>BLFK01001000.1:385971-400202 GCA_014634185.1 Astreopora myriophthalma | reverse complement strand
CCAAAAAAAAAAAAAAAAAAAAAACACGTGCGGATCATGTATGCCGGGGAGAGTCGAGAGTGTCCACTCGTCATTCTCTGGTGATTACGAGAAATCCTAAAATCTAATCCTTCGGACAATCCATTGCAATTATTTCTTTTTCTTTTTGTGTCTAAGTAGACAACGAAAGACGCTACTGCATGCTTCTGGATAGAGGTGACGAGCAATCCTCAAAGAAGCCATGAGAGAGCTGCTTGTTACCTCTCTTGGAGGAAATCGGGGGTTGAAATGGGATTTTTTTTCTATAATTTTACTTCAAGGAATGCACGTTATTCTGACCCCCCTCTGCAGAGCAAAGAAAGCGTGAAATTCAGCTTCAAACAAACCAAGTTTCCATTATTTCTTTTTAACACTTATAGCTGAGTCATGTCCTCTACGAAGACAGTTGTTTTAGAATCAAGTTCGTCCCTGATGCGAAGCGAAGTTCGTGAGGTGAAAATACGTTCGTACAGGAGTTCGGATTTGGATGATTGCCGGGAGATCTTCACACGAGGAATGGAGCAACTTGTTAGCCTCGTAACACGAGTTGTCTTACCATGGTACTGTTGGTTTCTGGCAGTGCTGGGGGTGCTTGTGATTCATGCAGCTTTTAAGTGGACTTTTTGGATGCTAGCCTACTACATCTTCTTCTGCGTGGTTATGCTGGCCTTGTTATACGTTGATATCTACATTGAATGCTGGAAATTTATCAGGTCGTGCTTGGAAACGGACTTGATGGACATTCAAAAGACGTACATGTCGGGAGACGGATCACACATGTGGGTTGCCGAATGGGATGGAAAGGTTGTGGGAATGGTGGGTTTGGTTCATAACTGCAGCCACAAACCAGGCGTTGCTGAGCTGCAGAGAATGTCTGTATCACCGGTCTGTCAACGAATGGGGATCGCCAAAAAACTTATGGACCAACTCCTCCGATACGCCAAGGATCAACGGTTTGACAAACTTGTCTTGACAACTACAAGCGCGCAAAAACCGGCAATTCGATTGTACAAGAAGTGGGGCTTCAGTCTTAGGTATGTCTTTCCTTATCCACAGAGGATTCTGGCAGATCTCCAGTACTTAAACTTTGGCTTAGAGTTGTAAACTTAGAGCTACACGGGAATTTGAAATGCCGAGGAGAAAGATAAATCCGGCATGCCACAATAGGAGTAGAATTATCCGACTTATAGATGCTAGCTGGTATCGTAAGGTGAGAAGTCAGGAGATTAGCAGCGCAGAAATGCAGAACCCTCGCTCATTTTTACTGGCCGTAAAATATGACCACTGAGAAGTTCATAGCCGTCACATACAACTAAAACAAACCGGATTTGTCTGAACTCTGAACTGAGAAGGTCGGTCTGATTGAAAAGATTTTGCTATGTTTCAATTGACATCACTGAGATTGTTACATTCAGATTTTAAGGCTGGCAAACCCCTACCAGATACACGTTGGCTGAAGAGCTATTCGCAGCTCTTTTCTCTACCTTAGTTGGCCGGCTGAAAGGTTGTTAAAGCCATTACCGGACATGTCAAAATAAAGTGAATTATGTCAATATGTGTTTGATGTAGAAGGTAGAAGCGCTGTGTAGACTCCGAAATTGGTATGAATCGTAATTAAGGTCCCAGTTGATAGCTAATGGCGTCTTGTCGCAATGGTGGAAGGCGGATGCTGCCACCATCTAGATCCTGAAAAAAAAAAAAAAACTGGAAAATCAGGCGTTCAAAACGTTTGAAACTGTGTGACAAGAAGCATTGAACGTTCTAAAAACTCTTTATGGTTGACTTGGACTGTAAGACAGATGGAAAAGAGGGGTCGCAAGTTTCGATCCTATGTTTTCGAACCAGTTGGAGGGTTAACGAAGTCAAAATATTGAGATTTATTATACAGGAATGCTGATTTTTCGTGTTCGAGAAGAAGGAAGTATCTACTGTCGCAAAAACAGCTTGCTGTCCAGAAATCATATAAGAAAGGTCAAGGGACAGATCTGAAAATATTTGTTAAGTGTTTATAATCACCTGATGAATCCGTGTCTTCAAACATGGAGCATCAGGTAGAATTCAAGATCTATGTATATGTGATATAATAAGATCTATTTATATGTGGTACAATAAGAGTCGTTGGGAGGGTTCACTCGCTCGTTAATGTTCGATCCTGTTCCCGACAATCGTAGGTGGTTTGAAGTCCCATCATCAAATCCCTTATAAGTGACTTCATGTAGGACGCCGGAAGAAATTAGAAATGCCAGGAGATCGAACATTTAGCACGGGACGCATGTATGCGGTCTGGTCCGCTTTGCCTGTGCTTGAGGACACAGGGAACCGCGACGTGGTGGGCTTGCTCTCATAGAAAAAAAAGTTAGATCTGACCGTCAACTGGTGTGTACTTCACCGGGCATGCACGATTTAAGTGCGGATGGCAACCGGAAGTTTGCATGGTGTTTCCGCTTTTACACCAGCTTCTTGACGCTGCAATATCTGAATTTCTTTTTGAGTGTCTTCACCCTCGAGGATAAAAACTGCCGTCCGTCGCTCAAAAACGCCAAAAAAGGGTGCAAGTTCTTTAAAAAATATAAACGTGATCAATTGAATTGTTATACGATCTTGTTACGCCTCTGTGGAAATCCTGTGTGCACGCCCGAAACTGATGAACACAAGCATCCGCCAACGATTCTCTTCTCCCCTAAAAATGGCTGCGTGGGACGCTACGAAGTGTCTAGAGGATCACTCTTCGCTACGATAGAAACACGACCCTTGTCTGAAAATAAGTAATTGACAGCATGGTTGATGGGTCGCTTGGACTCTGGACTCTGATCCATACTCTCAAGTGTGTCCTTGGCGGAAATTTTCTTGTCACGCAATCTTTACTCCCTTACAAACGTTCTGTAAAGAGGAAAGATGGGGTGACGAGCAAAAGGAGGTAGCACTCGTTTCCATCCCTCTGACAGTTCTCTTTCACTTCTTGTTACATGAATTAAAATTCTAACCTTAACCCTGACGCTAACTTAATCTAAACCAATTACTTCAGGATCTAAAGCCATTAATTCGTATAATTGTCGGGAGATGTCTGACGTCACTTTGAGAGATGGGTAAGTGCTAGCCGCCAAAGGAGGCTGTGTTAGCCCTTGGTCCCAGAGTCTCTCTAGTGAGGACGAAAAAAGGAGAGACCCTGGGAACGAGTTCCAGCTTTTCGTCGCAGCACCAATCAGATTGGCATCCGCTGTGTTTACTTGCTTTGCGAGCATTGGCTAGTAAAGAGGGTGGTAAGGGAGGTGGGGGGGGGGTCTAGATCACGTTTCACGGGAAATAAAATGGCCCTTTCACAATTCGCGACAAGGAAGACATAATAAAAATCACGGTTCACGACGAATTAAACATTTATTTTTCGTTTCACGGAAAATAATTTTGCAAAATCACGCTTCACGGCTACTATGGAAATCACGATTCACGACGAAAAATATTGCCATTTCACATTTCAAGGGAAAAAAAAAAGGGCCGATCACGAGTCACGAAAATACCCTTTACCACCCTCAGTAAAACCAAGTCAAATTACTTTGATATGTGGTTGACTGTTAGGTGTATTCCATTCAGTATGTGATTGGCTTTGTAATTTGGTTTTGGTCTTAGGCACTCGATAGACGTTATTCGCGATAGCTTTGTGTTGGCATTGCTATTATCATGCAAATTAAACTGCGCATTTCTCAGGGGGCAAACCAGCTGAGGACGAGAGATTTTAACGGATATTTTATATCTGCAGATGAATTTTTTTCATGTTCATCGCATGTTTACAGCCTGAGCAGTAAACTAGAACGATTAAACGAGTTAGTTTGATGTTTTCGCACAAAAAATCACAGATGAAGCAGTGAACAAGTGAAATTATTGAAGGGAAGTTAAAGTGATTAAAATTTGATCACAGGTATTTAATTTCAAATGTTTCAGTGTGCTTTTGGCAATGTTACTTTAACAATGTGACAAGTTAATTTTCCAGAATTTGCCGTTTTCCAAGTGTTTGCCCCCTCGCAGAGCACATGGCTAATTTGCATGACAATTTAAAAACAAACATGGCTGCTATCGTGAATAAGGCCTATTGAAAACCACCTTTGTAATCCAAGCGGAGCTTCAACGACAATAGCAAGCGAGACCCGAGGGTTTCTGGGAGTTGTAGTCAAATGGTGCCATCGATCGTGCAAATGGTCTGTGACGAGTGCCAGTTACTTGACGAGCGCTCGCCAGTCCATTGCGCTGGCGTGGTACATAATAGTTTCTTTCTCTCCCCACGCCAATCTTCCTCTGCTTCAAAGATCCAAGACGGCGGCGAAACAACTAAGAGCGCGTCCGCTTAAGTACGCCGACCTCTAGGCCATGAAAAGAAAAACTGGAGGGCCTGGTCGCTATGCTACCGCAAAATCTAATAAACTCCGATGGAAATGCCAAACTGAAGTTTGCTCGGGATGGAATTAAAAAACATGTTTGCGCAAGTTTTCTGTCAGTAGAAATGCAGAAATTTTCCATTGTAAATTCCGTGGTAGACTGGATTCTGTCCAGCAGTGCGAGGCCATCAAAACCGTTTTTTTTTTTCGCGCGCGCGACGTTTGCTCCACCTTTTCTAGCCAATGGAGATCCCGATTTGAATCCAAACTACCAATCACACGAGGCCTTCTCACGAACGCAAAAACTGAAAATACGATCGTTTTGCTGTCTAATTAACAATTAAACAGACATGAGGCAAAGCCGAATGGGCTATTGACCCGTTACCCTTGAGGGCGAAGGGTCTAATTGTTTTAGTGTCACCCAACTATATAGTCGGACAGAAATGTCAATAATAAAGTTAGCAAATGCAAGTTGAAGAAATATTTATTTGGGAATAAAACGAAAGAAAGCGTCACGCTTTTCGCCACTCGAGGACTATTACTAATAGTTCTCTAGTAGCGTAGCCAATGAAAATGCACGATTTGCATTAGTCCCGTAGTTGGGTGATACTAATTGAAAATTGTTACCGCACGGCTGCGCGCGGATCAGGCAAACACCCTTAATTAACTACATGGTGATATTACGCGGCCGAGTCTTGGCATGTGTCTTCCTGACCCTTCCTCGTGCGGTCCAAACTGTGTTGACACAAGATAGAGGAGATGGAATTGGGATTAGCGTGATTAACTACGCCTCCTGCCCCCCTCCCCCCCTCCCCCTCCCTTCCCTTGGCACCTGAATTGTTATACAGCCTAAATCAGTGTAGAGTAAAAATTTTGCGCTTCGATGTTAGGAGAAAAAAGCGACTGGCATGAAGTCCACCAAACAATGAATTTTCCTGGACTACGGTTACGACCATGACTCACTGCTCCCCCCTTGCCTGTTGCAGTCGCTGGACTAAATTTAAACCAGAACGGGACTTTTTAGAGGCCCAAGCGCGTCCTAAAAACTCATGGGTCAACACCTGCACTTGCTACGAAGGTTACACTCCGCTCCGCATCGAGCGGTGACGGCTGCGGGCAGTCCATCTATTCTCCTCTAACTGTAGCTAACTGCAATATGTTTACCTAGGGCAGGGGCGGATTTGGAGGGGTGGGCGAGGGGGCCGCGGTCCTCCCCCTTTTTCCTGCCGGTATTAATTAAACAAAGCCGGATCGACTTTTAAGCCGGTATTGTGCATCAGGCCGTTTTATTTTATTTTTACACGTATGTATTCTCTTTGGGACAACGTTATTACAGAAATACAAAAGACAGCAGTTCACTGATCGAAACCCCGGACGCATATTGGTAACTTTGCCTTACTTTTTAAAAATACCTTTCCAGGTGAGAACGGGGGCAGGGGGGGGGGGGAAGGGGCTCATCCCGGGTGCCGGTGCTCACAATTTCAATTAACTCTTGCCCAGGAACATTTCCTCTAAACTACAGACAATAAGTGATAAGTACAAGTACATGTAAGACCTTGTTACGATCGTAGTCCGCGACCGATCAGAAATTTGCAACTCCTCAACTGCCCCCCCCCCAATATATCCAGTCTGCCATTGCTGCGTCATTTTCAAAGAGGTGTTTCTTTAATAGACATTTATAAATAGCATGAAAGCCTACGTCACGTGAATGATAAACATTTCGAAAGCACGAACCGAAACACGCGATCTGCAAGTCATTTGGCTGCGGTTTTTGATTCGGCATAGAGCGGTTTTCAATAGAGTGTCGAAAGTAATTAGATAATTACTTTGGTTTTGGTTTTGGTTTGGTTTTAGGTGTGCGTTTGTTTGGCTGAGTAATTTGTTTTTAATTTAATTGGTTTTGGTTTTACGACACTCAATTGAAAATCGCTCTAATCACACATGGAAAATAATACTATCAACAGTCCCTTGTTTGAATTGGAATTTTTTCGAATGAGGAAAAAGAAGGGTCGGCGAACAAATGTTACCTCAATTAACTTGTCTAATTTTAACCGCCCGACAGCCCGTTCCAGCGCTGCCGAGAAATGACAGTTCCAGAGTGTCAAACTGTGTGATAACCCGCAACTAATGTCTTGCTTATGTCTTGCCTACAGGACACAAGGCGCTGCGGGCGTAGTTGTCGTCCAACCTGGTGTATCATCATATTCTTCTGCCTCGAGTTGTGCTGCCCCATGTATCTAGGGTCATTGTCGTGTGTTCTTTGCTGTTCTTTAACCGTGTAAAATAGCTGTTATACACTCGTCAAGGGCTCATGGCACAAAATCCAGAAAAAAATCTTCAACTGCAGCGAGATATTAGTGTCTGTTTGGTCCGTGCTTGTTGTATCGATTTCTCGTTCAGTCGTTGGATCTAAGACTTCTTCAGTTCGGATTGACAATACAGTAGTTATTCTGAAGAGTCCTAAGGACTTTCACAGACCATGTCAACGCCAGTAAACAGCCAAGTACAATGGCAACAATACTATACTCCAACAGTATTTCCCAGTTGGAATAGTGTCTGGTAATTCTTGAAATCTCCATCACTGGTATAGATTGCAACGAGATGGTCGTCCGGCCGGATTGAAAGTAAGGCTTGCAGAATCGTATGTCCCTTAGCCGGCAAAGCGGCACCTTCACTTGTTTGTTGGAAATAATTTAGAAGTGTTTTGTTATCACTCGGCGTCTTTCAAACAGACATACTTATATATGTAACCCATATTTCAAATAATTTTGGTTGACGTGGGCAGCTAGGGAACTCATGATCCGTGTGGATCACGTACCCACTGCGCGTAAGCCGCCTTTAGGTGAAAGGTTATTATGCTTTCAAAACAGCTTTACAGCTTAGCTAACAAATCCTTGGTTTGAATGAGAGACGCAAGCAACGAAACAGGATAGATCAATATTGGCACTGACTAGCAATTTCCGCTCTTGAATTAATCCTCCTCCGTAGGGATACAACAGCTGACTGCGTACATTGTGATGTATGGATCCAAATGTTTGCAGAGATTGCCACAACTTGTGATGAAAAATTTTGTAGGGAGTACTGTTTGCCAACGAACTCTGGAGTGCGACAACTCGGCAAAGGGGACTGTACTCCAGAGCCGAGTTGTTCGAAGCCTGGTTAGTTAATCAAATCATTAAATCCTATTGGTTGTCATGGTATTTATCCCGGATTAACTCTAACCCTGCTTCCAACAATTCGGCCCAGGAAGGGAAGGGGTCTGCACATAGGGCTGAATTTTGCAAAAGTGACACTTTCTCGTGTTTCGAAATGATTTCTTTTCGTACTTTTTTTTTTTAATTCACGCTATTTTTTTCCTTTCCGCATATTTCAAGACAAGATCCCAGAAATTACTCAGATATGCAACCTTTTTTCCGCAATATTCTCAGATATTCCCTCAGCTTTAGCCGGGGCAAATTCGGTCACATGACACAGACCAACCGCGTGCGAGCGAAAATATTTGATAAATTATAATTTAATTAAATAATTCACGAACTTAATAAAGAAACAGATTATATGAAATCGGCAGACTGAGAATCAAATGGGAATGGATGGAATCTAACTGGATATGCTGTCAAACCAAGCCAAAAAATGGATCTCGAGATGTTTTACCCATTCACGGAACTGGGGTGACATAATTTAACGTCGTGATCACATCGGAGCTTTGCAAATACATATTGGGTCCATCCCACGCACATGCGACCGTGTGACCGTGTTTGTAGAGGGAAGCGGAAATCATGCAAAAGAAGTTAAAATATTGCTTGGGGTGTTTACATACGGCTACCGAAACGGTCAAAGTCTTTTGTCTCCTTGTTTCCCGCATGAAATAAGTCAAATAAGGCAACGTGAGAAAACGCAACGTGAGGAAAGAGTTGTGTTTATTGCCTTGCGAGGAAGTTAGCTCAGCCGGCCGTTTCCTTTCGTTTATGGTAACGTTTTGGCGAGAAAATCGCCTCGCGAGGCCCTGAGGAAAGCATCAAAAATGGTTGGCACGAGTTGGACGTTGAAATTTCATAGCCCCAAGTCTTGTGCTTACACACGACGACGCCTACGGCGGCGACGTCCATAAAAACGTCATTTCAAATTGCTAGTTTACGTTTTGCAAAGTTTTTTCGTGATTATTCCAGTACTTCAAGTTCTACAAACTATACGTACTATCCAGGAACTGAATTAGGAGGAACGGTGTTCAAACTAAGAAGTGAAATCACAATTCTTCGTTGTGTGCTCGCGTTTCCCTTAGAACTTGAGATTTGGTCATTTGACGTGAACGGGATAGAAGTGTACGAAACTTCAACACGCATGTGCAGAGCCATTCCCGCTGACGTCGCTGTCGCAGATCCTGACGATCCTCGTCCCCAGATTACCTCTTAACTCTCATACGGGAACTTGAAAGCTCAGTGACCGCTTTGCTACTGAGCATTCAAGATGGCGGATGCTAAAGAATTGCAGATAAACTTGACTGAATACCGTGCTCAGTTCAGACAGGCAAGTTTCTTTATGACGCATTCAGAAAACAAATTTTGCGTAAATAGAGTTTCTTCCATAACAGGTTCAAAGAAAACGACGGTTTGTGTTCTTTACAACAGGTAGAGGCAGCTTTAACGACAGACCCAACTAATGAAGAGTTGAAGAAATTAAAACTGGATTTAGAAGTAGGCACTTACATTGTTACTGGTTTTCAAAACTTGGTCCTCTTGCTTAATCCGCCTCTATTCATTCAAATAAGGGCTTCCGGCTTTGCGTAACAACGAGAAAACCGGGATGTGACTTAATCAATTTACGGTTAACATTCAGTTTATTGTTAATAATGGGGACATCATTTTAAACGTATAAAATCGTTTCTTTTTCAGTTGCTCGCCTCTTTAGTTTAGTGGGTATTGTAAAATATTACTACTCCAAGTCGTTCTCCATCTGCATTGTTGAAAGTGTACTAACTGTCCTGAAAGTTAACTGGGGCTAAATTTCAGAATACCCGGCCACTAAATAATTATGCTTCTTCAAATACCGCTCCTGCAGCCCTGCAGTCGTCAACGGGAGTGCGGGACTGCAGGAGCGCGGGAACATTCGTTTTATCAGCATTGCACGAAATGATCACTTGGTCAATTTATTCCTCGTTCTTTTTATCATTTTGTTAGTTTTTAGTACTGCACTTACATGTAAGTGGCTGGGTATTCCAAAATTGCTAAACTGGTATGTATGAATGGGGTAGAAGTGTACAGAGATAATTCAAAGTTCACGGTCACCTGCTCACACTCTCCACAGAAACTTAAACTTGGTCATTTCACATTGTTACTCAAGGCTGGTTTTCACTTATGTCGGAGTCGGAGTCATAGACTGAGTTGTAAGAGTGCTTGTGACCAAGTGAAAATCAAATAACACAAACAACTGAGTCATAAGCTCGATGGAATCGGAGTTGTAAGGGTTACAACACTTCCATTAATTTTCTTCCATTTCCACTTCCAACTTGGCCACTTACGATCTTGTGAAAACTGCATTGTCGGAGCATTATGACTGGTTTACGGTATTACTATCCTTCTGCTTCTGCTTGCAACTCCAACAATGCAGTTAAATTTCACTAGATTGTAAGTGGGAGAGTTGGAGCGGGGATTGAGAGGATTTCCTAAGACTCCAATGTTTCATTTTCGCTAAAATAATGGTAATGCTTTACACCACAATGACTATTCCTCGATTGAAAATGATCATCTGGGTGACTGAATGAATGACTATTGTACTCTTTTGATTATGGCTTCCACTCTGGCTGCGACTCCTTTACTGATGCAAACCAGCCTTCAGAAGGTGACAGGAAAGAAATTACCAAAAATGTAAAAAGCACATACAGAGCATGCAGGGCTAATGACTTGTACTTTGTTCATAAACCTATTGTTATGTGGTGTTCTCATTGACGTTGGCGTTATCATTTCATATTTAGGCTGGTTTTCACACGCTTCAGAGTCAGATTTGTAATCAGAAGAGTACAGAATAGAATAGTACTCCACTTCTGAAGTATTAACATTCAGCTTGACCAGTGTTTTAGCTAGACTTACACAAAAGGGTGTTACACAGCCATTTTCTCATCCACCCTTTTGTTTTGCTGAGTGCCCTTGATTCTTCCTCTTCACCGTACACATGCATATCTACATAATTTCTTTGGTAAAGCAGGTTAAGGATATGGCAACAAAAGCTGATGTGGACCTGCTACATTTATTATCAAAGTACCTAATAAAATTCCATAACTAGTACTGTAACTAATATAAATGAGCAATAGTTAGCTAACATAGAGGGTATGATATTTACAATTAGTACACATTAAATAATACTTCAATATATAAAAAATATAGGAAGTCATTGATGTTATTGTTTGTTGCTGTCGAACTGGAACCAAATACAATTTGGTCTATTGACTTGGTAAACTTTCTTACGTTAGCTGTGAATTATGAGTAACTTGGCACTGCTTTCAACTGGGTTGGCAAGCAATTTCCGGATATAATTATGCCTGCACGGTGAGAGAAAGAGTTGTGAAGTGCTTTTGATTTCAAGTGTTTAAGTTCAAATTTTATGTTGTCCCTTAAATTGTACTTAGTTCTATGTTTTGAAAACAAGCTAGTGATACTATCAGGTACTAAACCATAGTAAGCCTGATAGCAATGCAAGCAAGTCTTTTCTTATGCATATAGAGTAGAGAGTTCCATTTGGTTTTACAAAGTACTTCATGTTTGGGGATGGATGGACTTCGGTTATAAATCAATCTAGCAGCATGGGGGTGTGAGTCTTCAACTTCAGAGAGTAATGTTGATGGTCTCCAGAGAGAGATGCAGTTGGTGGCACTTGGTGGAATGGCTTTAAAATAGATAGATTCCAAAGTAGATCGGTTGAAGGTCTTCATCTGCTTGAGTTTAGTAACCTTAGCATCAAAATTAGAAATGACTGATTTATCGTGAGGAGCCCAGCAAAGTCTACTGTCCAACGTACATTACTTGCAAAAAATTTCGGACGATTTTAGTTTCGGACAAAAATAGTGTCCGAAAATAAAACCATCCGAAATTTTTAAGCGTCCGAAATTTGTACAGTATAGTATAAAACTTTAAAAGTACTTTCTGGGCGATGGCATCACATATTCAAAGCCAATATACATGATATGGCTAGAATTCGGATAGGCGGCTTTGCTCAGTCGTTCTTTTTATCACTGGAAAGGAAAATATTTGTTTCTTTTATGAAAGACAAAAACATAGATAAATTCCATTTTGCAGTTTATATTTTAATCTTCGACCTTGGCCCAGTTTTATGATAGTACTGGAACCAGAAGATCCTTTTGAAGATCTTGTCTCAGATCATTAAGCCACATTAAGCTTCAAAGCCCTTAATTCCCTTTCTGGACCGAACGCTATAGTTGAGACACTGCTTGAGGCATAAGCTTGATTGAGTTTGTGTTATTTTCTCATTGGTGTATCTGGCTATAAAAGCTTGAAGGTACAGGAAAACTATCATTTTCACAGATTTATTTCAGTCTAATTCATGTTTTTTAGTCGTAAATTTACTTTAGGCATGTTTCAGCACAGTGTCCAAAATTTTTGTCCGAAAGTTGTCCAAAATGAGGGGAAAAGTGTCCAAAAATGAAACGTCCGCAATTTTAACCTCCGAAATTGTTTGCAAGTCCTAAGCAAGAAGAGCTAGATGTGCATGTAATGAACTTATCATGTAAAGTGTTTGGCCCATTTGGGCCAACAAATGGAATTTTGGAAATAAACATTATTTCTGTCTTAGTTGGATGGATAAACATATGGTTTAATTTAGACCAGTTGTATAGTTGATCAAGAAGCTTTTGGATTTGAATGGAGATAGCGTCAATTGAGTCACCAGCAAGACAGGCGGTAGAGTCATCAGCAGACATCTCAAAATTAGAATATAAACAGAGCGAAAGATCATTGGTAAAAAATACTAAAAAGCCTACATGTAGGTCCTAGCAAGGATCCTTGAGGTACACCAGAAGTTATCTTCATCTTCTCAGAATTGGTCCCATTTATAGTCACAAATTGATGTTGGTTGGGAAAGTAATCCATAATCCAATTTAAGGATTCATTACAAAACCAGAGGCTTGAAGTTTCATTGATAAAATTTTATGGGAGACACAATCAAAGGCCTTTTGAAAATCAATAAAGATTATTCCGATGGATTTTTTTTGGTCCAGAGCAAGTTGCCATTTCTCTGTCATGCTGAGTAACAAAAGCTCAGTAGACTTTCCTTTTCTAAAACCCATTGGGAACAGCTAAGTAGATTATGGTGGTCCAAGAACGAATCAAGTTGAAAACAGGCGAGGCTTTCCAGTAGTTCACTTGGTATACTGAGAAGAGGTTGGTTGTAATATTGTCACCCTCCTTACTGCCGATAACTCCTTTTTGTTTTGTTTTTGTTGTTGTTTTTTTAAGCAAAAGAAGTAGTGCTCCAGGCTGAAAAACCTTTTATCTGAGAGCCGTGATGGTCTTTCTAAAAAAGCGACTGTAAGATAATAGCTGTATGTCGCTAGAACCTAGAGTTTGCTAGGTTTTTATTGTTGAGGAGGGGTCTTAGCTCTGACCAAAAGGTCTTTGAGTGATTTGTCCTTCCTGTAAGTTACCACCCGATAGTTACCACAATCATGTTTGGCTCCTTTCTTATGATTGCACTTAACTTGAGCTCTTTTCCATTGATTTGGAAATTTGCAGTCAATAAAACTCTTTTTAGCAAAAAAGCTATCGATAAAGACATCACCCAGCATTTGGAGCCCTCTTCCACTGATGTTTTCCAGACCACAGGCTTTGCCCACTTTGATATGCTGCTTTAAACAGTGGGATAGTAAATTTCTATTAACAACGAAAGGTGGAAAAACAGGAGTAATTTTATATAATTGTAGCTGGTGGGTATAATGGCAGGATTTCTCATTTTGGTACCATTTGAGTCAGCCCAAGCTGGA
Organism: Astreopora myriophthalma; assembly: GCA_014634185.1. Taxonomy (NCBI): domain Eukaryota; kingdom Metazoa; phylum Cnidaria; class Anthozoa; order Scleractinia; family Acroporidae; genus Astreopora; species Astreopora myriophthalma. The sequence goes on along the minus strand of BLFK01001000.1, from coordinate 386,831 downwards.
CAGACACAAACTTGTTTGCCTTTGACAGGTTGTCCATTAAGAGTGAGCCAGACGAGTCCTTTATAGGGCTGACAGATGTTGATTTGACATATCCCCAGAAAGATTTAACTTATCTCCAAAATTATTTATTTGATGCAGCATTGGTGAATTTGGAGCTTCAAAAATTTAGTTCAGCAGATCTTAGTAATGTTGTGCAGTAGTTCCTTTGTTTCATGTGAGCAGACCATTCAGGGGATCCTTTCGGAGTTTTTTGGGCTTTGAGGAGGAGATTAAACCTCTTATTCATTTCTCGTGCCCTCTCATTTCTCACGTCATTATTGATATGATCAGACACAAACAGGAAAGCCTTGAGGAAAGTGAAAGAATTGATTGAGATACTCAGCTTGTAGACTGTTGACTTGATGAAACACTTGCTACTTTAAAGACATGAAGAGATACTTTGTTCATTTTGCACATTAACTTAAAATCAAATTAATTTTAAAAATTATATGACATAAATTTCCACCCTTTATCTCTTCACCCTAGCACTGTTGATGTCGAGTCTTGAGGCAATAAAACGAGGGAACTTGAATAAGGGAGTTGACAGGTTGACATGTTCAGTTTCTTGTTTTCCCTTAAGCCTCGATATCAAGCTGAATAATTATTATTAATTCTAATAATAGGAAGAGGTTAGTTTTCTTTTAGCAGTGAATTCATTTTCCAATTTTTTCCCAACAGGAAGTAATTGCTCTTACATTGGATCTTCTCAAAGTAAATGAGGTACTGTACATTGAATGTGTATTATTGTAAGTTTGACATTACATACATCTTCTGCCATTGTTAGGATGATATTATACACCATGTACAATTAGTTGACTGAC
>BLFK01001000.1:371367-384134 GCA_014634185.1 Astreopora myriophthalma | reverse complement strand
GACACATTGCTGCTCTTACTTCAAGTCTTACGTTCCCTACCTACTACAAAACCGCATCAGTCCTTCAGACTTTGAACTAAAAACTAGACCATTCAATTGATCAACAACAGGCTTGTATTAAAGTGAGGTAAAATAATGATCAAGCCATGTATCATGTATATTCTTAATCAAAAGTTAATTATTATTCTGTTTTGTTTACACAAGTTACTTTTGAGTGATACGGTACAGCGTGAATTAATCGCAGCAGTTCACAGTTAGTTGTTCTTTGTTATGATATAAATAGCTTTCATCGTTAAGACATAAAGACCAAGCCGGGGTGAAAAGACCTGCGGAAAACACACAGCCTGCAGCAGGCACTTCAAAGAAATCGAGGTGCAGTCTAATTATTGTAGTCATTGGCACTGTTCGTTTTGTTCTTGGACAAGTGAAGGGCTCTGGGCAAAAACGTCCTAACTGACTGTTGCGCAATTTTTAGGTCATTTCTCAAAATCACGGGCAATTTCGACCAAACCAACTGCACTAAAATTACGGGGTGAACATCCCCACCCCTCCCCCCCCCACCCGTGCCCCCCTTCCCCAGGGTCCAGATTTTTTTTTTCGTTGTTATTTTGTTCACATCAATTAGCATAGGTCATTCCATAACTGAATTTCCGTGTATTTCGCGAAATCTGGACGCAATTTTGCAAAATGACCAAATGCACTAAAAATGTCAGTTGCACTGTGGGACGTTTTTGTTCCGAGCCCTTCAATTTGAAACTACTGTATGTAGCCTAGATTGAACTCTGTTTGAAGCTAGCATTACAATTTCTTTTGTTTTGGTTTGAAAAGCATGACTTGTCATCCTATGATTGAATAGGTTTTAATTCCATCACCATGTTGTATTTGCAGGGCTACAGAAGATGTTCTTCGCGAACAAAAAAAGAAGAAGTTGCTAAAAAAGAAACAAAGAGCTAAGGTGAGGGAGGGTTCATAATCCCAGTCATGGAGTGGGCTGAGGGAGACTGTTTATTAATATGTGTATGGTATGGGTGAGACCTTCCAAGGGCTTTTGCCCACAGGCGATATGACCTCAAAATGCGGCGACAATCTTTTTCCGAGACACTGGAAACCAGCATAAACTGACAGAAAATGGGCGACATATAAGATGTTGTTACAGCGACAGTGACGAAATACGACAGCAACACTGTCTGTAACGGAACTTGTGACGGGCTGGATCTAAAACAAGCGACAAAGTGATACCAGAAACCCCCTTACAAGGCCTCGTGGCTATCGCATAAGGAATACTGTTCTGTCTTTGATTTGTGTCCAACATGTATGCAGGTGTACATGGTTAACAATATAATACTAATCATCATTATCATCATCATCATCATCATGAATACGACTGAGACTGAACGACAACCTGAGAACCATTGAGGTGGGCGTTCCTGTTGAACTTATCCAGAGAAGTGCATTGTTGTGGTTGGCAAGAATTCTTGGGAAGGTGCTGGCGATGTAGAGAAGAGAAGAAAACAAACAAAGGGAGTCTCCTGGCTTCCCGAGGCAACTTGTTGTTGACCAGAGCCAATGAAGGAACCAGCTCCAATACCATCAATACCTGTGTGAATTTTCAATAATAATAATAATAATAATAATAAGTGTTATGAGCACAGGCTACAAAAGGTTTCTGAAAACGAAAAGGTCAAATTCCTTTGGGATTTGAAGATACAAACAGATCAGACCATGGAGCACACCAGATCGGACATGGTAGTTCTTGAGAAGGACAATAGATCCTGCTAGATTATAGATGTGGCATACCCTTTTGACACTCGAATTGTTCAAAATGAGAAGGAAAAAGGGTACAAATGTCAGGATTTAAAGTGGGAATTGAAGAGGACTTGGAACTGTAGGGAAGTGAGAGTGATCGCCACAATTACTGGGGCTTTAGGTTCAATCTCGACAAATTGGTTGAATGTAATGATTCTTTCATAAAATCCTAAAGATTGACTGCAGTTATACAGTCTACTTGTACATGCTATTTCTTAATTTTCCTTTGTTTTTAAGTTCACTCCGAAGTAAAAGCTCTGCATTACCTGGAATCTTTAGACTCATTGAACGAAATTGAAATTGCTAAGAACAGACAATTTGAATAGTTATTCTCATGGCGTTATAGGAAATCGAAGAGCAAAGGGAAAGAGAAAAACAAAACTGGCTGGACTTCTTCAACAATTCAAAGGTACATGTAAGCTTAATTATTTTTTACTCCGTACTAATAGTGCTTTCATGGGGTCATTACAATAACCACACTTGTTGTTGTTGTTGTTGTTGATTTTAAACCCCAATACCCCTTAATTATAAGCAAGCAATTTGAGTTTCTTCAAGGCCTCTGGTCAAATAATAGGAATAATAGGGACCGTAAGCAAAGGCATTTCTGAGCGACGGACGTCAACCGGAAGTGGCTTTTCGCGTCCTTGGGCAGTGGTTTCGACCAAACGTTCGTGCAAGTCGTCTCTAAGCCAGTAAAGAAAAATGTGGTTGCGTTTAGGTTTATAGAGAACGCTGACCAGTGGGCTCACTTGAGAGAGCAATGGACTTTGGCGCGGGCGTTTGCGGGTTGAAACCCAGGCTGGAAAAACTCGAGTTTCTTAAATCACCGGAGGAGAAATTGCCGCTTTTTTAGTGGCTAGACTTTCTAGTCTTCTGGAATAAGGACTATAAACTGTAGGCCCCGTTTCACAACATTTTTGTGGGACATTAACACTTAAACAGGGGTTTCAGTAACTTTTGAAATAGCCGTCCGTGGTAGCCCATTGTAGGCGGCGGTTTGACAAGTTTATGGTAGGATTTTCAGTGAAAGTTAGGACAAACGAGCCCGCGGTGAGAGGCAAAGAAGGCGGTGGTATAGCGTCGGTAACCGGCTTCTATGGAAAGCCCTGCATTAAGGAACCAACACCGGGACTGTTTGCAAAGAGTAGTCCCTAGTGTCGTGCGCCGGCTTGGCGTGACGTCTCGAAAAGGCTTATGTGTTGGAACAAACAGAAACAAACATTGGAATTAAACATGACAATAACGGTTTAAAATTGTGGAACAATTCAAAAGAGCAAATCCAAAGACGAGCATAGTCAAAGCCACAGAGAGGCTACGAAAAACACGACTCAAACGGATTGTTTAAGGTACATCAGTTTAAAAAAAAAAAAATTACCGGACGTTTTTCAAGTGTATAAATCCGATTCGTCATTGTTTGTCATGTGGTGTGACGGTTCGAACAGGCCGTATTCGTATTCCGAAGGTCACGTTGGAATGAAGGGAAGGGAAAAGAGGCTTATGTTGGGGGACTGGGGGGGGGGGATCTGCAAGGGGTGGATCTTTTTTATGCAAATGATTTCCCCCGCACGAGCCTCATCGCATGCTCGTTCCATTTCAACCGTGAGAATATGAATATGGACTCTTTAGAGAACCCACCGATGCTCACATCAGTCGCGGGGAGAAACTGGTATTGGAATATATGACTCTATATTCGAACGCTGGCTGAATTAATTGCTCGTTCCGGAATTTAAATCAGGGTTTGTACGGGTCATGGAAAACCTGGAAAATCGTGGAATTGAAGTATTTCAGTTTCCAGGCCTGGAAATTGTCGGTCATGGAAAGTCATGGAAAATTATAGTTATGTGTGGTACGTAAATTATTGCAGATGTCGAAGCAAGGACAAAATAAAATGCAGGCGAGTTATGTCAGAAAATACCCCAAAACAAGGACGATTTTCACAATTTTCCAAAGTGGCAGCTAAACTTTAGGTCATGGAAAACTGGAAAAAGTCATGGAAAGTCATGGAATTTGAAAAACTCTTAAGAGTGCGAACCCTGTAAATCGGACGAGTTTTTCAACACGCCTTGTGCATGTTGACGTCAAAATCTCTTTTTTCACCACCACAGTTACATTAGTGTATTCACTGAGCAGTGTATATGAAAAGAACAGCAAAGATAGGAGAATTGTTGCATGTTTGAAAGGAATTTGTTCTGAAGCAAGGCTTTATTGGGAAATTTGGGACTGGAAGTGATCATGCACAAGATCTATTTTAATCACGTTATAAGCAGTATTTAGGCCCGTAACAAAAGAGATCATGTCAATATTAGTTGGTTTACTGCGTTTGAGGTTGTTTAGTTAGATTGCAAGAATGAATCAGAAAAAAAGTAGAGAGTTTGTACTAATTTGGTGGGTGCCATTTCCGAATTAGAGGCATTTGTATCGAATACGTCATTTGCATGATGTCGTCATTTTACTACAAAGACCAGAATGCTTCGGTAAAAATGCTTTTTCTGTGCAGATTTTTTACTCTTCGGGGAATAACGAGATAATTGATAAAATTTCCCTGACAATAGAAGCTACTCAATGCATTCTGATCTTGGTAGTAAAATGACGCCATCATGCAAGTGACCCATTTGCGGGACCTTCGACGTCTCACAGTCCGGTTACTATGCAACGAAATCAACCCAAACTTGGTGAACTGCAGTTTGAACGCTGTATAAACTAGTACCCAGTTCTTTTTTTAATTACAGAACAGGCAATAGACCATTTCCGAATTGCTGTTTGCTTCGGTTTCTAAGCGAGTCCTGGTGCACAACCATTCAAATGGAAATGAGTTTTCATTTTCATGCAAATCAAACTCATTATCATTTAAATGGTTTAGCACCAAGACTCGCTTTGAACCAGAGACAAACAGCAACTCGGAAATGGCCTATTTCATGTGTGGTTTTCACGGTGTAATGGGATCTTTTGTTTGTCTTGCGTGTGTAGGGTGGAGGATCTAGCAAATCGGGAAAAAGTTTAAAAGGAGTCTCAAAGAAGAGTATATTCGCTTCTCCAGATTCAATTCAAGGAAAGGTTCGTAGCAGTATCCCTGGATATGTATCTGGAGTATCTATCTGGTTCTTCACGAACAAACCTTGGGTGAAGAATCTTAGCCTGCGCAGCCTGTTACCCTGTTTCTGTTTTTGTTTATTTATTTGTTTATTTTTTTCATGGTGGCGAGCGAGGAAGAAGCCGAACGAGCCTGTAAAATTCATAATTTTGTTGATAACTAGTAGAGTGCAGTGAGATACGGTGCAGTCAAACACAAATGCTTAGAATATTGACTCTGGTTTTACTTGTTTGTTTGTTTTTTTATGCTGTTTTAGGTTGGTGTGGGAACATGCGGCACTGGAGGTCAACCCATGACACAGTTCACCCAACCAGACAAACTTGTGTATAAGAGATGATAGCGACGGCGCTCATAAAATGCCACTTTTACTAGTCTCGCAGTGTTATGGGCAGGCAGGTTCTCATCAAAGTGTAAATACAAATTTAGGGTTTTGAGGTCACGGGAAAGGAGAAACAGATAGGCAATGACCGACTCCGAATTCATGAAAAGAGTGTCATGTCTTGAGAAACACTTTTGTTTCTGTCTTGTACTTTAGATTCAGTATCTACGCTGAAGTTGTTCGTATATTGGTCTATTTCTGAGTTCTTTTTTAAAGCGAGTTTAAGTGCGCGATCTTTCACATGAAAGTAAATCCATTGACGTAAATAGCAGAAATGTATATCATGTGGCCTGCCAGATTTTGATTGAGGTGGCGGTTCCTTTTGAATTTGTCGGTCCAACTTATTTTTAAGTTCAAAATCTGTTGCAGTGCAACAGATTTTAGAAATCAAGCAGATTTTCATCTATGAATGGGCCAGAAATCCGGTGTCAAAATACACGTACTATTCAATCTGCGCTGCTGGGCCGACAGAGAGCGTGAAACCGTTCGTAACCTTCAGAGCAAGCGTTTCTTGTACGAAAGCTCGTTTGAAGGTCGCTATTTTGGAATCATTAGGAGAATTCTGGCTGCCCGCAACCCCTATGCTAGTTTTAATCATCCAAGATGGCATCATAGCATACATTAAATGATTCTTGGGCTTTTAGACACCAATATGGTTGCCGTATCGTCATGTGGATACCCTCTATTCGTGTGACATTCAAATTATATCCGATCGCATCACAAAGATTCCGCCTTTGTATTCGCTTCGAAAAAGATGCTGAAGGGAACACTGTGACACGTGACAACCTGAATATAGGATGAACATCATGTCGTGATAAAAGTTGGGTTTTAATTATTTTTTTGTCATTGTCTATGTTTGGTTGCACATGTGTACACGAGACATCATCTCTGTAACAAACGAAACAGATTGTCACGGTGTTCAATAATTACTGTTATATGTATTAAAATGATGCTTATAGCGTAGTCCTTTGATGTCATTGCCGGACTTTCGACAGTCTGAACGGAAGTCATCTTCACAGTCCCAGTTGTCTTTTCTGGGAAGAATTTTGGCGTACAGCGGTACTAAATCACAGGCAGCCCAGACTCACAATATGGTCTGTGCTTAGTTATCGTACGATAAATAGGGTTTATGGGAAAAAAGAAATAACGAAAAAAATCGCCTAATTTCATCTCACAGCGAAGTAAGTAGTTAAAATAAACTTTTGCTGTATGTTGCGTCCTTACGTCGGTTTGAGGCGTTCTGCGCCGCTTTTGTGATTCGCTCGAAGCCTCTCTTTTAATGAAGGCTAGAAGCGAACCACAAAAATAAAAAAAATCGGGGCAAATGCTGGAAATGGGGCACTTAATGCAGCGGCGTCCTAGTGGTTCGAAGTCGGCCAAAATCCCATACATTCACTGTAATTTTAGCCGGTTATGCCCCACAAAGTATATGGCGTCGTTAACCGTGAAAGGGTCTATTCTGGGTGAGCACATGGTGAAAGCGAAATGCTCTGTAATATATGCAAATTCAGCAACATTCTTTCAGCCGTCTCTTCCGCGTTCTCTCTCCCACCCCCCAAGGCAATATGCAAATATTGGGCCGGGTATTCTGCAATCGCTCCGTCTCGTGTTGCCATCAGTAATTTCTTTTGAATCGGCGTCATCATGCTTGAGATTATCGAGGATTTCGACAGAAAAGCGAGTTTTACAGATGAAAACGAAGCTGATGTTATTCGACGGCGACTCGAAAGTCTCGTTACGAAGATTTTAGCAGAAGTAGAAAAGCGAGACAAACGATTTGAAAACATCCTTATTGAAAGCGGAAGTGTGTATGAAGGAGTGAAAGTCTACCAGCCAGATGAATTTGACTTTATGGTCAAAATCAACGCTCTCTCTAACAAGCCCCTATTCCGTCCTTGCGACAAAGGTGATGGTTACGTAAAGTTAGTCTTGGAAGACGACGAATGGCACGAATTCAAAGATGAAAAAGGCTTCCTAAGCCCAAATCGGTTGTCTCGATATTTTAAGAAGCTAATCAACGAATCTTTAGGTGAAATCGAAATACCTGAAGGATTAAACGTCAAACGAGCAAGTGATGAGCTGCTGGAAGGCCCATGGGGCCCTGTATTCTCCAATGTGTTGGGAAACAGCAGAGATGAGACCAACCCCTTTGGTGTGATGTACTCAGAAACGCACGGCCCAGCTACAACACTTTACATTACTTGGAAAGGGGGTAGCAGTTACAGCGACCTCACAATCAGTGTTGACTTGACACTTGCCATTGAGTATAATATTTCCAAACTTCGAGTTCAGCTGTCAAAGCTGCCTGAACCAGTAGAGCAGGGCTTACAAGAGACTGGATTCCATGTCGTCCCTGCTGGATTTGACACGTGGCGCATCTCGTTCTCCATGATCGAGAAACAAATTCTTAGCTGTTCTCCAGACGGGTTCAAAGCCTGTTATCGCGTGCTGAAAATCATGAGAGACGCGACCTCGGAAGAGCTAGGTTTGAATCCATCGTTAGTTCCATCGTACATTTTCAAGACAGTCTTGCTGTCTGAGTTGTTTACTCTTGGTGGGGATTCTTGGAAGGAGGCACATCGGCCACACACCATAGAGCACGTTTTGGAGGTCGTACTCCAAGGCATCATGAGGGTTAAAGTCAATAGCTTCTTTCTGTCAACATATAATCTGCTATCCAAGGCCGATCACGAGAACAAGCTTAAACAGTGCATCTTAGAAGAGATGCTGAAGAAGGCGAAAGGCCTGAAGGTGACACGCACACCAGAAGATGTCAAAGAAACTAAACGGCAAGTTAGGGTGCTAGAGCTGATTGATCTGTTCGAGTATGTCGTCGTCTCAGTGGTTGGCGGAAAGGATCCCACTGCGCTCTGGAATAAAATGTTTGTCAACATTGGTAATATCCCTGGGTCGCGTAGGTTCGGCTGGTTTTGGAATCAAATCACTGATCTCAATAGCACATCGCTTGATGAAGATGCCTACGAGATGCTCAGTCAAATGTGGAGGTTAGTGGAAATTACCTTTAATGAACTGCGCCTTTCTCTTCAAGGGGACCTGAATTTGTTGGCGATGAAGGTCTATATGAGACTGTGCGACAAGAAGAAGGAATTCGAGCACAAGCATAAGGTCGTGAAAGGAGGAGCCGTCAAGCAGATTTCCATACAACAAATGGCGCAAGAGCTGTTTGAAGATATTGCCGATAGTTATGTCGAAGAACAAAATTCGTCATGGTCAAATCTGCACAAAGCGGTTCCGCCCAACCACAAGGCAACAGGTCTTTTCAAAGATGTTGCTGGTGAAACAGTAACTGCGGGAAGTGATAAAGGTCTTGCTTTGTTCAAACACCGCATCAAAGATCATCTGAAGATAGTCCCAGAGTCGGCTTTGGTTAGCCTCACAGTTCGTTATGTTGGGCAGATAATTTACTATGCTCAAGATATTTTAAGGCGTAAACTCGAGTACATCGCAATACCAGAGTTAGATTTGGACTGAACCCTCAGAATACTGAAGAGGATGCCTCATGGAGTTTCTAAAAGGACACTGCCGGTGTGGGTACTTACTTTAAATAGACCTTACTTTAAATTCGTCTTGGTCTTCTGGAAATCACGAGCTTCGCAAGTCAATGAAAACAATGAAACTCTGAGACTTTTTAGCATTAACGTCTTCGGAATGATCAGCTTTTTAAAGGGTAATCCGGGAGCGCTGATTTCTAGCTTCACACTAACCTTGGGCCGGAAACCTTACCGAATCATTCATTTGCACTTATATGTAGATCCAGTTGAGTGATTTGTTGCAAATATCGCATGAAATCAGTATGCTAATGATCATTGCCCTATTTGCAATTCACCCAAATAATGATGGCATTTCCTATCCTCTCAGCAACCCGCCTTCTATCCTTTTCTGAAGGCCCGTGGAAAGGCTCTCGGGTAAAACTGAAAATTGATTGCGGGCCCAACATGTTGCCGGGTTAGTGTCTTGGGCTGTTATTGCATGTTGCTGGGCGAAATTCAAAACGCTTCAAACTGTATAGTCTTTGGAGCATTTCTTTTGTCTTTCGATCGATGTAGTGCAGCTCGAGTGTGTGCGGCTAGGGTAGGAAAACGGTTCTGACTAAAATCAGGTTGGACACTTTATGACGAGTACATAAAGGAGAAGGACGGCTCCAAAATCAAGTTTTCGTTTCACTTGAAATCATATGAAGTGTGTCTTAATTCACACTTCAGAAGAAAGACTGAGAAAAAGCTCAAATTAATCCTTACATATTTTCGCTGATTTTAGATTTCGACGTGACATCTGCATAATTCTTACAAACTTGAAGCAAATACAGGGTAGCAGGCTCGTCCGTGAATCCCTACAAAGACCCGTTTTTTATTAGGAATGTTCGAGAACGGAACTCTCTGCCCGCTACTTTCACAGCCGGTGGAGCGCTGTGAAGCTCCGGTGCGCTTCCCGTCAGCTCAAGCGAGGAGAATAAGAACGCATGCGGTTCACGGATCGCGTAAGAAAAACGTTTGAGTTTTAAGACATTTTATTTCTGAAGAATTTCCAGCCGGGATTACTAAAAGCGTTGAGTGACAGCACTGCCCCTCTCCATTGCCAAATTAGTTCGCAAATGAAAGTTAAAGATGTATTTTATTTCGTATACTTTGTGTAATATCAGAATACTGGAGCTGATCCCCCGATAGAATATATACGGCTCATAGAATCGCACAATCTCGGGGGAGGGCGAGAATAAACCTTGATAGAGTGTGAGCGTAGTCTTGAGAAAAACCGATGTTATTGTTGACTGACGTTTCGACAACCCGAGCGGAAGGCACCTTCGGAGACTAGGCGAGATGCATTTCTCCATACTTTCTTACAACAAGGTTACATATAAAGTGGTACAATAATTTCTACTGAGGATCATGCAGTAATTTTACTGTGTAGTAGTTTTTACTTAGCCTTCGTGCTATGAAAGAACTCTGGTAGCAATCAATACACTAGACATTGAAACACTTTCAGTTCCGTCTCTGTAAATATTTCAAACTTAATTCTTGCACGGATACTAGTTTCTTAGTACTAACGACCCCATAAACTTGTTAGCTGTTAATATTCAACGTCTTAAAACAAAGGCCATCCATGACAAACGTTTCAGCTGATTTTCTTGTCTTCTCCGACAACGTGTTCCCCAATTCCGGTTTGCAGAAAGTCGCCTAAGACAAGCTGCGCTTTCATTGGTAGGATCCTTGAAAGCAGAATAAATTAAGATCAAACTCAGTTACGAAAGAGTTACAAAGTCTCGCCAATCACGACTTCAGCCCTTCCAAACTTATTAGAGCGAAACCTCCTGCAATAAAGCGGAAACCCCGGGTTCGAGCGCTTTAAGTCTCCCCTTGAGGGAGGTCGAAAGGAATAACACACCACCGGGGCTCTGGTGCGTCAATTACCGTCTTTCTGGATCCATACCACAGCGCTGATTTCAAGTTAAATCTCGCTATTTGTTAAAAACGTGTTCCCAACAATGATTCATTAAAAATGAAAGTCAAACTGAAAATCTGTCATTTCCATCTAACTGGTGTAACTGCCGTCAATCATATCCATGGTAACAGTTGAGGGACATCTCAATACAGAAATCGAGAAAGTAGATCGAAATCCGCCAATCACAAAGCACGTTGTGACCGACTGACCCGGTCCGCTACAATGGCTGACGGCTGTGGAAACAGAACCTTTGATTGCAATTTTAGCTTCAGAGTTTGCATATTATTAAAAGGGGCAAAAACGGGAGTAACCCCAGACTCCAAGCATATTTTGTCCCATTTCCTTAAGGCGCTGTTACACTAGGCAATTTCTCCTGCAAGTTGTCTCGCAATTTTGTTGCCATAAATTTTCCCACGCTGCGAGACAAGTTGCTCGACCGGTGTTACACTAGGCAACGTTTCGTGCAACTTGTCTCGCTTTGATGATCACGTGACGTCAAAGGGTCATTTTCATTCAATGATGCCGCAAAACGTTGCGACACAAGTTCCAGGGTAGATGTTACACTGCGCAATGTGGGAAAAATTCCTTGCAACGTTGCGAGACCCGTTGCGGAAAGTAGAACTGACTTCCACCTTTCGCAACGATTGCGCCAATAAAAAAACTAGCAAAAAATGTGTGTGGCACGGTATGTTACACTAGGCAATATTTCGTGCAACTAGTCTCTCAATTTTGTTGCGAGACAAGTTGCACGAAAAATTGCCTAGTGTAACAGTGCCTTTACGGTGGATGCTATGAAAATACTTTAACTGGTTCCAGGCTCTCAGTTAGGCAGCCTGGTCTCTTCCCAGTTCTCACTCGTTTTTCCCCCGCGAATTCTCTTTTTCTCGCTCGTCCCGACTAATTGAAAGGAACAAGCCATGAATAGTCTAACTCACCCGTTTAAAGCAAAGTTTACAACAGCAGAGCGGGGAAGAATGATGATGGCTTCATCCCTTAAGACTCCAGCAACCACTTCTTTTGCCACAAAATCCGGTTCCAAAGTGGGAAACAGAAATGGAAACCTGCAAAAACATGCACGCAGCATGTCACCCCAAATTTTTTGGTCTCTAATTAGTATTCGTTTGTTTTTCGACGTATGAAGCAACCTGTAAAAAGTGTGTCGCCACGTCTAATTTTATCGCTTGTTACACCGGAATGTTGTACAGATCTTGTACAGACCTGCATAAATTGTGGTATTTTTCAATTCATGTTTTACGATTTCAGTTTGTATTCTCGTTTGCAGTCCTAATCCCTAAAATCTGAGTTAAACACACAGGGCTGGTTATTTAAACGAAATGTAACTCAGACCCTGGTTTACAACAATCCCTTTACCTCCGGACCTTTAAGCCTTTTAGAAGTGAGTCGTTTTAAGTAGATATATGCTTTTCTCCTCTGCTTTTGCCTTTTCGACACTGTTTTCAACAATGAACAGCCTATGTATATTAGTATTGGCCAAAATGAGAATGGCTTGGAACTCGGTTTTGTTAAGCACCAGCTAAAGTCTGTCCAAATAACTGGCCCACAGCATTTTTCCTATAGTATAGAGATAATGATAAATGAAATTGCCAAATTTCCCAGCCAAAGAGCAGTTTTCAACTGAGTGTTGAAAGTAACTACGTGATTCCTCTGAATTGGATCTATAACTATATCAAAAAACTTGCCCAAACTTCTCAAAACTAAAAACGACTCTCGTCACCTTCGTTTTCCTGTGCTTGGCGCCGGCTGCGTTTGTGGTTAATCCTTGGCCGAGTAATTCGAAACAGAGCCGAATAGTCTCCCGCGAAGAAAGTACGGGAGGAAGATGACGTAAAACAATAGGCGAAAAGAAAAGAGCTCCAAATGAAGCCTAATCTCAAGTGAACAAACTACAATGCTTTCCTGAAGGATACTGTCAATCATCCAGTTGTGAATAATTAATAATTTGTTAGTCAATTACTTTAATATGAGGGTGGTAAAGGGTTCTTTCGTGACTCGTTATCGGCTCTTTTTTTTTTT
>BLFK01001000.1:349598-357098 GCA_014634185.1 Astreopora myriophthalma | reverse complement strand
TCTGTGCTGGTACTAAGTCATCTGAGCTGCATTAAATATTGGAACCACACAGAATTAATTAAACAGGAACGTTTTTAATGTACTTTTCCAGAAAGATTACGTTGCTTTTTCTTCACCGTTTACTCAACAAGGTGAAATACTACGAAATCGTCACGTGTAGTTGAATGAGAAAAGGTTACACGGACCCTGATAAACATCACCTCATACAATATTCTTCAAACAACCTTTACATTATACTGAATACCAGCTGGAACGCTGTAGCGGTATTATTATTTGGTATGCCAACTTCACACATACCGATATTTTCCAAGATGGCGTCTCCTGGAACACCAGTTTAGGACCCAGTACTCTGCACGGTAAAATTCAAATGGACCCAGTCCTCTGCACGGCCAAATTCAAATGTCCGCAGTGTGGAGCCACATTTGTGGTCAACTTCCCCAGAGAGGGGACAGCAGAAGTGTTCAAATGCCACACCTTTGCCCGTACCCCCCCCCTCTCCGTCTAAACATTGATACCTGCATAACTAACAATAGAGTAATTCATAAAGTAGAGTTGTGATAGAATTAGAGTTAACGATTTCCAAAATCCCCATATTCACGATTCCCTAACCTCTAAATAAACCCTAACTCTAGAATCAGTGTTTAAATCTACTCACTAAGCTTAGTCGTAGCCCTTCCAAAGTCATGAATTAAGATTTTGGAGGCTTAGTTCTTTAGACCTGTCTAGACTAACTCCCACTCTATGAATAGCCGTCGCCGTGTCAATTGTCTATATTTATGTCGGTTCAAGCACAAGGATTTTATTCAGCTTAATGGATGTCCAGAACAAGCCTTCCCAAATAAGATAGGAGGTCACTTAATAATTATTAAGAATTTGTAAAAAAAGTTACTTTCGTTTTGTATTGCAATGGTTGGTCGTGTGGCTTTTCACCGCAAGCACTTGCGGGGAGCCCCTGCCGCAAGACAGCGGCGAGTCGAATTCCACTGGCAAAGACAGAAATCTTTTTCAAAACGTTCCCCTCAATTTCCACTTAACGGAGCAAATAGGGAACTAGAAAGAAATACCAAAAAATCCGGGGAAATGGACGAAGAGAGGCACCAGTAATTAATGGTTCGCAACGCGAATAAAAGCAATATTCACAGCTAGGCGCCAAATTGGGTGGCACCGAGTAATTTAATCGATACAAGAATTTCAATGTCAAGGCCGATCTCCCGTCCCCCACAGGCTTCTTAAGCCCATTCGCTTTAGTGATAATTTGCCACATGAACACGAACACATGAACCCGAACATAGCTTTATTTACCCTCGGATTTTAGAGTAGCGTATGCACCCACCCAACCAAGAGTTCACATACACAAAGGCCACAAGCAAAGGCCATCAACCTATATACGTAACAAGTTCCTATCCGCAACCACACTCATCTGATCCGAATTAAAAAAAAAAGAAAAGAAAAAAAAGTTAGGTATTAAGTACCAACAGTGTTTCCCTGAACTAGAAATAAACGCTACGGTACATTGTCGGTTATTATAAAGTGGCTTAATATCTTGCTTCATTAGATATACGCAAACAACTAGCAGAATGTCTCATTTTGTCCAAGTTAGATTTATGATGATATCGTTTTAGCGACTCCATAGCAGAAGACTCCGTTAAAGCATTTAGCTTATAACGGGTACAGTTAGCTGCCGCGGAATTTGTTGTTGGACAGTATGCAAATAGTGAGTTAACATAATAGTAGTATTAATGCTTAAGTTAATATCCTCTTTATATTCATTGCCACATTAGGCAACACACGCGTATATGTTCTCCTCGTTTCTTAGCTTTTTGCATGAAATGTATAGATTTATCGTGCGTGCCACACTTTTTTTCTTACTTGTTAATAACAACGTTCCTATGTAAATAGTTTTAGTAACTAATTCAATAATTTGCTTGTATTTTATGGGAAGACAGCCACTCCTACTTCTTGTGGAAATGCCGTAGTAAAGTCCGTATTAATATAATCACCATAGATGACTGTTGAAAGCATGGTTACTATTGCTGCGCTCGCCAGTTTATTAACCAATGAGAACCAAAACCAATCACGACTTGCAGGCGTGATTTTTCCCACACTTTGAGCAAGTTACATGGAATTACCTCGAATTTTGATTGGCTCATTGCGCTGTTTGCACCTGTTGTGGTTGGTCGGAGTGATTACTTTGGCATTAGCTTTACGACACTCATTTGAAAACCGCTCCACTGTCGTTGCCATTGTCATTGTCATTGTCATTGTCTTTATTAGCGCAAACGAAAATCTATCAAGGGCTTAGGCCTACATACTGTACTGAGATTAGTCTTATGACCCCACAAGCGCTATACTTTATTTTGTCCGCTTGGAAAGGCATTCTCAGTCAAAGCGTAACGCGTCCTTAATGTATGTCAGTGTTCTGGGCTAGTAATTTCGCAAACGTAATTAGAGCAGTTTTCAATGAAATGTCGCTCTATACACCTCAAAACACATCCTCGCATCATAAAGCGAAAACAGAAAAACTCAACCTTCTCTACCTAAAGAGCCATTCTATTGGGCCACTTAAGTCATGAATTGCCAGATTGTTTTTAAGGACCCTCCTTTTTGATCCTCAGACCATTCTCACAGAAGTTTTGGACGGCTTATCACCTTCCTGTTCTAACACCACCTACTAACAAGATATCCATGTTAAAATGGAACTACACAAACTTTGTGATGAAGAACGCCGTGCAATCTCAGAGCTTCAGTCTAGTGACGCTGAGTCGTCCACTGACGAAGAACTAAGTCAGCTCTTCGAGGACAGAAGCTCCCTTCAAAGTTCCTCCGACAACTCATCAATTGGGAAATCAGTTGCTAATATCGTCAACTTCATCGAAGGCGCTGGCTTTCTTGCACTCCCTTATGCTATCAGAAAGGGAGGAATTGCTGTCATCGTGGCGTTTTTCATAATACCAGTTTGCTTATGGTATTCAGGAAAGTTCTTATCGAGTGCCTTTATGACACAGACGAAAAGCAAAAAAACGTAAAGGTGAGGTCCACGTTCAAAGAACTGGGAGAAATACTTTCCCCTAAATATGGAGGCCACATTGTTTTAGCTTTTGTACAAATGGATCTCTTCGTTTTATCCGTTTCTTATCTGGTTCTTTGCGGTTCCCTCATAAGTCAAGCTCTGCCCTCAGTACCCCTCACAGAGACTGCATGGATATGCTTTGCAGGGGTCGTGGTTTTTCCAACAACGTTTCTTAAGTCTTTGACAGAAATCGGTTGGTTAAGTGTCGTAAGTATTGCTGCATTGATCTCAGTCGTGATCACTGTTCTTTGGTACGGCTTGGAGCACATGGACAAGTGGAATTTGGACTCTATTTTATTTTGGGATAGTGAAGGTGTAAGCATTGGTCTTCCAATTGTAATCTACGCTTATGACTCGCAATCAATTTTACCTTCCGTTGAGCAGAGCATGCGCGAAAAACACAAGTTCACTCTGGCCCTTGCATTGGCGTATATTGTTAACTCATTAATGAAAATAGTCTTCTCTTTATTTGCCTTCCTCTCCTTTGGATCCAATACAAATCAGGTCATCCTTAATAATCTGCCGGCAGGGCCCTTACGCATGAGCGCCAGTATTATTTTTGTTGTAAGTTGTGTACTTTCGTATGCCCTTCCTCTTAATCCACTGTTTGACCAACTCCAAGGGTCTGAAGCGTTCGAATATACTTTCTCTAAGGTCCCAAGGGTTGGTTTGTTACTCCTTCGTGTAATTATATAGTCATTTTAACGGTGCTAGTAGCAATTCTGTTTCCAGAGTTTGGTTTGATTGTGTCCTTGGCTGGAAGCTTAATTGTCTCGTTTTATTCTTACGTTTTCCCATGCGCAGTTCACCTGAAATTGAAGTTTAATCAGCTAAAAACATACGAAGTTTTCCTGGATGTGTTTCTGATAGTGACAGGCACCGTTTTTGCAATACTTGGAGCCTTTTTCTCCGGCAAGGCTTTAATTACTGGTAAATCTTGATAAGCTGATTCTACAAGGCCTCGTGCGTACGACAATATTTCACCTGGCAATTTTCTGACTCTTAATTTGCTCATCTAATTGAGAAATACTGTCTTAGGGTTTAATATAACTGCATGCGCAATATCATATATAGTATCATTTCGTTTGCTAGCAAGTTCTTCTTCCGTATGAACTTGCTGATCATGTACCTCTAGTCACTAGCTCGTTTTACACATTGTTTCCTTATCACCTTATTGCAATGACCACCCATTTGTCTTGTAAAGTAATGTATATTCATTTTGTCACAAGTAAGGTATAAAGTATAAATACTCGCTGTAATCTTTCGCATATAGTGATCTCTCCATTTTACGTTACGTTGTTGTTTTATTTAATAACAAGCGTGTAGTTCTTGTTGTTATACTGTCGTCAGTCAATTATTAAAGATCCTTTCGCAAAATCGGAGTAGTTAACAGGTTGCACTTTACGGAATGGTCGGTTTACGCATTCTTTTAGTTCTATTCTGTTTTCGGAATATACGGAATATCATTCCATTCATTCTGCTCTCGATAGCAGAATGAACGCAGTCAATACAATACGGTTTATTCGGAATACACACAATTAACAATTATTGGACGAGGTTGAGCAAAATATCATGATTTGTCAGTGGCGAGACACTGACAAATCACGATATTTTGCGATAACCGAGTTCAATAATTGTTTTATCATTCGATCATCGTTCTTTTGATCAACTAAATATGTCAAATCACTCTCTGCCTGCTCGGGGAACCGATCCGCCATTTTCACACGAGAGCGGACCGAGAGCGTAGTTTCAATTACGCATGAGCAGAATATTATTTGCAGCAAAACACTTATTTGTAAGCAGTTATTCGCAGGTCACGAGGTGAGCTCTCGGCCAATGAAAAGGAAGGAAAAAATCCATCGAATGATAATACGCCTTTCTTGGAGGGGATTATTTTGGCGCGAAAATCGTGCTCGGCCGTTGAAACGGCAGTCTCAGTCGTGCCCAGACTATTCCGAGCGTTAGTTCTCAGGTCACCTCTGCAAGAACCATTCCGTTTTCGGAATACGGGTTCTTTTGGAAAACGTTATTCCTGTTTTTCCGTTAATCCTAAACCGGAATGGGAATAGACAGAATAGTCCCAGAAGAATGCATCCTTAATTTGATGGAAGAAATGCATTCGCTGGCAAGCCGATTTTTATGTGACAAGCAAATTTGGCACATGCGAAATTTTGTTCATGTGGACAACTCGTCAAGTGAAAAGTAGCAAATGTTCAGACGTATTTGGGCGCGTCTCACGTCCCGAATTCCTTCGTGCCCAAACCCTCCTCTCCTTTTCTTCGAACGTCTGCCACGCCGGCTAGTTCAGAGGTTGCATTGGTTTCCAAGCATTCTAGTGGGCTTGTGATTGTGTGTATACTGTCTGCAATTTATGGTGCACCATGTTTTAAACAGTATTTGTCACATAAAAATTGCAACGTAGAGCTGAACGAGCCTTTTCTTTGGTTGGCAGCGTTACCTTTGTTTTCGGTAAACCAACTCATTGAAAATAACTGTAGATGTGTATCTCTTGGTATTGGTGATAGGTGCCACTTAAAAAAACTTAACTTTTTTTTCGGTTTCGCTGCTTTTGTTGCTGTTGTTTGTCTGTTTTGCTTTTTGCTGCTGTATCAAAGATAAGTGCAACTTACCAACTAGGCAATTGTAAAAATATATATAATAACGAACTGTTAACAAAAGAATAAGTTAGTGAATCGTTTCTCTTTCGCATGCACAGTTTTTTCCCTTGGGAAATAAATGTTCTTTTTGGATTGTGACTCTCTCGCCTTGTGTTTAATTTGAGTACAAATTGAATTGCATTTACGACAACTGACCTCTACGGTTTCGACAGTAACATATCTATGATATCGGGTGAAACGCGTCTCGTTGCCTAACATTAAAATAATTTATCTCACGCTCTATTTTGGCCAAACTTTCAGGTGTTCAATCGATTGACTACATATGCTCGAACCTATAATTTATACAAGTAGCTGAAACAACGGAATCTCAAGAATTCAGTTTTAGTTTTCAAGCGTCTTTGACCTCGCTACGTACAGCAAATGGTCCGTGAGACCCACCCGAGGATTCCCAAATTGACGCCTGCACGTTTTGCCGCAATCTTATTTACGTCAATCTTTCGACGGTCTAGTGACCAGTTTACGCGTATCCACATTTTGCAAAACCAGTACTTCTCAAACCTCTCCGTTTTATGAAACCGTTTTCAAAAGTCTCCTCGTTTTATCAGGTTTTAATCTTAGGGTCGAAGGCGGGCGAAACCGTATCAAAAGTTTGCGTTTTCAAGCGACGTGACAAACGCCTTAGTGTGGATAGGTTCTGGAGATTGGAAGCTCGGGGCTTTTTGACCAGCGCCACTGCAAGACCAACTGGACTTGGCCCCACGGATTCGCTTACGTCCCCCCTACGGTGCATATATTTACTGTGTGAGGCGCTTGCAAAAGTTCCGCAGGCGCAATAGACCAATTTCGATGTTTAAGAATTCAGCTTCAAACAATAAACATGACTTCAAGGCTCTGAGGAATAAAAAAATACGAAGTTTCTTTCCCCGGAGTCTCGAGATGATGTCTTTTGTCGAAGAGTGAATTTTAATAGATCGAAATTGGCCTGTTGAAAATTCCTAATGCAAGTTATCAGAAGCGAAGCAATACTTCTAAATCCTTTTGAAGTCTGCTTAGCTTTTGCAATATTTGACATTTCGAATGAGAAATAAAAGCCATCGCTCCATTTCATAATCAAAAATGGCGCGTAAGGATGTATAACACACCAAAATAAACAATGTCTGACTGTCAGTTCTGTCTGTTTATCTGATCCTTTGCGCGAGGATTCACCATACGGGAGCTTTACCAACGAGGACGCCAACGGCAACGCCAACGCCATAAAACAACAGGTTTAATGATAAAACAAACAAACAAAGAAACAAACAATCGCTACGCACGGCCTGTGCTTGCGTTTGACGTTTCGGTACATTTGTTTTTCTTTTTTTTGTTGTTGTTTTTTTGTTTTTTGCCTGTCTCACCTAGACAAAAACGTGAAATGACAAAATTTGAAGTTTTGTGTGGCATGTGACTGTATTACTATGAATTTTTCATTATTTCTCTTAACTTCAACGGCGTTCATACCAGTTCTTTTCCAGGACAGCTAGTAATTGTTTTACACGCAGAACGAGTTGAAATACTGGAGCGCGAAGTAATGACAAAAACACGAATTGTTATTTTGAAGCGCCATTCCGGCGTAGCCGTTAACACCCTCGTTGCTAAAGTTCAATATTAATTTAATATCAATTTAGAAGGGGGAGAGTTATAATTTCTTTTTTTTTTTCTTTTTCATTCTAGCAACATTGTACTCTCTATGTTACATCAGTACTTACTACCACAGCAGCTTTGTTCTTTATTAAATGACACTTTCTCGTTAACAATAAGATATATATCTATAGA
>BLFK01001000.1:336856-344356 GCA_014634185.1 Astreopora myriophthalma | reverse complement strand
GGTGTTACATGGTGAAACTCTCGTTTTTATCACCACTGTGATCATATAGCGACTGTTGCAGAAGTAGAAAGTGTTCACGAGAAACAATAGAAAACTAATTGTAAAGACTTGTCTTGTCTTTTTCCCAAGATCTGTCGCTTGCACTTCAGACATAGAACAATAGCTCATTAATGTCATCAATATCTTTTATATCTTTGGCTATAAAGGGGCTAATCATTATTCAAGTTTTGGTTCAATTTTTCCTTTCTTGATGGCTTCGTATAATGTTCGTTGATAACAAGTATGTGTCAGGATTATTGAAGTAGCTTTCGTTTCGTTTTTGTCCGTAGAACTTCATAAACAAGTAAGATTAAATATAGTACGGAAAAATATTGTAGCGTTCCAGTAATCCCGAAAGAAATAAAAAGACAACGAGAACCGATACTGTACTTTTGTTTCTATTTCTTACACCAACAACAACACATTACGCATGCGTACATACCTACACGCGCCTGCGTTACACAATTCCCCCCCGTAATAGGCACTGCCCTCAGTGCCTTATGACGCTCCGAAACAACAACTAACACAACTGTTAAACCATCTGCTTGACTAGTAAACGGTTCTTGTAGCCCTGCTTACGAGCACTGTTCATTGTGACCTACTTCACAAGAATTTAAGGAATGTTTTTCGGCGGCCTTTCCTCAGCCAATACTAGAGATTCAGTTCAACCGTCATTCGACCTAAGCCTACTCAATTAGCGCAGAGTGTCTCCGTGGCTTTTTAAGGCACTCAATTAGTTTTCAAAACGGTGACCCATTCACCAAAACGTTTTGGGGCCTTCACTCTTCTTCTTCCTCGGCCGCTTTGTCCTTCTTCTGTCACTGTCTCTGGAATTTGAAGCTCTTCCTTGCCCACGTCTGCACCACCTCCTCCACTAGGTTCCTTAGCTCCCCCGTCCGCAACACCTCCCGTGTTCGATAAACGATCCTCTTGCTCGGACTGGTTACCAATCCCACCTTTTGCTACCTCCTCCCCTGAGAAATTCGAATCTCCTGGTTCGCCATCAATCGAAGATGGGGTTATGCCATCATCAACAACCATCCGTTCTGGAACATCGGTTGGAATGTTGGGGTCATTCGAAGGAGCAGGAGCACGAACTGATACCCAATTCCTAAGAGGGGGTCCCAGATACGGCTTCATCCGATCTGAATGCACTACTTTGGGCCTGGCTCTCTGTGACTTTTGGATACGATAGACCACATCTGATAAGGCAGCAGTTACAAGATATGGCCCTTCCCAAGGGCAGTCAAGTTTAGGATTCCTCCCTTTCTTGCGACGAACTTGATGCAGCCACACGCTGTCACCTACTTGGAAAGGTTCCCCGGCCGTTTTATTGTCATAGTTTCGCTTCTGTCGCAGAGCAGATTTCTTTAAGGTTTGTCGTGCACACTCATGAGAAACAGCCAACCTCTGGTGCAAGGCTTGTGCGTAATCTGTGGCTAGACCTGGGGAATCGGGGGGCAACTCCGTTACAGCATCCAATGGCACTTCTACTTCTCTTCCTAACATCAGTTCATTGGGTGTGGCACCAGTTGATTCGTGGACAGAGGACCTGTAGGCCATCATACAAGAGGGTAACTGTAAATCCCAGTCTTCTTGATTGTCCTTCAATTTTCCTCTAAGCATCACGATCAACGTGCGATTGAATCTTTCAACTTGCCCATCTGATTGTGGATGTAGGGGAGTCGTTCGAGTCTTTTCAATGTCTAGTAGTTTACAAACCTCTGACATAACTTTCGATTCGAAATTAGTGCCCTGATCACTGTGGAGTTGTCTTGGGACGCCAAAACGGCAAACAAATTCGGACACCAGCTTCTCTGCGACCGTTTCTGCACTCTGGTCTGGAATAGCATAAGCCTCCGTCCATTTAGTGAAATAATCGCTTACAACAAGCACGTACCGGTTGCCCCTGGGGGTCACAGGTAGGGGTCCAAGAATGTCCATTGCAATCCTTTCGAGGGGGGCACCAACAATGTACTGCTTCAAGGGGGCACGCCGCTTCCGACTTGGAGTCTTCTTTGCACCACACTCGTGACATCTTGTTACCCATCGGTAGGTCTGCGAAGTCAACCCAGGCCAATAATAGCGATGCCTTAGAGAACTGAGGGTTTTGTTCACCCCCCTATGGCTTGCTGTCGTGTGGTTGTGGTGAGATTGAAGGGCAGTCTTTCGTAAACTCTCCGGAAGTACAATTTGATATGTCACCTTGTCACCACCTTCACTCTCCCATCTGCGACACAGCACCCCATCTCGAAAGGAAAGGCGATCCCACTGGGACCAGAGTGCCTTAAATGCAGGGCTTTTATCGGACACTTCCGACCATTGTGGGCGCTCCTTAGCAGACCTCTTTAGTCCCATGAAGGTAGTCAATAAAGGATCAGACAACTGTTGCTCTTGCAGATATTCCCTTGTCCACACAGGCTCCAATTTCACCACGAAACATTGTTCTTCCAGGGAATGACTAGCGAATTTCGCCACTGAACTATTTTCTCCGCTAGTAACAGTAGGTGCTTCGGCTGTTTTCACCCCCACCTCGGTCTGCGTTCCCACGTCACACTTGATTAGTGGTTCCTTTGCTTTCCACACTTGGCACCATTTGCAGCGTTCCTCACAGGGCCTGCGTGACAAAGCATCAGCATTTGAGTGCCGCTTGCCCTCTCGGTAGTCAATTTCAAAGTTAAGGGTGCTCAAGAAGGAGACCCACCGTGCTAGCTGTCCCTCTGGATCTTTTACTGAAAGTATAGACCGCAGCGGAGCGTGGTCTGTCCGAATTAGGAACTTGGATCCCTCGAGATAATGTCGGTGCTGCTTGGTGAATTCAACAATTGCTAGCAATTCCCGACGCGTGGTACAATAATTCCTCTCCGATTTTGAGAGTGATCTGCTCGAGTATGCTAGTGGCTTTTCAACTCCACCTTGTATCTGAGAGAGCACAGCGCCGATGCCATGACTGCTAGCGTCGGTGTCTAGAATAAACAATCCACCTTGTTTTGGATACGCCAGAACAGGAGATGAGGTGAGAAGGTCTTTCAACCGATCGAAAGCATGTTGGCAGTCATCTGTCCACTCAAATCCCCTGTTTGGTTCCGTGAGTTGGTACAAAGGTCTAGCGACACCCGCAAAACCTGGGACAAAGCGTCTGTAGTATGAGGCTAAACCAAGGAAGCTCTTCATTTCGGTTGAACTTTCAGGAGTTGGCCAGTTTATCACCCGCTCAATCTTGGTCGGATCGGTCGAAACTCCCTGTTCCGTCACAATGTGTCCCAAGTATGAGATCTTCTGTTGGAAAAGATGGCACTTTCGAGGCTTGAGTTTGAGGCCCGCTGAAGCGAATTGGATAAGCACCCTTTCCAACCGCTGGAGGTGTTCCTGGAAGGTTGCAGCGAAGACTATCACGTCATCCAAGTAACACAAACAAATCTTGAATTGAAGCCCCTTTAACACCAGTGTGATCAATCGTTCAAAAGTTCCTGGCGAGTTCGTTAGACCAAAAGGCATACAATTCCACTCAAATAATCCGCTGTTGGTAACAAATGCAGCTTTCTCTTTAGTGGTAGGGTCCATGGCGACTTGCCAGTACCCAGAGGCCATGTCGAGGGTTGAGAACCATTTAGCGCCAGATAAGCAGTCTAAGGAGTCATCTATTCGTGGGAGAGGGAATGCATCCTTAACTGTCACCGAATTCAGTAGACGATAGTCTACACACAGTCTTTGACTGCCATCCTTCTTCGTGACCAAAACCACTGGGGAGGCCCATGGGCTGTTAGATTCTTGTACCTTTCCCTCCAAGAGTAGATTGTCAACCTGTCGATCAATCTCTGCCTGCTTCCATGGTGTGGTCCTACGAGGGCGCTGGCGAATTGGCGTGGCACTACCAGTATTGATGTGATGTCGGACTTCATCGGTCATTCCAAGGTCCCAATCGTTCAGTGAAAACACGTGTCCGTACCTAGCCAGTAGGTTAACAACTTGCTGCTTTTCATCCTTACTCAGATTTGCGGCACTCCGTTCAACCAGTTCTCTTAGTGGTTCAGGCAGTTCCTTTTGATCCACTGATATGCCTTGGCCCTGAACTTGCTGGGATTTCGGGTCCAGAACAGTCACATCCTCCGGCAGTTCTATGGCAGTAACATTGTGTACAGGCTTGGCTATTGCTACCACGGTATTAGGGTGTAGAATCTGTGGCTCATTCGACAGATTAAGGATTCGTGCTGGCACACTAGAAGTGCCCTTTACCTGTACCAATGACCTTGCAACAAAGAGTCCCTTGTCATGTAAACTAGAACTATTGCAGGGCTCCAAGACACGTAAACCAGGGTCTGGAACTCGGTTGGTGGGCTGTTCTCTTCTTTGCGTGACTGTCACAGGAATGACAACTTCTGAATGAGCATCAATGATAACGGATCGACGAACCATACATCGGGAACTGAATAACTGACTCCGTGAATCATGACAGGCAATTACCTCTCCATTCACAGTAATTGTTCCTTGAACAATATCCACGGATGCCCCAATGAGCGATAATAAGTCCATTCCAATAATTACGTCATCTTCAATGTGAGCCACTACGACGCTAACCATCAAGTCTTGGCGACCAAGTCTTAAGATTGTCTCCCCCGTTCCATACGTCTTGCTCCCACTACCATCGGCTAGGAAAATAACCGTATTTTCGTTCTTGAGGGGAAATCGTTGACTCGATGAGAGCCTTTCATACACTTTATACGACAAAATTGTTTTCACGGCTCCTGTGTCAATCAGGCAGTTAACACTGTGTTGCTGGACAAATCCTTTGATGTACAACCCACAAGAAGTTCCAGGCGAAAGGGTGTTACCTTGGGGTATCTGCCCTTGTGATTCTTCTAGACGTTCCCCCGGGCCGCAGGGAACGCCTTCCTCTCGTTTCCCGAGAACTGATTCTTGGCAGACATGGTGTTCCAAAAGGATGGACAATCTCTTTGGAAATGTCCCCTTTGTTTACAACTCCAGCATTCTACGTTTTGACGTGGCAGGAACTTATATGGTTTCGAGTACTGCGGGTACTGGGGCTGTCTTCGAACATTTGCACATTTCTGCACCTGATCTGTAAGACTGCGTAAGGCGTCTTGTTGGGCATGGTATCGCTGCTCCTGAGCTTGAATTTGTTGTGTCAGTTTCTCCACCTGCAGTGCAAGCTGATTTGTCTCCTTATTAATATTTTCCACTGACCTAAGCTGCGGTTTTAATGAAGGCAGCCCAGTATCCATCGTACGAAAAGCTTCCAATTCACAAGCGGTGAGTAAAGCTTCATCCAATGTTCGCGGTTTGTCTCGTCGAAGCCGCATACGGTCGTCAACGTCAGAAACAGCATCAATAAAGTGTTGTACGGCAAAGCGCTCTTGGGCGGATGGGGCCAAATCTTGATACGCTAAGCTGGACATACTTCTTATATCAGCAGAAAGAGCTTTCAGGGACTCACCGTCCTGTTGTCGGCGGTTATGGAGTTTGGCTTGGAAGAGTTCAGCTTGTTTTTCCACGCCAAACCGGAGTTCAAGTCGTGCCACTAACTTGGAGTAATCGTTGCAATCAGAGTCAGACATACCATGCAAAATCTTTTGCGCTTCGCCACGAAGAGCTGCAGACAAAAAAACGGCGGATTCTTCCAAACTCCAGCCATTGATCACGGTACATCTATCGAAATGTCGCAAGTAGTCTCGAAGGCAGGTGCGACCATCGTAGTCATCGGGAAGTTTAATCGGTTTAGCGAACCGGCGAGTTGTAAGTTTACTTGTGTGTTGTGTTGGTCGCCCAATGTCTCCACGAGCAGTATTCCAGAGATCGTTTGCGGCGGTCAAGGTGCTTTCCGGCGTTAACGTGGTGTCCTGATGGTCGTCACGGAACGGGTTGCCCGGTTTAAAGGGGTTTCGAGGTGATGGTTTAGGTCCAGGGGTTGAACAACTAAACAAACCCGAGTCGAAGGAATCCATATTAGCGACCACGTGCTCCAACACTACGAGACAGACTCACCAAATTGTAGCTCCAGCACGAGTCATAAATCCAAAAAAAAATCTTCTCATACGTTAGGTTCCACGGTTCTGCAGGGTCGCCACCGCTGCCACCAGTTGTAGCGTTCCAGTGATCCCGAAAGAAATAAAAAGACAACGAGAACCGATACTGTACTTTTGTTTCTATTTCTTACACCAACAACAACACATTACGCATGCGTACATACCTACACGCGCCTGCGTTACAATATTAATAGATTACTGTTCAATCGTCTGAACAGAAAGCAGTTCTACTTTTTGTGCAACATGTCTCACAATGGAAGTTCAAAAAGTTTCATGAAACCAATCATGTTGCATGGTTCAAGACCTCCTGAAACTTGTTTCGCAGTACCGTTGCACACACGTTTCAGCTTAAAGTTTCAATGTGTAACAGTGGCTTTACACATTTAAAATGAGCCCGTCCTTGCCACAGAATGATAATTATAGATTACTAACTAACCTCAGCGAAAAAAAACAAAACCACACACACACAAAAAAAGAAAAATAAAACCTGGTTGTATGATAAAATGACCCAGTTAATAAAAAATTAGCCGGTCAAAATTGAGATTAACTAAAAATAATGAAAGATTACATGTACCTGCAACATATACATATCACCAAAGTTGACTCCTTTTTCAATTATAACAACGAACAAACACTTGTTCAATTGGTTCTGTTTTCATGTCAGGTATCTCCAGCCACCAACCCAGTGGATAGCATGTGCATTGGAATCCAGAGAGCTTTTAGCTCTTTGCTTGAAGAAGTTAAAAGGCTTAAACAAGGTGGTCATAGTATTTCTGATTAATCTATAATTATTATTGTATGGGAGGCCCTGTGAGTGAGCAAGATGAAGCAAATTCTGTACATGCTTTGATTGTCTACCTAAGCAGGCAAGATACAGCTGTAGGCCCATCTTTCCTGCTTGCGACTGCACGTTTTGTTCCTACACAAGAGAGTAAAAGCTTGTAACTTTTGGACAATGTCAGCAATGGTGTCACAAAAGGCCTTAGAGGACAGTCATGACAGAGAAAACATTCACCCGTAGATGAGTTTTGCGAATTTATCTTGCAACAGAAACCAGAATTGCAAATTGAAACTAAAACAACGAAGTGACATCAAGACATGGAAACACTTTTGTCATACAGACTGAAAAGGAGAAGCCATTTACACTCTAATAATTAAATCCTTTATTTTGGCAGAGATGGGGAAGTATCCCATTCAAATGCACTAATCATTTCAAGCAGTACTGTAGGTTTGCCTGCCTCAATTTTGAGCCCCAGAAAGCTGGTAAATGTAAAGGCAGTGAAGTGAAAGAGTTTGTGCCACGTAGGAATTCCATGGCACTTTCAAAGTTCAAACCTGCTTAGGGCGAAGAAAAAAATTGCAGCTGTGGTTTCGTTTTGCTATCTTTTCATGTAATTCCGGTGCAAGAATGTCTGTT
>BLFK01001000.1:292584-322806 GCA_014634185.1 Astreopora myriophthalma | reverse complement strand
ACTGTCTAGAGGAGTTCTTGACCTGTCGTCAACCTTTGACACACAACCATACAAATTTGCAAACCGCGTTAAGGTTTCTTCAGTAGTTTAAATTATCTAACAGTGTGAACGATTCCGGCTAAGAAGACGATAGCAAGTACGAGTATGAATTTCTTCTGAGCACGCGCAGTTCAAAACATTTCGACCTCAAAACCTAATGCGCTTGCTCAGAACGGAAAACTCGTGCTCGCCTTCTTACTTGAACCCCAGTCCAAATGTCGCTATTAATTGTGCCATTGTTAACATACATCCACAGCGTCTACATTCGACTCTCGTAGGAAATAAAATCTACCATTTTCAAATCCTTTGACATCTTCCTGGAATTGTCGAACGCGGTTATCACAGTTGATTGTTTTTGATTGTTATTTTAAAGGGATTATGATGCGTTCTTGGGTGATTTGGAAGAGGACAAGACTTACAGGCAGAATGTAAACATTTACGTTGGTAAGTTAGTGTGGCCCAATCTAGTCTCCTTTGGATCCGTTTTTTGGTACGTCACGCAACGCTCTGAAATCTTACTGATCTCCACTCGTTGCCTTGGAAACCAACACCACAGTCCCACGTCGTGCCTTGTGATTGGCGGATTTCAATCTACTTTTGTCAGTTTCTGCTTTAAAGTACACCTAGCAGTTTTTGTCGCAGAATTATATATATATATATCTCTTCGAAGGAGTTTTTGGATTAGGCTAAATCCTTGATTTTCTGTGATTGATTGATTGATTGATTGATTTTTTTTTTTAACTGCGCCAAATCCCGCCATAAGAGACACCGTTTTGGTTCAAGTCGCAATCACAGTGAAATCAACCTGTTACGCTTATTTTCACTCGCTGTTTATCCATTGTGAGGGCAGAAAATGCCAAGAGATGGGAAAAGGATGACTGAAAACCACAAATGAAAGAGAGAGAACTTTGACTTTGACATCAAAGACGCCATTTTGGTTCAAGTCGCAATCACAATGAAATCAACTCATTATGCTTGTGTTTACTCGTTTATCTATTGTGGGGGAAGAAAATAGCAACAAATGGGAAAAGGATGACTGCAAAACCACAAATGAAACGAGAGAAATTTGACTTTCACTCGACGTTTACCAATTCTTCTCTAGATCGTGATTACAAAGGAGCGCCCGAAGATGAGGATGACAAAACCCCTAAAATAAGTCTTCAGGAGATGTTAGAGGACTTACATCTGGGGGAGCCTGATTCAGCCGCCATGATGACTGAATAAGGACCCCACAGAAACGCTGCCAAATTGTCACAGGGATTCGACCAAGTCAGGACCTCGACCATCCAGTACCGAATAATGATCCTTGATTAACGCTTTTTGGCCCGGCACAGATAGCCCATCATAAAGCAGTAAAAAGGCATGTCAATGAGCTAAACCTTCTACTTCTCAAAGCTTGAGTAATTTACTGAGGACTTTTTCAGTAATGAAATTTCCAGGTTTAAAAAGTTAAAAGACCAACATTCAAAGTTGATTAGGCGTTCGCGTACTAGTCTTATTGGCTGAATTAAAAGCAGTTGTGACTACATTGCATTAGGTTTTATTGGGGAGCTGAGGGGGTGACGTCATGGAAGTGGTGAAAACTCAAATGGCCGAGACGAACGGGACCCTAGTCCGCTTAGGGCTGGGCTGGACCCTGTTGACATTGCACTTTCGACGCGACGTATAAAGAACCCCAATCTATGCCACCACGACGATGGGAAAAAAGCGGCGATGGCAACGTTTTACGTGACGTTACCCAGCGATGCCGGAGGGGTCGGGTTTCCTCAGAACACCAAGGTCGTTTTCAAGATCTGCTTGGTTGCGAGGCAGCGGCTGGGTCGAGGGGGTTGGCCAGCCTCGCCTTGCCCGACGACGACGACGAGGAGGTTTCTGTCAAATTTCATTTGTTTAACAAGACCGCTTTAGGGCACAAATAACTCCATAAACAGTGCTGGGAGGGTATCTTTCCACGGACGTTTTAGCTACCTCCATCGCGTCACGAAGATGGACAACCGATAGTTCAGCGTCCGAGTGTCCATTTCAGCAATATCTGCACTCACAGTTGTAACCTTGAGTAAATCATAGTCGTTAAAAAGTCCACCGCAATCTAAAACGGGAACGTTAACCATCTTAAGCTCTGCCATTCGGGAAAGATGTTCACAGCTCGGTTGTTTTTATACTTAATTGAAGCTCGAGTGGCGTCGTTCACCAAAACTGTTTCCGTCTTGAGAAGGCGTCTTGATCATGGTTACCCTCCGTGAGGATCTGCTTCTCAAACCCAAGCAGTTCAGCGAATTTGCCCTGGCTGAGGTCAAGACTGTAGTCCCGTTCACAATGACCACAGTCCGTGTAGGGCGGGTGACCTTGCAGGAATTGGTTGAGGGCGCTGTAGTCGTACATCCCGTCAGGGATGGTCAGCTCGTTCCATTCTTCGCCATTTTTTTTTTTTGGCCACCACAGCTTATTGTTCTCGTACCGACTCGCGGCGTTGTACCAAGAGTCAATTCTCGTGGTCTCATGGTCAATTTTTCAGACCTGCCAGATACTTTACGTTTTCGCCGAGCTCGAGGGGCGGGTTGAGACAGATCGAGAAGTCGTGTTCTTTGTTTCTTTTGTCGCTCAAGGTTGGAGTCGATTAAGGTTTAGAATGCATCACTGTGTTATACACCGCCAAATCTTGTTGGCTTCCGCTTTAGTGAGGCCCCCCTTTCCGACAAGCTGCTGCGGTAGGCCTTGGACCGTCTTTCGGAGTTTCAGGGAGGTGTTTGCAGCCCGAATGAAGCCCACCGCTACGTAGAGATCGTTGATCGGCTTGTCGACTCTTCGGGGATGCCCTGTATCGTTTCTTTGAGTTCTTTTTCCTTGGCTTTTACCTGCTCGCTAAGGCTAAGCAGCTCGAGTTCTTTCGTGGCTTCCACCATCATGCCTTTCACGCTTCCCGTCTTACCCTTGCATCCAGGGGTCCCCTTATTCATCAAATTCAAGCGACTGAGTGTGCACGATTGTATGCGGCTTTCTTCTCAATAAACTCTGTTGTCTTTATGGGCACCCTCCAGCAAGTTTTTGCTCCCTCCCTCCTCTTCCGTTTCTTCTTTTCCTGCCTCTTCTCCTTCCTCTTCTCCTTCCTCCTCCTTCTCTCCCGCCTCTTCCTCTCGTTCTTCCTATCGTCCTTCCTTTCCTTCTTCCTCTCCGGAAGGAGGAGATGCTGGGGCGTCAGGATAATAGCCGTCCAGATGTTTCACCCTGTTGAACTCCTTTATCTCATAGTCCTGGGCCGCGGGTGGAGTCTCAGGTAGGTTCTCGGGGGTGGCGTCGGCTTGGCCTCCAGCCTTTTAGTGATGGGCTTGAAGAGCTCCTCCCCCGAGACCTGCCCGTTTGGTTCCCGCACAAGAAAATAATTGCATCGAGTAGACTTAACAAAGTTCGTAACTCTTTGGACAATGTCGGGAATGGGGTCGGAAAAGGTGGCAGGAGACAGTAAAAACAAAGAAAACGTAGACGAGTTTCGTGAATTTATCTTGCAACAGAAACCAGCAAATACAAAAATTAAAACAAAAAGGGATATGACGTGGAAGCGGGTTTGTCCCCAATAGCGCACGCTCTTATTGGTTACTTCAAGGTCACATGACATTTAATAATAAAACTATTTCCCGCCAATAGTCTGTAAGCGTTAACCTTGCAAAATCTACGAAGTCAGATGGTAACAATGCAATATTACCCGCGAATTATTGGCCACCGTTGCACGTCAACTGAGTGTGATTGAAGGTTTGACTGTCAGCAGGTTTTTCAAACTGATCTACTGATTTGCAATGGCGACTCCTTCGCCTTTGCTGAAAAAGCTATGGCTTTTGTGAGAATTTCTGGCTATCTGGAGAGGAAATTTTTCAAAAAGTGCAAGAGCGCAAAAATACTAAAACGCAAAAATGCACGAAAAGGTAAACTGCAACTGACTAAAGTGTACGCCTGGTCCCCAAAGCTTTTCTTCTCCGCTTCAGACGAATTTTAGCCGCGAAGCGGTAACGGCGAACCACAAAGCGATCAGAGTTTTTCTTCTCTCACCACTTCACGGTTCGCTGTCACCGCTTCGCGCCTAAAATTTGTCCGTGGGGGAAAAACAAGGAGAAGGCTCTCGGACCACGGTATGTGACAGACTGTGATTTCAAAGATTTCGCCCGACATATTGAATCGGACAGTGTCTCTATCCACTTCCACAGTAACGTGCCTTGCAGTGACTTGAAGATACTGGCCTCAACTTGTAAATAAAGTATGTTCCACAGTTGCGCACATCAATTGTGGTTCTTCTGTAACAGCACTTATAATACCCATGAAAGCAAACTTCTCTTTGTAAGATTCCTTCTTCAACATTTGGATGGCTGCCGACCATCCATCCCGTTAAGTCTGTGTTACACCTGTGTGTTTGTGGACAGTAAGTTGCCAGTTGTTTACCAGCCGGGCCTTGAAATCGGTACCAGTCCTCCGTGAGGTTGTCATCACATTTTGCGTTTCCGCGGAAGCCAACATTTCTATCCGCATCGTTAATAGTAACGTAGTTCAGGCAT
The DNA here is from genome assembly GCA_014634185.1 of Astreopora myriophthalma. NCBI lineage: Eukaryota > Metazoa > Cnidaria > Anthozoa > Scleractinia > Acroporidae > Astreopora > Astreopora myriophthalma. The sequence goes on along the minus strand of BLFK01001000.1, from coordinate 318,226 downwards.
TCAGGAACAACTGTGGATCGAAATTGTAATTTAAGTCATTCCATAAATTCTTCGCTTTATCGGCTCTCAGGAATTAAGTATTCCTAAAGGGCGAAAGCAAAGCCCTGGGCAAACGAAACCCAAGTCGAAGGTGGACTTGCGATGACTTGCGTTGAGTGGCCAAATGAGACGCAAGTTGAGCGGACTTGCGTCCCAAATTTGAACTTGTTCAAATTCAACGCAAATCACCGCAAGTCATTGCAAGTGGGTGGCCAAACTTTGCACAAGTCCGCGCAAGTGGCAAAACTTGCATCGACTTGCGATGACTTGCGTTGGTTTCGTTTAACTGGGGCTTATGTCGTATAATCTGAATTTCAAAAACCTGAAAATTTTAAACATTCTACTGTGTAGACAGTTGGGGTAGCAGTCACAACCGGGGAGGGGTGGGAAAGAAAAACAAAATGGCAGGGAAGGTGCGTATTTGCCACTTTCCTCGCTCCTCTCTCCCATCTCTAACTAGCTAATTTCGCCTGTCGTGCAGGCTGCCATGTGTAGAGTGAAAACAGGCTTTTTACCAACCTGTCTGACATTGACTTCCGATGAACCCCTCTGGGCAGTGACACTCGAATCCCCCAAGAGTATTACTACAGGTACCACCATTTTGGCATGGATTGATCAAACCGCTCGTGCATTCGTCGACATCTAAAACAATTACATAACCTAAATTATACTCGTACTTTGATTGGCGGGGGGCTCGAACAGAAAAACGTAGGAACGACGAGGAAGGTGTTTTGCTTGTAATAGTTTTAACGGTTTGCCGGAAAGAGTAACCAAGCTCGTTCAATTGGCTCATTCAATTTACCTGGATCGAGGGAATATCAGAAAGGAAATATATATATATTTTTCCTGTACATCTCAGGAAACCATAATTAGAGATTCGATTTTGAAAATAAAAAGACACCATATACACTTTAACGTTATAGTTACTAGAGTATCTTAATGGTTCCTTACCCAAGTCACACTGAGGCCCAGTGAAACCTGCCACGCATAAGCAGCGGTAGCCAAGAGGATAGAATCCAGACTGGCAAGTACCATGGTTGAGACAAGGCGTCGAGCCACAGGAATTCTTCAAAATAAATACATGAAAAAAAGAACCTTAAAAGGGATTTTTTTTTTCTTGAGACTCAAATTAGTTGACAAATTCCTCAAACGTCCCTTACGTCAAACCTCAACGACATCACTCGGCTGTGCAATATGCCGAGGTCCGAAGAATGAAATATCCGTGCAATTCCACAGACCTCGGCAAGAAAAAAGAAGTGTTGACGGTATTTTCGAAAATTAAGTCTTGACTTGGCAAGGTGGTGTAATAGTTCTTGCGTCAAGCTTTCGATGAAAGATCAGGGTTTGAGTGCATCGCCTTGCGATGGGGTTGTTTTCGTGCCAGAAAGTCAACGTTGTCTTTCTCTCTACTTACACCCTGAGAAGTAAGTAGGCCGGTAGTGGTGACATATCGATGGGGCAGTTGCTTACTTGGTGCCACTTGGCGATTTTGCAAATCAACGTCTCTTTACTTCAACTTGCAGAATGATATATCACGCAGATTTTGTAACCACTAATTTCATTGGATTGGTTAAGTACGCAGATGTATTGTTTTGAGTTGCAGGGTGTATTAGGGCCGTCTTTACCAGAAAAATAATACGAAGCTTACATAACGCGTAGTGTTGGCGTGGCTTATATAAGACGCGAACTAAACCATTTGAGTACGACGACTAGTACGAGTTTTCTGTCCCGAGCACGCGCAGTTGGAAAAATTTCGACTTCCAAATCTAATGCGCCTGTGCAGTACGGCAAACTCGTACTCGCAGTTTTATTCCAGTCGTGCTCGTACTGCGATCTAAAGGGCGCTAATTTACGAGTGCGGCTTTCATCCATTTTACCTTGTATGACGCGACTTCACGCTTGCGCAGTCGGTACGAATTTCTGTCCTGCATAAGACGCGATCAAGCCGTGATGCCTATTTATAAGGCGATTTCACCTTTGAATAAGCCGCGGCTTATGTAAGACCAGCTCAAAATCCTCGGCTAACACACGCCGCAGCTTGTGTAAGTCGCATGCGCAGCTTATGTAAAGCGCGAACACGAAATATTATACGGGCAGTTCGTGTCTTACGTAAGCCGCCGCGTCTTGTGTAAGCCGGGTATATTTTTTTTTCCCGTGTAAAGGACCCTGTTGTTTCTGTTGAATGTTTTTATTCTGAGGCAATCCCAAGAGCAATTGTAAAACTTGCTTTCTGACCCTTAACTTTAACTTGCCTTAATGACCTTTAACAGTACGTTAGCGGAGGTATCGAATTCTTGGTTTACCTTGATTCCGCGATAGATGAAGTTTGGTTTCTGTTTAAGATTCAAAGGATGTTCAGCGGCTGTTGAGTTGTTAAGTTGGCATATTTCTTCGCCCGATATTTCTTGTCCATAGTTGTATGAGACGCAATCATTCTCCCAGTAACACTGAATCCTGCAAGAATGCTCAGACGATGACGCAAGAGTCTTAATCACGTGACTTCGAAGCGCGAGACCTTTCATTACTTCGAGAAACTCTATCATTCGACAGTTATCTAGGGATAAAGCAAAAAAATGACAGAAATAAGCCAGTAAAATAATCCGATGGCTCTGGGATCCATCTCTGAGTATAACACATTCTAACAACAAGCTTTGAAATACACAGACCACACACAGAGAGGTTTTCAATCGAGTGTCGAAAGTAATTACGCAATTGCTTTTCAATCAATCAGCTGAAGAACAAAACCATTTGTGACGTTGTCACTCTCGTTTTCCCGCACTTGGCGCCGGCTGCCTCCACTTGCTTTGCGTTGTGATTGGCTGGTGAAGCCAAGCCGTGAACTTGGATTTGTGATTGGCTGAAGCGTGTATTTCCGTGAACGTGATTGACTCTGTAATGACTTTGGTTCGGATTTGACAACACTCAATTGAAAACCGCTCTATATAAATTTAGTATAAATCTACTAGCGTTCTATCGCGAATGCCCTTCTCTGATTGGTTACGCTACTCGCTATCTATTCTGTGATAGCGAGTAGCGGTTTTCAACAAAATGGCGGCCACTTCGTCGCGTTTTCGAAGTGTCAGCGATGAGGATATAGATAATTTACTTGTCTAGTTTTGAACGACTAGTAGATTTATACTAAAACAATTTGATTACTCGCTCTCGATTTCTATGCGTGATAGTCGACTCGGGCTGCGCCCTCGTCAACTATCACGCGATAGAAATCTCGAGCTCATAATCTAATAGTTTAATATATACATAATGATAATGGTAATGAATTTTTATACCGCACGTATTCCATACGGTTCATGACGGCTTACAACTCTTTCTCTGGGGTGAGATCGGACGTCACCCTGTACATACATATGTATAATTATTTCTATATTCAACCTTGGGTGCGTTCTTTGGAGGCTATCACAGAACGAGGATAACGCAATTTTACCTGTTCTTTTCGGACTTATTCTGTTTTCGGAATGAACGGAATAGCGTTCTGTTTACTCTGCTCCCGACAGCAGAATATTTTCCCATATGAACCCCTCAGCCCGATTACCGGGATAGAGTTTTTCCAACTACGCATGCCGAGCGTGTATTATTAGTTTCTTCGGTCGGTCTGCTTTTTGGCGGCTTTTTCATCTCGGTAAACTGGATAAAGGTTTCCATATGAACAGAAAACAAAATTCATCCTGGTAATCGGGCCAGCCCGGTTAACATGCTCTTATAAAGAGGTAGACATAAAACCACAAAATCATGTGTATTCTCGCTAATAGGACCGTGCATCCCGAAAAGCCTGTAAAGGCTGGTTTTCACAAGCGAGAGAGTCGAAATCGGAGTATTGAGACCGCATGCTTATGCCCAAATTAATCGGAATGATATAGGAGTTGCAAGAAACAGAAGTGAAGCCCAGGTGTTGCGGTGTCCTGCCAACGCTCTCCTTTTTTATTATTATTATTTTGTTTTATTATTTTTTTTTTGTGAGACACCTCATTTTACGGTTTATTTGATTTTACTACCGTATTGGATCTCCGTTTGGGTACTTTTACAATTTGTCATCAACAATTCGATCTAATAATAAAAAAAAAGCTTACAATAGAAAGGATCTTAAGTCTTTTTCTTATATATGGGGTGGGTTTTTAATATTGCATCGAAATTTGCGACAATCTCATCTTTTGACCTTCCTGCCAAGGAGACTTGAAGGCATTGTACTGGCTCTGACTTCGTGTGCAACGAAGCCTGAGACTTAATTTATGGTCAGGAGCCATAACTAGGATCGAAAAACTATTCCCCCTATTTCAAGTCATTGTTTTCTCAGACCTTGTTAGTTTTAGAAGCATATTTTTGGTGTACAGTAATGAAATAACATACATATATGACGTAAGCGAAAACACTCCGCGTTAATTGGCTGCGGTGATATAGGGCCTATAAAGTAAAGGAACACGGTATTCACCCTCCCCCCACCCCTCTCCCCTCACCCCCTTCATCCCCTCCCCCCTGGAGAGGGCTGTGAGGAATCATGGGAAAAAAATAAAAGAACACGAGGTTCGTGTGATCCCCCATTTTGTGTGGGTGTGTTTGTGTGGGTGTGTGATGTTCCTTCCCTCCGCATGTAACAGTGACGGTAGTTGGCGGGAAAATCGTTCTGAGAGAGGTATGTGAGTTGTCAGATGTCCATAACCCAAAAGTCTCGATCTCCTTTATTTGGAGAGTCTGTAGCTCTCCAAACACGGTCGCTGATTGGAGGACGAAACAATAACTGATACAACACAAACAATGCCCCTTGCGTTGATAACAAAAGAAGCTACAGTTCATAGGGGCCGATGAAAATACAGGGCTTGAAGAGCTACAGGATTGCTACAGGATTACCCTCATTTAGCCTTGGCCCATTAGTTTACGGTATTATCTCAATTTAGAATAGAGGTCCCTCCAAATAACGGCCAATCAGATTGGCCCTGATAACCACAACGCGTCTGATTGGTCCGCAACCAAGAGCCGCATGATGGATCGTTCGTGCTAAATGAAACATCACGGCGGCAGCCGTTATCAACTTTTTTAGGCTAAAAAAGTAGATAATACCGTAAACTGATGGGCCCCATTGCAGATCGAGACTTCTGGGTTATGGACCTCTGGAGTTGTACACTCCTAATTCTGGCCTTCTGGTATGCACATTCTTCTCAGACCTATTAATAATTCATACATTAAAAACAAAAGAAATCACTACCGTGAAGGAAGTTTGGATATGTGATCTTAAGAGGCATAAAATTTCGGCAACTCTTAATTCTAATTTCTCTCTTAAAATACGATCCCTTTCACAAGGAATATTGAAAAGACTGAAAAGAGTGTTTCATTTTCTATCCAATTACCTCGAATTTGGGTGTCTGATGAAACACTCTCTTTTTTGTGTTTGATATATTCGGCTTCAAATGCATAGTTAGGTTTTCCATGGCAATAACACCGACCTTTCTTGCCCAGATAGGAACGTTAACGGGGGGATTGGGGGATTTTTAATTTTATAATAATAATATTAATAATAATGATGATAATAATAATAATAATAACAATAATAATATTAATAATAATAGTAGTAGTGGTAGTAGTAGTAGTGGTAGTAGTAGTAGTAGTAGTAGTAGTAGTAGTAGAAGTAGTAGTAGTAGCATTCTACTGCAAAAATGTGTTTACATAAGACTGTTCTCTGGTATCAATACACGTGCAACTAAATATAATGTAATTCGAATAACTGAACTGACAGTGATATTATTTAAGTAGCAAAACGGTGATAGCAATGGATAGGAATATATACATGGATGATTGTATAAAGAGGACTGGTCAAATCGGAAACTGGTTAAAGCGATTGGCGATAATAAAAGATGTTAAGAGATGTCTATGATAATATGATAACGGAACAATGGTGAACAGATTTGTCACAATCAAAAAAAAGTATACTAAGTTAACTTAAAACTAGAGAAAGAGTTAGTTGATCTACTGCTTACGCGAGGAGTCTGCCGAGGAAAGGCAAGTTAGACGAACGGTAATTTAGAACGTGACTGTGTCGCCGGAAGGGATCGATAATCATCGTAACGAGAAGGTAAAGCTTCACGTCATTTGCTCACCTTCACAAACAGCTAAGTTATTAGAGAGCAAAAGGTACATAAGGAACCGAGTGAGCCAGTTTTCTTTCATCGGGTAGGCTGAGAGATACAATCCTTGCAACGACGAAAATAAATTGGGTTCCGAACAGCTCTTCACTCCAACGAACACTATAAACAATTTTTTCTTGGAATAAATGGACCCATGTATATTATATATTATTTTATAAGCCTGGTTTATATGCCTATTATATACATAATAGGGGAAATCACCAGTCTTTTCCAAGACACTTTATTTACACTCAAAGTCCTTATTATAACTTTAATTCTAATCTTCAGATCGAATACGTTTTGCCTACTTTTTCACTGTCAGTTGGTCGAATTCGCCAGAGCAAATGATGTCTCCTTTTCTTGGTCAAACTGTTGGAGAATCCAACACGAAATGTGAGTCATGAATCCCCGACAAACTATGACAACCGTTAATTAGGATTGCGTTGCCTGTTTAAAGAGAAACAATTATATTGAGTTGATGATTGGCACTATGAAAATAAGGAATATTAACAGCCGACCGCAGCCTGTTATATATGCCTATTATATACATAATAGGGGAATATGACCATGCAGCCTTCAAGACAATTTCCTTATAATGAAAGTCCTGACTGCTGACAACATTGAATTCAGTGTAATATTCAGAGAACAGTGTCGCGTACATTTTCGCTGTCAGTTGGTGTGATTCGCAGGGCAAATATTCTGTCCAAGGCCAACAGACTTTTTGTCCACAAAAAGAAAACAGTAGTGTTTAAATCGAGCAGTCAAAAATCACAAAGCATCAACCCAAAATAGACCTTGTTGATTTGAAACGCCCATCGACGTTTGTTCGTATTTTCTAGTTTTTAGCTGTTAATTGTTCACTAAAAATCACCTTTGATAATAGATATTAGTAGCTGCAATGTTCCGTAATTTAACTACATAAGATAGGTTAGGCGCGCTCATGTTTCCGCACTTTTTCGCTGAATGCGTTGAAAAATTGCTATCATGCCGCTATGCTACTGTGCTATCTTCGTCAAAGCTATCTACCTACCAGTTCTAGCAGCTACATCAAACTCTAACCACATATATTACATCAGATTCTGCGGCAAGATTTCCGCACAGGTCCCTACTTCATTATGCATGCACATTCCTAGCAAAACTCTATTCACGCTCATTCTTTTTGGAAGAGGCTTAGCAGGAATATGCATGTGTATATAATTAATTCAGGGAGCTGTGCGGAAATCTTCGATTCTACTTCTTAAGCCCAGTTCCCACTTGTACGAGAAGCATAAGCTCAAAATGAAACATACGCAGACCTATTAACTTGTTGTTAATTACTGTCTTTGTCCTAACAAAAGGTGTTAATGAGCAAAATTTTTTTGTGCTTATGCCTCTCGCACAAGTGGGTGCTAGGCTTCAAGCAGTGAAGCAAGAGGTTTTCGAGGCTCTACCCGTTGTTGCTACTAGTCAATAAAGCTCTTGGAACTTAAGGTTACTTCCCACCTTCGCAATTGCCCTTCGGCAAAAAAATCGTATGCGCACCAGTTTAAATAAATAAAACCCTAACAAACCATATCTCATAAGAAAGCTTTAAACGTACTTTATGAAAAAAATACAATTTTAGCAATGTTTTCTTGCAGGAAGTGTCAGGAGCCGGTAAGGCGTGAAACGACCGAGGGTTCTTCTACTGAATTTATCAGCTATCGGATTCCACAGAACGAGCAAAATGGCTGCACTGTCTCATTCACAAGGCATCAATCAACAAAAGTATGTCGGGAAATTTTGATATTTAACATATTTTTCACGTGGCGTCCATTTACGCAACAGGTCTCACACATTTTTAGCTACTCCAACTTAAGATGTGGATATCTAGACAACCAATCAGAATATTGAAAAAGCCCGACACACTTTTGTTGATTCATGCCTTGTGAATAAGACAGTGCAGCCATTTTGCTCGTTCTGTGGAATCCGATAGCTGATAAATTCAATAGAAGAACCCTCGGTCGTTTCACGCCTTACCAGCCCCCGACACTTCGTGAAAGAAAACATTGCTAAAATTGTATTTTTTTCATAAAGTACGTTTATTAAGCATTCTTGTGATATGTGGTTTGTTAGGGTTTTATTTAAACTGGTGCGCATACGATTTTTTTTGTCGAAGGGAAACCGCGAAGGTGGGAAGTAACCTTAACGGAGAAAGCTTGACCTCCTCCAACTACCATATTGCTTCCATGATCACTCGCGGGAATCCTCCACGAAACATCTACCCGACGCTCGTGGGCATCCTTTTCCGCGGAAGTTAAAATAACCTACGACGAATTACCCCATAAATAGGGCGTGTAGGGTGGATGTACTCTATAACCTCTCTTACTTTCTCTATTTATTTGATAGCAACTAAACCAAATTACATGAAATCTAGATATCCTAATTCATTTCCAGCCAAGGTGAGGAAAAACCTGCCTCACAACCCTAGACTAATGAATTATCCCAACTACCTTATTATAAGAAATTAACGCTTCACGAAATTAACGCGATTTTCAAAACTTCGCGTTAATTTATGTTAACTTTAATTTCTGTAAGAGTTTGTCACAGATTTGGGTGAAAAATAATGGCAATTTAGGTCGCAGAAATTAACGCTTAATTAAAGGGACACTGTCACGGGTTGACTCGCGCAGTATTTTCCACCAGCAAAAAAAATATATATATATATATATTTATTTTATTTTATTTTTGGGTTTTTCCTCTAGGATTCTTAACTAGATACGCCTTTTTCGGGTGCTACTAAAATTTAGTTATCCGTAAACGAAGATTTGGGGTCCAAGAGGTGTATAAGATGGATATTTTTCGCCTGTAGATGTAGATGTAATATATAAAAAAAACGAGTGCGAGTGTTTCATCAGGGGTTCCAGGCACCGAGACTGACAGATGACACATGCTTTTATTGTTTCGAGGTGTTTGGAATCCCTGATGAAACACGAAGCACGAGTTTTTGATATGGCTTCTAAAAGTATTCACAGTTCTTTAGTAATTAGGGGGTATTGTTTCAGTACTCTAATTTCCCATGAGATTATGTGTTTAAAAAATAATTAAAATGTGCGAAATTTGTTGCTGTTCGTTGTGAGTCGTGTGGGAGGGAAGATCATCGGCGGAGTCTTTTGCAGCGAATATCGTAAGGCGTTTTCGTTCTCCAAAAACTGAGGAAGAAGAATCAAAGTTGTTGGAAGGGAGTATTCCTGTAGCAGACAAATAGAAAAGTTAAAACTCCTGTACTCCTGTACGTTTAAAGGTTACACAGATTCGTACAAAGTTCAGCCGTTGAGTACTGATTTGGCAAATATGGATGCCAACACGTTAACGTTAAACTACTGGCCGAGTAAATTTGTCCAGGAGGTTGCGAATAGTGAAGGGAAGGTGTATCCAGCAAGGACCCTGTGGCATCCGAAGGCATTGAAGAAATTGTGGGGAGCGAAGTATTAAATCCTTTAGACTGGGCCTTCGGATAAAAGGTAAGAGAGGAGACAATATTTATTAAGCTCAATGGAAGATACTATTTTCGAGGAAAACTACAGTTAGAATATACATCAATCTTCTTTTTTTTTTTTAACCGGCAGTGTAGCTGATTAATTATGATGTTTAATTAAGCTGAATTATTGTTCTTGTGTGTAATTTGTTTTGTTTTGATGCATGAATCTTGATGTCCATTGAGAAGGGGCCCCAGGTATGCCGCCCAACGTAATCTTCTCCTTACCTCTGCTGCCAATATTCTAGGTGGAACGTGGTCATCCAGCAGCGATGCTATGAAACTTAATTTTCTTTTGTACGGCGTGAAATCTGCAAATTATATCAATTGTGCTCTATTTCGCGAAGTCCAGACTTTTATAATCAATACTAATCGCTTTTCAATGGCCACTATTTAACTGTTTAATTCATACTTTTGTTTCTGTAAATTTATTTGCTGTAACTTTGTGTGCCTGATTATTGTATTATTGTAAGCCCCATTGATAAGCCTAGGTGCTTTGGGGGCAAACAATGGAAAATATGTTTAAATTAAAAAAAAAGGGTATTCATGTACGTGGCGAATTTAGCCATTTTTTATTGGCTATCGAATTATTAATGATTTTATGAATTATTAATGAGTTTTAGCACTAGTGTTCGTTTTGCTAACCGCTGAGGTCAGTGAACTGTAACCGGGATTAAGCGCTCACCATCTCGCAGAAATGTGTTTTTTTTTTCTCTTTAACATACCTCAACATATTACTAACCTTAGCGTGCCATTTGGAAGCTGAAAAGAGTAAATTTTATTTCGAGCGACGATCTTGAAGTCAAACTAAGGGTGCATTTTTTTGTTCTATTCTGTCTATTCTTTTTCTGGGTTGGGATTAATGGAATAACACGAATAAGACTTTCCAATAATAAAATAAAATAAAAAAGAAACGCGTATTCCGAAAACGGAATGGTTCTTGCAGAGCTGACCTGAGAACCAACAGTCGGTATAGTCTGGACACAACTAAGCGTAACAGGTGTCGGCGCGCATGATTTTCCCGCCAAAATAATCCCCGAAAAACGCGTATTCTGTGTATTCCAAGTAAACGGTATATATTCTGTTGATTGCGTTCATTCTGCTATCGAGGGCAGAATGAACGGAATAGTATTCAGTTCATTCCGAAAATGGAATATTAAAGTCCCCCCAAAATGCGTAAAGCGACCATTCCGTCTGTTCTTATTCCGGAATAGTCCCCAAAAAATGCACCATAAGGTAAACAGCTGAAACAGGGAAGATTATGCATATTATGCCGTTTTTACTCAGTGCAACGCCTCTATAAACCAAGATACAGGTTTTTCTTCAAATACCGCACTAAATACACAGTTTAAAGTAAAGATAGTACACGTATATCAGCAAACGAAAATATTACCTTCTCCGGCATTCTAGCGACTAGAAATGGGCCGCGAACATGGTCCTCTGCACCTTTTAATAGCTTCACCGCTTACACTTCGAGTACATTGAAAAGTTTCTCCTCCTTGTAGTTGCTATGATGGCATTTTGCCCACTCTACTTTGCTCTCTTGAGGAGACTAAATGATTGTTTTCGCGCCGAGTGTTTAAATACCTCTTTCAACCGTCGACGCAATTTTGAATGTAGCTCTCTGGACTCCGAACTTGAAATAATCAGGCTGATGTTTTCAAGTTTCGATCACAAAAACCGGCGCATGCGTGAAGGTGACAGTGTCTCTCTAAAAGACATACTTGTGAGAGCGAAACTCTAAGTGCCAAGATACAACAACATTACGGAAGTGGGACCTGTCTTTGGTCTGTCAACTCTGTTTTTATCGATCTTGGGTTTTTACAGTTATGAAAATAAATTTCTTCCTGTTCTCAGCAGCTTCTGTTTTTGTTGTTGTGGTTGTTGTTGTTTTTTTTCTTTCTTTTTTGGTGTATCAGACGCGTTAATCTCCCTCATTTTGAAATGTTACTCCCTCTTTCGCGCTAATGTCCTTTATTGGGATGCAAATTTCCCTTCAAATCGCGTTAATTGAATTCGCGTTAAATTTGAAGTACGTTAATTACCATGAGCGGTAATTTCCTATAATAAGGTAATCAACGTTCTATGTGAGGGGTACAGGGTGGGCAAAGAAACCTTTTCCGTTCAGCAGGAGAAGAAAAAGAGGCCCACGACTTGGCCTGTAATTGCTTTTCAATATGCCTAACACACAAGTCCAGTATGTAATCTGATCCTAGCTAGAAGAGTGCGAACACTAACCAGCAAGTCAATCCGCATAAAATTATTTATTCCCGAGATGAATGAATTTTTCTTTATTGCAATGCCACAGTACAACCAAGGAGTCAGAGTGTAGCGATGAACAAACTAGTCTGTAAACAGTTACAACTAGTTGCAAGGAATCGGCTGGCAGTTATCTGGACAGCTGCAAATTAATTTGGGCTCTGGACAGTGGCAGGGTGTACATCTCATGCATCTATCATCACCTCCACCTGGCGTGAGGAAACAAAACAAAATGGCCACATCAAACAATGAAAAAATACTGGGGACTTGCCTTTGTAAAATTCTTATAGAGCGACCCCCGAAAACATTTTAAGTAATGGTCCGCCCAAGAACTAGGCAGGCCAAAGGCAAAATCGGTTAAAAGGTGTTAAGTTTTAATTGTTATTTTCAATTAAACCGACGAATCTGATTGGTCGATATAAAAAAATCGCCAAAAAAACAAGGAAAACTTCAACATAAACAATATTTTTTCACTTAGTTTTCCCCATGCCCTGGCCATCTCCCTCACGGCCAAATTTGAGCATTGTTCTATGCGCCAAGTCTATGCGTGAAGCTATTTCACTAGACTATTGTTCTTTTGCCTAGTTCTTGCGTGGACCATTACTTAAATGTCCTAATGGACTTGTATTTCGTGGCGGCCATTTTGGGTCCCGAGGGACTGAAAACCTTTCTCCCCGCGTACTTAAGCAATATGTCAGTCTAAGGACTGTGGGATATCCCGTCCGCGAGTTATTCGGCAAAATGCATCACAAAAAGATATAGAGCTTAGAATGAAAAAGCCATGTTGGTGCACAGCTGTTATAGACCAATATGGGGGCCAACAACGTTCCGAAACAACTGCAACCTCGTTCCCAGGGCTTTTCGGAACGAGGTTGCAACTTTGGCTTTCTCAAAAGCGTTGTTATCTTCGCTGGGCTTGCAAACATTCATACACACTTTTTTTTTTAATCATTTTCATTTTTCGCACTTAAAAAACACTAGGTGAGTCGTCGTGAGTTTTGTGTAGGCGACACGTTTCTTAGCCGCCATCTTAAGTCACGCAAGGTGAAAAAAGATCAGAACTTCAAACTTGTACATTTTCCAAACAAAGAACGTCACCGATCTGAAAACTTGCAAGCAGGTAAATTTTAACGTGTCTTTAACGTGATGAAAATAATACCTAAAAAGAACTGTTCACTTTTTAATTTTAGTTTTTTTATGATCAGTTCACGTGCAAACCAAGAATTGGAACGTCCTAAATGAAATTAACGTTAACGCGGTAAATTAACGCGATTTAAATTAATGCAATTTTATTAAATTAACGCAATTTTATTAAATTTGCGTTAACTTCATGAAGCGTTAATTTCCCGATTAGGAAACGTGAAGCTTAAGACTGATAAAGTGGAAAAGGCATTCAACGTCACTCTACTTTTCATACAATCGCAAAACTTACCGGGAGAAAATATGTCAGCCTTGGGCAGCGGGTTTCTCAGTTCCAAATCTTTGTTTTGGGGTAGATTCAACAGTCGGTCCGACAAGGAACGCTGTAGAGTGAAAAAAAAAATAATGATAATGATAATGATAATGAAATAGCATAATATTAAAATAGAGCCGCAAAAGATTTCTTAACCTTGTGTCATAAAATGCGAAAATCGCTGGGAAATTATTGATCACGATCTTAAGAGATCGTTGACCGTAAAAGCAAAAAGATTCGGCGACTTGTTTCCTCGTGAATCAATTGATTAAGTTTCAGTCATAGGGTTTCGACGTTCCACCATAGTTAATCGAGGGACTGATCAATCAGATCTCCATATATTAACTACGGCTTCACTCTGTTGAAGGCCTAAAAAAATTAAGAACTTCCCGGCAAATACAGACAGCTAAAATAGCCTTTAAACAAGGACCGTGCAGAGGGAGGGTCTGGGGAGGCTAAGCCCCCCCCCCCACCCCACAGCTCCCCCCGCCTTTTATGCAAAAGAAAAATAATAAATAAATAAAATGAAATAAAGCAAAAATATTTTTCAAGCATGCCAACCCCCAACCTCCCACCCAAATCCGAATTTGGCTCACGTCTCCCCCCCCCGGTCCTCCCTTCCCCCTCCCCACTCAAAAAGGTTACTGCGCGGGCCCTGTTAAATCTTTGAGTGATCTTCCACCAGAGACAGATCCGAATATTCCTCGAGGTTAGTACACAAACATGTATATATACACACCTTCTGCACGCTTTTTGCGCGAGCAATGAAAACATTTCCCGCGCCAAGGAGTAGCAATAACAGAATAAAGCGAGCCATATCGTGAGGAAAAACTTTGGAGACCTGATCTCGGCTGAAGCAGAAGCGCGAGTAAATGGCGCAAGCTTGGACAACTTTTTACCCCTCAGATGCATACGTTTTTCCGGTTGTCGTTTATCTGTTTCATTCGGAAAGCTAACAACTTTACACATTGCTGAATCACCATTTGACGTGTGTTTTAGTAGTATGTTCGTTATCAGAGCAATTTGAACTGCCGGACGTGACCCGTTTTACGTTTTGTTGTTAATACAACTGCCAACGATACTAATCATTTTCCGTTAAATCTCTGAACTGTCGGAAGCTTGAGGGAATCGTTTGTGAGGAAACAAATTAACAAAATTCACGATAGCTCTTATTGCATTCTCTTCACTTGTTAATGATTCCGAGAACGTCGTTTAAAGTCGTTTTGTAGTTGTTGTTCTTAAAATGATTCTAAGTTTTATTTTATCGCAGTTTTTTTTTAATTAAAATGTTTTATACAATTATGCCTGCTAATACAGCCGCCCTTCGTCACTCACCGCCACTCCGAGGGACGGGAAGTGATGAAGGGGCGGCTCTATTTGCAGGCTATGTTTAATTTTAGCGTGCGTTCGAAGGTTTATTCTCAGTGAAAATCATTGCAGGACAATTTTCGAGATTTTCAACATCGTTTCCCACAAAATGTTACAGAAAAATCTTACCTCCAAACGGAGAAGTCTTGATCATCAGGTTGTTTCGTTTATTCCCATTCCAAAAACAGTGTCAGTCGAACACAACCTTAGATTCCTTATGGGCTGCCGTAGTACGTACAAAACCACATGCAATACCAAATCTATTTTTCCCGAAAACCTGAACTGGAAAGCGAACGCTAAATAGAACGGAAGCAAGCACTAAAACCCCCAAATCGAAGTTTATGGAAAGTGTTTTGTCCCTATCAGCCACCGTAGGTTTTGCATTTTTCCGGTTTCCCTTCGGAAATATGCGCCTCAACCGCGAGCACGTCCGTCCTCTGCCAACAACCGCAGGCGTGTTAACATTAGGCCATTTTACAGTCAATCTAGGTCACAAGTGACTGATTTCTGATTTTTGCAAAATTTTAATCCGGAATCTCCCAATACACATCTGACCCTCTCAAAACTGCAATCTGAAATTCTGGTTTTCAGAGCGATAGGACAGCTTTGCGATCAGAATTTCTCCTAACTGTTGCGATTCCATGGAAGATATGCAAGGTTCATGACCATAGCCTGCTAGCATGCTCTCCTGTGTGGTTATCCGGAAAGGTTTCTTGTGTTGTGATTCCTGTTAAGACAGTGCTGTACCACAGTATATTACCGTAGGACAGCACAAATACCCTGATGAAATTAAGGTAGTTTTTTTCGTATGTTCTACTTGACACAAATGTATCAAATCGATTAGGGCTTTGAAAATTGGGATGTATAAATTTTGAGTTTTGATCGAAATTGATTGCGGTTTTTCGGTTTGGGATTATGCTTTGTATGGTTTTGTGGTTTCTAATACACTCCAATGCCCCCTTCCATTAACTTCTCATTCGGTTGTGGTAACTAAACTGAAATCCAATACATGTTTAAATACATTATTTAGACGCTTACTCAGTGTTTAATCAGTGTTTAAAATAGTTTCACTTTTGACGTATTAATTAAAAGCCTGCATGGTCACCGCATCAGCCAATTCGATGTGTATGCAGTGGAAAATACTTTTCTCTGCCATATTTACGGAGTTTAAACAGCATACATCCCATCTTAGTAGTACCAGCGTTGTTTAAATACCTCGAGCGGCCTTGTTTCCGAATGAGGAAGTGATTTAGAGGCTCGATAACGGCTGATTTTCATTACCTGCCAAAGCGAGGTCGCCTCTTTTCACACAAGATCGAGCGGTTCGAAAGGTATAGTACCTACTCTCGTCCAGTTTTAAGAGAGGCTTTTAAAAGTTATTCGTCTCATGATGTTCCTTGTTTTCCTTTTCGTCACCGCCCCCGGCATAGAGTGATCGCAAAGGCATATGTTATGCATTTTCTTCCATTTCTTGATTTACCGTGATATAAAAATCGCCTTTGCTATTCTAACTACAAGCAAGAGAAAATAATACGTAAAAACTTAGTTCATCTCTACTTCATGTTTCGTTATTCTCCTTAACAGCCTGATCGTTAGCACGTGACATTGCGTGTGATCAGAACTCTATCTACTGTAATATGAAAGTCACCACGTTGCCAGTCTAAATATAAGATTGCAATCCATCGTTGTACTTAGTTAACTGGAAAAGTGTTTCTGTTCTTTATAACCAGATGTCTTGTGCTATCTGTCGATATTCTCTTAACGGCCTGATCATTACCCCGTGATACTGTGTGCGTGCGATCATAATTGACTACTGCTGTAATTTATATGAAAATCGTCTCAGTGCTATTCTAAATCACTACAAGATTGTAATCCAATGTTATGCTTAGTTAATTGGGAAACTGTTTCTGTTCTTTATGATGATGATTTCATGTGTTACCTGTTGATATTCTCTTAACAGGCTGATCTTTGCCGCGTGATGAGTTGTGTGCGATCATCTCGTGATGTCTTGTGATGTCGATAAACACCTTGCGGACCAAACAAACCAAACAGCCATGCTCGTTCTACCTCTGTTTTATCGTCAAGGGAACAGAATACCAAATAATTCAGGTATTTTGTAATTTTGTTTGATGTTTTTTACGTGTAACATGTGAATTATGTGCTTTTCAAAGTGGCCGGGAAGCTATTCGTGCTACCGAATGTTCCTTGACAAAGTCAAGGTCTTCGTATAATTTTGTGTCACCTCTTCCCTTTGAATTCTTGAGTTACCTTTCTCTATGGGTGACCTCCTCAAAAACCAACATTTTCAAATTAACTGATTCCTCCTGAAGCTGGGCATAAACAAGTTACTGTTTGCTCCCGTTGGTGGCGCTTGATCGAACAAATCACACTCACGTTTACATTTTTCATTTAACATATTGGACAATTTGTATTTAACGATGCCCAACTCTTTCCCAAGATATAGCGGGAAGCACTGATAACTTTTATCTTTTAGTCGGTAAAACGATTTACATAGCGCTACAATCGATGGACAATGTCATTACTCGCGACTATTCAGTTTTCGAGATCAGGCGCGGGTTTCCCAAAAATCCCCGCGAAAACCTTTCGGGTGCGATTTTGCTGGGGCTTTTAAGAAACGCACGCCAAGGCCCAATTCGGTACGATAACCCGCGATTACTGAATATTAACCCAGGTTTTAGTTTCGCCCTGTGAATCAAAAAGTAATTTTAGACTAAAGGTAAAGACAAAAAATGTTTCTCAATTGGTCAATGAAGTAGAATCAAAGTATTCGACTTTAACCCAGGATCACTTGAGCTTAATAGGGCGTTGAGCAACTGGGTCCAGGCAGCCGTGCGTTTCTGTCAAGTCCCGAAACGTTATACGACTACTAAGACGTTTCCGGGCATGAAATCGTGTAAAAACTTTGCCCTTTCTTATCTTCATAACGTATCAGTAGATCAACAGTCTTACGTACAAACGACTTTTCGGGATCGAAAAACCCTTGGGACTTTCGAGAAACGGGCTCCAAGGCTGGCAGCATTGTTAGAAACTCGTTTACCCACCGTTCCGTTATTACATGTTAGTTTTCATGGCTAGGCATTGGTTGTTTTCACTGGGATTATGAAGTCTCCGCCTCTCTGCTGATTTAATAATAGGGACCTTTAGATTGGAGAACGAGAATTCGTTCCGAGCATGCGCATTTTGAAAAAAACTCGACCTCCAATGAAACCTACTGCGCATACTCAGTACGGAAAACTTGTACTCATAGTCCTACTCATCTAAAGGTCGCAACTAAGTTGAGAGCAAAGTCCATTTAACCGGAAAAAGAAAAGGCTGGAGCTTGTTTGTCAGTAGCCGTACTTCATGTACAATAGGGACCTTAAGATCTACGACGGCGAGGTCAAGGAAAGCGTCACCTCAAAATATAACTGCACAGTTTAAGTCTTTCGCGATTTTTCCACCCCGTTTAACTCTTACAATAGTAGCAAAGTATCCTAAAAATAAATTGGTACGAGCGGTTTTAAAGTGAAAACGGAGAATAAAAGATTCTCTGATGCATGCACACCTTGTCGTCACAACCAAAAATTGGGTGATTTCACGTCGTCGTTATGCAGAGTACGGCAAAACGGCATGGCAAACTATAATGCGTGCTGCACGTGCAGAACAATTATTTTTCCTCTTTTAACCGATCATATCATTGTTTTCTGGCGTTGTCGTTGACGTCGCCGTCGTAGATCTTAAGGTCCCTATTGGCTAGCCCTGATCAACCTCGCGGTATTCATCTAACATCTAACTACACGAGGCAGTGTGGCTTAGTGGTTAGGGCGCCGCGGGTTTCCTTCCCGCCCGGGGGTGGGTACTCCATGGGCTATACAGGTATGTGCAGCCCCAAAGGTATGTTTTTTTTTTTTTAGCCGTTTTGGTCTGAAATAGGGCAGCGATTTTAACCATTTTGGTCTGAAAAGGGGTATGGTTTGTAAACTCAAGTCTTGAATTACGTATGTTTTTTTGTAGAAGAAGCTACTTCATCATTAGTCGATAAGACCATCAACAAAAGCCCTTCTCAAATTATTGCGCCAACCCTGTAACGGCTAAAATAGGGTATCAAATTTTTGGTCAGGTGTGAAATATGATAGGGAAAATCGCAGATTTTGGTCTGAAATAGGGTAAGGGTTTCAGGAAGCGGACTGACACACCCACACCCAATTTTTCTGCCTCTCCCCCCCTCGGGGCTTGCTGATTCTCCGGGTTTATACCCCATTCTGCGCATCGATTACATTTCTCTTCGCTAGTCTGTATTTCATTCAACTCCGCCAGTAATTGTAAATAGCCAACTAGTTGCCTCCTCTCATTTGGGGTTCTTAATAAATTAACGTTTATTAAAACTGTTTCTTTGTATGCCACAAGCCTCAATCTTTAACCCCTTAACACCTGAGAGGCAGGCTTTCATAGATTGTGCTAGTAAAAGTGGCATACTATGCAAGTAGCGCTGCTCTTTTTTTGGCCAAATTAAGCTAAATTTGTGCTCTTTTTTCCAAAAATGGTACTTTGTTAAAAAGTGTGCTCTTTAAAAACCATGGCAAACGTTAACAAGTGCAAAAATACATTATCTTTATTCAGAAGCCGTTTATTCTTGTCAACTATAAATATCCTTTCTCGTGTCCGTTTATTGTTGATTGTAGGGAACGGTCTGTGGCAATTTTAGGTGGTTCTGGCCCGTCATTTCTCCGAGAGAGCCGTAAGTTTTCGCTCGAATCGGCTGGCATAGCTGACGCCATTTTGACGCCTTTCCTATGAGAAGTGTTGGGACCGACATGGTTTGCCATGGGACTTCCGGTTCCCGTGCTCCCTAGTCTCAGGCTCCCGTCTCCAGGCTCAGTAAACTGCAAATATCGGTAAAACTTGGAACAAGGTCAGCGTATGATTGGGATTTGGAAATCAACGTGCCTGTCAAAACTAAAAAAAGATCCGATAATTACCAATATATGCGAATTATGCTAGCAGTGCTACTTCTTTAAAAATGGAAAAAATTATGCTAGTTTTCTCAAAATATGCTAAAAAATTATGCTAGCACAATCTATAAAAGGCTACTAAGAGGTTCCCATTGACGAGTAAAATCTATAAAGCCACTATTAGTTGAAGGGTTAAGTACTGCTGTGTATAAACAAAAGTTACTTACTTTACTTAAGAGAAAATAAATAGGGAAAATAGGGTATCCCCCATACATGCCCTTTTCCACAGGTAGTATGTCTCAAGTTATTTTTAGATCGACTCTCACGCTGTACAGATCCCAAGAGGATTGGGCAACGGCCAATGATATGACGGAATTTGTTTTCTGAGCGTAAGCTATCGCGCGGAACATATTCCCGCCACGATTGGCTGTTGCCTAATCCCCTTGGAATCTGTACAGCGTGGGAGTCGATCTAAAAGTAACTTGAGACATGTTACCTATGGAAAAGGGCATGTATAGGGCACGCTCTTTCTTCTCTCTTTATTTTCTCTTGCTTTACTTTTATCGTTGTGACGAACGTGCAGCGCGAGGAATCTGCTGCTGAAAGATGATGGCCTTGTTTGTGAACCATCCGTTTGACATCGATGAATGAGCCTTCGTGCATTTAGTGGTGACATAATGGTCACGAGCAAACGTTTGTTATCATCAGTGAGTAGAGTGGTTAAGCCAAAATCAGCTTGGACACCTCATGACGAATACTCATAACAAAGAACGTTCGTAAGTCTTGCCTACTGGGCAACGCAGAAATCAGGCCACAACCGGCCTGTTAACGGTGAAAAGGAATGACGCTCTGATTGGATCAAATCAAATCGCCCCTGACCAACGTTTCAATATTGGCCAAGTATAGCGTGGAAAAATTAAGCCGGACCAACGTTCCAAGTATAGCGTTTGTAGGATTAATTTAAGCACTAATCTGCACTATTTAAGCGTAAGCAATTTAGCTGTCACCCATACCTCTAAATGATTTGCAATTATTGCTGACGCTTAGTATGCCCTAAAATCTTCGATTTATATATATAGAATAGCGGTATAGCTGTCAGAGGGCATACTTCTAACCCGTGTTCAACGCAGCGATATTCGAGTTAACGTGCTAGATATGTTTGACAACGGGCGAAAGGATAACTAAAGAGGAAATCTGAGTCCAAGACAGGAATCGAATCCACGACCTCCGTAACACCGGTCGGATTCTCTAACCACTGAGCTACAAGAAATTTTCCGATTTTTTCAACGTCACCTCACCAGACTGGCCAGACTAGCGATATAGTTAACAGACAGTATGCTTCTAGCCCGTGTTCGACGCACCGATATCTGAGTTTTTTTCTCAGTCTTTCTTTTGAAGCGTCAAGTAAGACACTTCATATGATTTCGAGTGAACCCAAAACCTGATTTTGGAGTCATCGTTCTCTCTTATGTATTCGTAATAAGGTGTCCAATCTGATTTTGGCGGATACATTTTAGTCACAACCCATTTTTCTCGCGGGCGGATCACACCTTCACCATCATGAATAAGTCGCGTCATCACAATGAATCACAATACATTGCGAGTCCATAGACCAGTTCGGATGCTCCACCACCGAGCTACATGCGGGAATCACGAATCCTGTAATCTAATTGGCTCGCTACTCACTACTGAGCTCAGGACTGAGCTCAACGAAATCACTGTGATGGAAGGTACTCAACATCGAATTCCAAATTCTACGATCTCGGGCCCGCTAGGCTTTGGGACGACGATGTCATGCAAAATCACTTGTTTGTCCAAATGGAGATTGCTTCACGAAGTACTTACTTCTCTATATGCGAGGACTACTGTGTTGCCTTCATAACAATATCGTTGAGTTTCGATGGACTTAAAACTTGAGTATACCGAGAAAAACCTCTCGAAGCACGGTAGAGAACCAACAAAGTCGTTCTACTTATGACACTCGCCGGGTCCGAGCGCTCTTTCCACTACGCAAACCCTTCTTCGAGCAGGGGTGTATCTAGAAGGAGGGACCCCCCTTTTTCCTGGATTTTAAAATGTTTCGACAACCAACCGTTTTTGGTATGAGGCGTATGGATGCAATGGGATGGCTCTACACAATTCACCTTACAATATTACGTTATTGTTTTGCAAAATTACCGTCAAGAAAGAGATGATGAGGTGGGGTAACACATCCCCCTTATATGGCCCTCTATCAATGATTTTTGTTTTTTGTTTTTTGTTTTTTTCGCTAAATTTATCGTACGAGGTCATACGACTAATGGAGTCTGGTTAGTCCTTCTTGTGGCAAGGGTGTTAGTTCGATGAGTGAAGATTTGCACGACTTTGTTTTGGATTGGGGACAGAAAGCCCTGATTCTCCCAACATCTAATATCATATAACAGAGTCCGAATCAGAACTAGCCCTTGTCGCCAAAGCTCTTAATGACCTCTTTGGCTTCCATCAGCCCCCAGAGGCGCACTGATAAGGCGATCGTCTATGTGGCAGGTACGGAGGTGTTTCTACAACACAAATCGATGGGTTTGGTCAAGTTTTATCTATCAGTTCCTCGAAGGGACCCTTGCTGTAGACGCTAGGAGCCTTCCCCATCCGTCCCCCAACCCACTCGCTATTAAACTGAACGATCATTTGATTGCCGGAGCATTGTATTAATGACGGTCTGGTTGTTGTTGGGTAATTTGGGACTTCTCTTTTCAAATATGGCTGCCTTTATTACTTCAAAATATCCGAGGAGTCCATAACCCGGGGCTTACAACTTCAATGTACTCGTGTCACGGCTTTTTCAAAGACCGAGCTATTTTTAGATAGATTTTCCCGCGAATTGAGTCTCCCACAGGAGCTTTATTAGCCAATCATAAGCTGTGCATAATTAACTACTTGAACTTTTCGCGGAAAAAAAACATGTCTAAAAATAGCTCGGTCTGTGAAAATGCTGTGACATAGCCTTAGCATGGGAGTTGTACACTCCAGGTTATGGGCTCTTAAATTATATGTCGCCGAAGTTTAGACCAAGTTTCCTAAAATAGACCAGCGCATGAATTCAATTAATTGTAAATATACCACACTCACTGATATTCAGTCACATACTGTAGTTAGCGAGGAGCTTAATCGTTCCCAGGCTCTCTCAACCATAAAGGAGGAAAAGAGAGAATCTGGGAACGAGGTTGCTCTTGATTTTTGTTCCAAATTTTGAAATGAACTCGGTCTAATGTGACCTTTTAAAGCTTAATTAAGTAAAGATAATTCAGTAAATGAAAAGCGTATATACCAATTTCGATATTTTAAAGTTCAACTTCAATCAATAAACATGACTTCAAGGCTCTGGCCCCAGTTGTTCGAAGGGTGGATAGCGCTATCCGCTGGAAAAATCACTGTCCACTGGATAAGTACTAACAAAACCGATTGAGTTATCCAGTGGATAGCGCCATCCACCCTTCGAACAACTGGGGCCTGGGAATAGCTGGATTTGTATGAGTTTTCCCCTTTGCCCATGGATGATGCCGTTGTCTAAAAGTGAACTTTAATTATCGAAATTGGCCTATTCGATCAACATTGCTGTAGACCATTTTAAAACGTTTTCTTTTATTCCGGTCTTAAGCCCCCTCGGATATTGGCCCCCTCGTTTATAAGCTTATACAAAATCCCTTGCGAAGTTGTATAAGCCCAGGGATTATAAGCGGTAGTTTAACTTACGGTAATATGATTAAACACTGTTTTTCTCCAAACTTGCGGTAAGGAGATTACCAACAAAGAGAGCAAACGTCTTTAACCTGACCAATGCCACATGCAGCACAACGCTGCAATTCCAAAAGAACTGCAGGAGTCGCAATACTCCATCAGATTTAACTGGTTGTTGATCAAAGTGCAATTAAATTGATCTCGTAATTTATTTAAACAGCACGTTTGTCTACAGACTGTCAGATGCCAACTGAGCTCGAGTCTTGAATTTTTTTTCAAGTCATCTTATTTTTATGTTCTCACGTTTACTCTTTTCCAAAGTAAAGCCGAGGCTAGTATTTTAGAAGCATAATCCCGGACATTTTACCTCTAACAAAAACTTAACGTGTATAGTTGGAAAGCAATAACGGTGAAAAAGAAAACAAAAAACAAATCCATTACACGTTTTCTCTGAGGCAGGATTAAAAAGTAAATCAACATAATCTAGTGGGCTTTATTATGTCTGAATTCTTTAGAAACCATTCTTGTCTTTCGCTGCATTCAACTGGACGTTCTAATTCAGGATCAAACATCCATTTTAGCTGCTATCGGTCTCTGAATCATTCGTTGCTGAGATTTCCGAGTTGGCAGAACTTCGTGAATTATACCGTGATGCAAGAACAGCTGTAATGTCCGTGAAAAACATGGCGGTGAAAAAGTCAACTCACATACAGTTCTAGTATTGTAAATCCAGTCCCCGGTATCGCTTTTGTTTGGGACGCCATTACTTATAGTTTTTATTCCGGGAACAAGCAACGATGGCTGCATTCAGTCATCGCCCATGTCAGGTCTCAGTGATCAACCAACGCTTATAAGCATTACAAAATACTTGCCGAAGAAATAGTTTGATTTGCTTATATTGGCACAGGTGCAAACTTTTCATTTTCAAGAGTCTAACAAATAAATCGTATTTGTTGATGCTGTCGGATGAGGCGTATTCTTAAATTCTACAAGATCAAATCTCCGACAATTGTATAAGCCAAATAAAGCGTACACGTCATAGATAGCGCTAGGTTTGGCTGCCGATGGAAACAAGCTTAAAGTAAATTTACGCAATGATAAGGTAAAAGTGAACTTTCAAAGTTCAAAGTAAATTTAACAAAAATTTCAAAGTTAATTTACGCATCTCATTGCCACGATGAACGGCGTTCAATCGGATTATGTCGATGTCTTAACACACTGAAAAATCAGTTGTGAAACTGTAAGGCCTAACTATTTCAACACAGAGAACTTAGCTGGCAATTTTTTATTAAGTTTTAGTTTGCACGTTGAAGCGACAACGTTTATGAATGAGAGAGTTAGGCACACAACAACAGAGAAAGAGAATAATTCAAGAGATTTTCTCAGTGATCATTACTTATTAAACTCGAGCGCCACAACAAAGATCTTTCTTTGCTAACCTTAGGTCTTGTACACTGGACACGCCTTTATCCCCAGCCTACAACCCTTGAAACTGTTTGCAGAAATGCTTGTTTAAGTCATTGCCAAGGTTTTTAGTGAAATTTTGGAAACTTCTATCTAAACATTTGTATTTTAAAGGCGTTATAAGTTTCTCCGTCAAAAGTTCTGTCTTTTTCATAACGATTCTTATTGTCTCCAATAAAATCTTTAATAAACTTTTATTACATTAAGAAGACAAGTTAATTAAAGCGTCCGTACAGTGAAGAATGATACTGACTATAAATTGAATATACTTACAATTTATAGTTTGCATCATTCTTCACTGTACAGACAATTAATTTTACTCTGAAATTAAGGCACAAAAGCGGAGTACTACTAAACATATGATATGCCGGTAAACGAATACGTTAACGTTTTGAATTGTGAGACAGAGGTCGCGTTTTACTGTGAAGCCGATATGAATTGACTCGTATTGTGTTAATTTAAAATCGGACTGAAGAATAAAATTGTTTTGCATTATGCTAATTATAACAAACCATTCAGTTCTGGCGAAACAAACTAAAAACAAACAAAGTTCTCAGGCAATGTTTACTTCCTCTGTTTAGTGTTATTAAATATATATTATTCTCTAAAAGGTTGATATCTTTTGATATTTTATCATTAATCCCACTAGTCTCAAAACGCCGCAGGTTGTGTTTGATTTCATGCCGGATTCATATAATACACAATCTCCGCTCTTTTAATAATCTCAAGTGAACGAAAAATCCTCCTAAACAAACAATGTACA
>BLFK01001000.1:259921-292574 GCA_014634185.1 Astreopora myriophthalma | reverse complement strand
ACAGCTGTAATGTCCGTGAAAAACATGGCGGTGAAAAAGTCAACTCACATACAGTTCTAGTATTGTAAATCCAGTCCCCGGTATCGCTTTTGTTTGGGACGCCATTACTTATAGTTTTTATTCCCGGAACAAGCAACGATGGCTGCATTCAGTCATCGCCCGTGTCAGGTCTCAGTGATCAACCAACGCTTATAAGCATTACAAAATACTTGCCGAAGAAATAGTTTGATTTGCTTATATTGGCATAGGTGCAAACTTTTCATTTTCAAGAGTCTAACAAATAAATCGTATTTGTTGATGCTGTTGGATGAGGCGTATTCTTAAATTCTACAAGATCAAATCTCCGACAATTGTATAAGCCAAATAAAGCGTACACGTCATAGATAGCGCTAGGTTTGGCTGCCGATGGAAACAAGCTTAAAGTAAATTTACGCAATGATAAGGTAAAAGTGAACTTTCAAAGTTCAAAGTAAATTAAACAAAACTTTCAAAGTTAATTTACGCATTCATTGCCACGATGAACGGCGTTCAATCGGATTATGTCGATGTCTTAACACACTGAAAAATCAGTTGTGAAACTGTAAGGCCTAACTATTTCAACACAGAGAACTTAGCTGGCAATTTTTTATTAATTTTTAGTTTGCACGTTGAAGCGACAACGTTTATGAATGAGAGAGTTAGGCACACAACAACAGAGAAAGATAATAATTCAAGAGACTTTCTCAGTGATCATTACTTATTAAACTCGAGCGCCACGACAAAGATCTTTCTTTGCTAAGCTTAGGTCTTGTACACTGGACACGCCTTTATCCCCTACAACCCTTGAAACTGTTTGCAAAAATGCTTGTTTAAGTCATTGCCAAGGTTTATAGAGAAATTTTGGAAACTTCTATCTAAACATTTGTATTTTAAAGGGCGTTATAAGTTTCTCCGTCAAAAGTTCTGTCTTTTTCATAACGATTCTTATTGTCTCCAATAAAATATTTAATAAACTTTTATTACATTAAGAAGACAAATTAATTAAAGCGTCCGTACAGTGAAGAATGATACTGACTAACTATAAATTGAATATACTTACAATTTACAGTTTGCATCATTCTTCACTGTACAGACAATTTACTCCGAAATTAAGGCACAAAAGCGGAGCACTACTAAACATATGATATGCCGGTAAACGGATACGTTAACGTTTTGAATTGTCAGACAGAGGTCGCGTTTTACTGTGAAGCCGATATGAATTGACTCGTATTGTGTTAATTTAAAATCGGACTGAAGAATAAAATTGTTTTGCATTATGCTAATTATAACAAACCATTCAGTTCTGGCGAAACAAACTGAAAACAAACAAAGTTCTCAGGCAATGTTTACTTCCTCTGTTTAGTGTTATTAAATATATATTATTCTCTAAAAGGTTGATATCCTTTGATATTTTATCATTAATCCCACTAGTCTCAAAACGCCGCAGGTTGTGTTTGATTTCATACCGGATTCTTATAATACACAATCTCCGCTCTTTTAATAATCTCAAGTGAACGAAAAATCCTCCTAAACAAACAGTGTACATTCTATAGCATATGACTTATCGGAATAAATGAGATCAGAGCACTTTCCTTCAAACGATACGTCAAACCCTGATGGACTTCTTCAAGCCGGTGAGTCTACGAGTCGTGCAAAATTTCACGTTGCAATCGGTACAAGTTAATTTAGTTTCTTTCTACTATTTTTTTCATTTGAGAATTACTTGTACAAGAGATGTCTGTTGAGCAGTGCAGTTAACTGGAGTGTTAGAGCTGGATTTGCAGGCCTTTTTCCTTTGAGTTTTAAGCCTGCAAAGTATCAAAACGTGATGGCCTCTAAACTGTGAATATTCCCGCTGTTTTCAATGTCGTCACAGACAGTGCTTGTTCAAGAGACCAACCGTTGCTTGACCAATTTCAGCCACCGGCTCCTATGGATCAAGTCATGCATGAAATCGTTTTCGGTCGAGTGATAACACTCGGTTCGTCAGGGAATTAGCATAACAGATGGTATTGTGTTATATAGGTCGGTCGAAAACCAGTAACCTGCTTAGATTGCGAAAGCTTAGGTTCACAGCACTGTTAGCGTACAAGCAAACAGTGACCTTGTGCATCATCCAACCGTTCACTGCAGCAATTATCAGGCGCGCTGCTCGGCTCTCAGATCGAATCAAAGTTGTCAACAGGGATTTAAAACTGTTAATTAGCTTGGTTTTCGACACTCTATCAATCACGTGTCCCAGTGGACCAGTTGAGAAAGGTGAGGCACTACTGCGCAAGGAACTATTGGCTGAACACCAAAGCCGATAATACCGACCCATGGGACTTGCTAGACAAGCACTATTTCAACACGTCATACACGTGCAAATTAGTCATACGTAGTGGTATTGACTGTTTGGTTGCATATTTAACAGGAATCACTAACGACGCCGGTACGCAATCATCCACAGTACTGGAAACTAAAGTCAGCTCTAAGATACTGTTATCGGAACACACGCCAGTAAAAAGAGCGCAGAGAATGATCCGACAAGAGGACAACAGGTTGACAAAGCTGTTTGTCGGAGGCATCCCTTACGATACAGACGATGACTCTTTGAGACATTTTTTCATACAGTTTGGGGAGATCAAGGAGGCAGTCGTTATTCGAGACAGAGATACACTTAAGTCTAAGGGCTATGGATTCGTAAGTGCCCGGCGTTGATTTCGATTTATGGTTTAGCTTAGCAAAGTTGCCTTGCTTGTCATCCTCTAGATGTCTGATGAATGCAGCCGCGATTTCTTAATTTGCAGGTTACATTTTTTGACAAAGATTGCGCCGAAAAAGCATGTGTAAATAGAAGGCCGGTTATCGACGGAAGAACTGCAAATGTGAATTTGGCCTACATTGGCGCCAAACCAAAGCCGAATAAAGGTCAGTGTAATCGATCTCGCCGGACATAGTGATTGCTAACACTGACTCTACGATAGAGCAAGACTGAAATATCTCTTCTATTGGATCATAGACAGCTGCATTGTTCCCCGCTTGGCTTGCGCCGAATCATCAAACCCAGAACCCGTAAATGGCACACACTGTGGAGAAAGAGTAAATATCTATGTTTGATTACAATTACAAGCGTGATTTGTTTTTGCTGTTTCTAGGAAATGGAAAATATGCCGCAACGGTGGGTAATGGATTTGCATACAAAGAGAATCTCCAGAATGCAATGATGGGGTAAGTGCGTTTGAGAGAGAATGTCAATACTTTCAAAACGCTACATCCTGAAAGCTATTGTAATTACAAAATGGATTTTATCAGCTTCGGTTCCTCAGTTGAGACACGTCTCGTGATACGCTTGTGATAGAACTTTTTTTTCCGAAGTTCTCGTTGTCAAGCAACCGGCTCACTTTTTTCAGAAACGCTATATTCTGACAGTGAAAAACTTCGGGCAGACTCCGGAACTTTTGAAATCATAATTTTAAGGGACTTGTCAATACGCAAATACCTTCAAAAGCTTGCATTACTTTCTCTAAGGGAGGCAAAGATTTCTAAATTGCAGCGTGTTTGGAAAAAGACCAATCAAAGGGCCCGACACAAATAACTTGATTGTGGTACCTAAGAACTGCCAATGATTCTTGTCAATAGTTTAAATTTCAGCAGTAAAAATGCCATACACCCAAGGTTTTTGTTATTAACAGCGGCTCGATGCTCGACCTTAAGCAACCATGAAGTCAAATAAAGTGGTTCTGCACTCTGCTTTGGCCGTCCGCTTTGACACTCATCACTAAAAGCTTCAAGTAATATAATTGAAGCGAGAGCCGGTTCTTGTAAGACAAGACAATGAAACACAATGATGTATAGCTTGATCACACTCAGTTGTTGTTGTTACCATTATCATAAGGGTCAAGTCAACAGCTTTAACGAAAAACGTTCACAAGGACTTGATTCCGTCGGCAAGCAGTTTCAGATCACATGCAAGAGTTAGGCATTGAAGCATTCGCCCTTTTACAGGCCCATGTACACTCGACATCATGTTTGGGAATGATCCCTTTTGAGGATTACGATTTTGTCACCCATCTTACCGAACAAAGAATCTGATCTTTAAAAGAGTCAATGCAAACGTTCTAAATGGTTTGCTTTTCTAAGTGAATCAACACGTACAAAAAGTGGTCGCTTCACCTTGGTGATATTCCTGCGTACACGGCCACACTGCATGGCTTAAGTATACGCGTAGGTTTCCGGCTAAACTCATTGCTTGTTTATCTGCGTTAGCATGAGGGAAGGACATGGATAATTTATTATTGGACTGTGCGGA
This sequence comes from Astreopora myriophthalma, assembly GCA_014634185.1. Taxonomy (NCBI): domain Eukaryota; kingdom Metazoa; phylum Cnidaria; class Anthozoa; order Scleractinia; family Acroporidae; genus Astreopora; species Astreopora myriophthalma. Next base: position 288,265 of record BLFK01001000.1, on the reverse strand, counting down.
ATTTTTTTCCTAAGCAGGAAATATCATTATGATCTCATCTCACTTTAGATCGCAGCAGTTTCCGGGCAATTTTTCTGCTGGGTTTTCACAAGCGATCCCTACAAACCACCAGCTCCAAACCGTACCAGCGCTTGTATCACCGGTTCCTCAGTCATCTAACGGTCAAGTACCTGTGTCACTCCCGCCTACAGTGCAGCCGATTCAGCTTATTGAGTACAATGGAGTGCCCACGGTTGTGCTTGGTACAATGTACGATCATCTCTACTATTCGCCTCCACCGTCGTTCGTTCCTTCTCCCACGATTTCCGCCAGCTCAGTTCCCGCGACGTTCACCTTCCAATCTGTAGCTCCGCCAACACCGCCATATCACTCGTTGAACGCGCCGCAATTTTTTCCACCGCCTGTTGAAATCATTGCTCAGCCACAAATGTAGACCGACCTTCAGTCATACAGACTGATGAGGTACTCTGAAGTTGCTGGAAAACTTGGAGCAAAAGCAAACAGATCCTGAAGACATTTTACAAAGCACAGCTATGCAAGTGGAAACTGCCGTTTGCATCAAATGGCAGGTAACACTGGCGAGGACCGTAGTCGTCCGAATTAGTGTATAAATACAAATTGGCGTACTAACAGCAAAAATGCTTACTGTAAAAGTATATTTAGGAGCATAAAAGGATAAAGATATTTTTTAATCAATTTTGTAATTTATTAATAAGAAGAAATAAGAAGCTAAATTTTGGCACAACCTTGAGAAAGTAACGGTTTTAATAGATCGAACTCATACCAGCTCAACATGTACAGTTCCGTCATTGAACCACTATAATTATTGCTTCAAAAAGGTATACGTATACAAAACAAACCAGAACTTTAGTACAGGACTATAGAAAACAAAACTTAGTTGTACACTGGCCAAATCAACCAAAAATACAAGGCCAGCATAGCAGAATAAAAAATCTGATCGATGTAGAGATCGATCTTGTAAATTAAAAAGTCAGTACTGTTGTGAATAGTGGCGCTTTCATAACAAGACTTCCCAACGTTTAGCGGTCAAATTTATTGTAGTACTAAACTAGTAAATAAATACGCTTATGATCACGGAACCAGTTGTGTGTTTAACTTTGCAGTTGCTTGTTGAAAAAAAAAAACTAGAACAAGATTTTTCTATAAGTCAAATTTCTTTTCGAAAGGCCTGAATTATAAGAAATAGATTCAATTAATAAGCGAAAATACGTCGCAATCAAGTACACGTCGTGGTTTCCTTGCGCTTCGGAAAAGTAAATACATGCACAGGTGTGTTGGGCCTTTGGGTGAAAAGGGCCAACTAGCATTTTTCAGAGAGTTTTCAGCCTCTTACGTGTTTTTCTAAGAAGGTCACCATTAACCATGCAAAGTCCACTTTCTAAACAGTAAAAGATTGAACCATCTGGGGACACAGCAAACAACTTTTAATTGATTTATATGAAATTTCCTCGTTAAAAACAACGTGGTTCTACCAGATCAGCTGTCGTTCATGAAAGTAGTTGGATTCGGATCGCTTCTTGTTACCAAGGGATATGATGCAAGTATTGAAAGGAAGGCGAATCCCAGAATCTACCAACAAATCTACCAGTCGGTCTATTCTCTTGTCTTCATTGTGTCCAACACAAGTGACACTTACATTTTTCATTCTTTCATCTTTCATAGCCTCGCGGACGTGATTGTATGTCAGCTTGTATTGTTTGACCATTGTAATTCAGCGACGAAACATAAGCACAAAAGAGTCCTCCTTCATTGTTCTCTCCAAATCTTAAGATATTAAATTCCTGAAGGAATGTATCTTAATCTTGTAGTTAATAGATGCCAAGCATTTTTGCCTTAATGAAAAAGCTAGACACTAGAAAGCAAAGCCTGCAATGGAGCAAGTCTCGTTTCACCAGCTGTAGGTGTGAATCCAGCGTCTGAAACAAAATGCCCCAAGGGGACCCCCAGCAGACATGTACGTGTAGCCAGTAAATTGCAGAGTCACGGCTGAATTATTGAAGCCTTTAAAGAGCTTTTGTGGAGTTTAGGGGTAATTAATACAGCAAGTTCCATTCCTAATTTCTTTGCGGGGGAAATGGCTGCATTGTGATTCATTAGAGAGTTACGTGCAGACGATCACAATTTTTGCAAAGCTGTTCACGTAACACTGTCAATAGTTCATTAAAGGGCTCTGCAGACAATGAAAACATGAATTGGATAACTTGGATGTCAAAATTATAATGAATTAGAATTATGTTAAGTAGGCGTCCATTGTTCCAACATGTTGCCATGGAAACAAGTTAACCGGATACGAATAATCAGTAAATCTCTTTTATTATTTCAATAATGACAAGTTGTCGAAGTGTGCTGGAGAGCCAAAGGTCATGATAACCAATTCCTTCCTATTGTTGGCTATCAGCCTCATCGTGCACGAAGATAAAACAAAAATTAAACTGCGCAGTGGAAGAGTGTGCAACAATGGCGCCACATAGACCTTCAAAATAAGCGGTTTGAAGGGGTAAAGTTGAAGGGGTCGAAACTGAGTTAACTTCTTCTTCTTCTTCTTCTTCTTCTTCCATGGTGGGACAAGCTCCTTCGGGATTGAAGATTCTTGTGAGCTTCCCCTTCTTTTATCAAGTTACGTATTTATTACAGGGCCAGCTGATTGTACAATCCATGTACTATCTGTGCATACTCGGTCCCCATTCCAATGATGGGAAAATGGCGATCGCAGGGATAGCGCAGTGCAGTAGTGAGAGCTCTCGTCTCCCAACCTTGGTCAACTTTGTGACCTGGGTTCGATTCACGGTCTCGACGTTACGAGTGCTTTGAATTTATTGTCGTCTTTCTACTCCGCTCCAAGAGGTTTTCTTCGGCTTCGTGTAAATCCTTTTCCCCCCTTCCAAACCAACATTCCCAAGTCGAATTCGATCTGGAACACACAGACACGTCTCAACCAGTTTTCTAAGATCCCAGCTGCCTTGCTGGCAAATAAATTACGTTTTACATCGCATTGCTTTGCGCGCGAATTCATCCTTGATTTTAGGGGAAGAGGGGTTAACTTTTTTAATTCTGTCCACGATAAGCGGGCGGTTATTGACCTGAAGTTGACAGGTAAAATATCGAAGTCGATCTGACCGGAAAGATAAATTGCAAGGCAGCAAGTATTGCGTAATATCTTGTCAGTTTGGAAATTGTAGACCCGTGAGAGCGATATATACGTGTTCTCTTTGGCTGTCTGTTCAAGTTGTATATCTTTCTGCTTGTGAGCTCTTCTTAGATCTAACACCCCAAGTGGAAGGCGGCAAACTCTTCAAACCTTGGCCTGTGGTGTAGCCGGACATGTACCTCAGAACTTATGTCTACATGTCTATCCATTGAAGATATAAACTATCCCAGCGGCGTAGTCGTTGTGGGACACAAGCTATCAAATCCCTGAATTCTTCTTTAAAATTGTATTAGCTGATTAACCAGTATTTCGGCTGTGAGGAAATCTTAGAACGATTGGGAAGCCTGAGGGTTGACCTTAGAGCAAATTTAGTTGAATCATCGGTCGTTATCAGTTTATTCACAGTCGAACGGGCACAGCATTGCTGAGGGCCAAGGGCAACAGTGGTTGGTCCTAATACCACACACGTGCCATAAATACCGACTGTGTTCATTTCCTTTTTTTTTTTTTTCGCCAGACACGCACACGTACACGTAGCGTGCAATTCCCAAGCTGGAGCGCTTTCACGCGCAGGTAACGTCATTCATTAAAACTACCCTCGGTCTAAAATAGATTTCAAAAAGGAGGAAAATCAAATAGAAATGTTGATTTCCAAAAAAGATTAAGAATCCTAAATCACCCTTTTTATTCAAATAATATGAAACATGACCAAAGCGAAACAGAAAACGTGACACTGCAATTAACAAATTTCACTTCTGCCAAGAACTGAAGCAAGTGGTATCATTATAATCTCATTACGCATTTGCGCTTGAACGCCGATAAAACACGAGAATTTGGCAGTGCTGGTGTACTTTTGTTGCGTTGTTACCATATACTCGCTCCTTCTCAGCTCGTTGTTTCCCTGTGTTCGCAGGTACCAAAGATTTGCCAGAGGAGGCCCTTTAAGTCTTTCAGTTGCATCCCGAACCAGCAGCAATTAAAAAAAAAGAACTGCTAAAGCAAGGCGGAAATTTGCGGTTAACCGCTCTCCAGTTTTTACAAACACAAAACCGTTAGATTCACGGAAATGAGACATACCATCACGTTACTCGAGGAATATATGCGCAACAGAGAGCCGCTTTTAAGAAGTCCAGCTGTTTGATTGGTTCACGCATTTAAGGCACATTTCAACCTCACGTTTTCATATGTCAACTCAACTTGACTCTATTGTGCATTCCAATCACTTTGCCATCCTTAACTGGTCCAAAACATTTTAAACTATATGCAAGGAAAGGTGCCAATCGGAGCAGAAGCATCAGTTAATCAATGACCCGGCATGAATTAATAAACAAACTGTTGAACCATAATTGAGACATAAATGTCATAAAGACGAGAGACAAGGCGAAGCACTCCACCTTAGATAAATGGGTAGATAAGGCTTGGTTCGTTGCGTGAGCCGCCAATAAAACCATAATGTAAGATGTACCTAAAAGTTAAAAACAATAATATACAGGTAGCGCAAGCCGGGCGGTGTTGTAAACGGCATTTTAAGCAGGCAGTTGTAACTTCAAGGTTCTCGGGTTATCAGGATCGTATGTCCATGTATTTATACAGAATTTGTGTAAATTACTTGTTGAACGCTAGTAGTAAGACCTTGTTGAACGCTAGTATTCCTGGAAGAGCGACCGGCCTGAGGTAAAATAGATTTCAGCCGTCGACATACCAGGCCCTTTATGTCGCTCATGACAAGGGCGTTCAGTGTGCATGATTATCAAATGAACAATCATTCTTGCGGTATGATTTTAATAACGATAACGATACGATAACAATAACAATACATTGCAGCAGAAGCTAAATTACAAGAGGAGCTAGAGGCATCACAATATATCATAAATATACAGCGGCGGAATAACTACTTGTACCAGCCAACTTCTGCTTGCGGAATGTCTCAAGTGGGAATCAAAAGCATAAGCGATAGTCAACGTATATGTTAAACAGTCGGCCCAAACGATGAAGTGTTCAGTCTACAAATTTTAGCGCTTAGGGCGCAAACGAGTGCAAGAATTCACTGCATAAGTCAACGGATGAATTCACTGTTTACAATATGGATGCCAGTGTTACCGAAAACTAAAACTCTTAGTTTTTTGTTTTTTGTTGTTGTTTTTTGTTGGGGGTGGGGGGGGGGGGGGGNNGGGTGGGGGGGTGGGGGGTGTGCGTGTGTTCCTGTGTGTTTAGCTAGTTACTTAGTTAGTTCTTTTGTTTGTTTGTTTGTTTGTTTGTTTGTTTCATAATTTCACTACTGAAACATGAAAAAAAAATATGTACCGCATGATCTTATTTTCTGGTGGCAAAAACAACATTTTAAGGAGGGGGTTAACCTGAATTTAAATGAAATTTAGAGAGGTTTAGAGAAGGGATAAAAGGAGGAAAATTAGTTTCGAAACACCAACAGACAGTTGATCCCACCCAAGGGCACCCCAGCGGGGTAGAGGGACTGTTTGGGTATTTTAAACTCCAAATTCTAATTTTTAAAATACATTAAATCTTCACTATTTCTTATTTCTCGAAATTTTCCTTCTCCTTTAAAAAAAAGTCCCTTTTCCCAAAGTGATATACCCCCAAATCATCCACAAATTTGCAAAACACCGCTAAACATCGATTGGTGTTTTGAGCATAGGGTTTTGGCATGGCTTGAAATACAAACGAGATATTTGCATTAAACCCGTTTCAAATGGCGCCATTTCAACACTCTTACCTGCTCTTACCAAAACAGAGAAGCTAAAATAACAAAACCTTTTTGTAGTGGAATAATAAATCTCTTATTCGATGGTATTACATGCAATACTCGCGGACATTTTGCTCATTGCTCGTATTTTTCCTCGCCCCTTCGGGGCTCGGAAAAATACTACGCAACTCGCAAAATATCCGCGTGTATTATATTTAAAACCATCGAATAAGATATATTTAATTATCTAATGTTTTCAAGATAAGAAAGGTTAGAAAGGGCAATCCGTCTTCGTTTTTAAGATACATTAGGAATTATGGCACCCAAAATAGGCCCAAATTAACAGTGGTGTAGCAGCTGTTGTTGAGCCTGTAATTTTACTGGTCACTAGTGTATGCTCTGCTATTGGTTTAAAGCTTCGAGGCTCTCGAGAAACGCACACCTGTCTCTAAACACGCTCTTTTAATTCAAAATGAATCGGCATAATTATTTTGCTGAAAAGTGAGCTGCTTAGACTTGTCAAGGACTTAAATGTAGGGTACGTCACAGATAATAATAATAATAACTTTATTTAAGTGTCATAAAGAATAGCAGTATAATCACTAAGTAAGGCAACTGCTGTAGGGATAAGATCACGTAACCAATTACCCCAATCCTCTGACTAGATTTTCTACAGATCTCACTTACGTGTTCCCTAAAGGTTAACTGACAGTCAATCTTTACTCTTAACAGTTTGATACTTTGATACGGTGTGACTAGGTTAAGCCGGTTACAGACGAGCAAGTTTTCTGTGACAAGTGTCATTGACAATGTTCATATGCTCATGTGTATGAACGACAAATTTTCTTTGACAAGTTTTGCCTTGACAAGTTTTATTTGCTGGTGTGAACGAATTAACAAGTTTTCTTTGACAAGTTTTAACTGTAGCCAGCGATACAATTACGCAGCGGAGGACGGAAAACAAAAACACAGGGCGCCATTTTCGTTTTTTGATCATGGCTCATGCTTATTTGACGAGAGAAAAAAGGTTGCTGGCTTGTGGCCTGGGTTGTGCTTTACTTTTGCAAGATGAGCACTCGAAGAGACATACGAATCGGAGGTTGCTTTTTCTTGTTTCGGACCCTGTAGGAATCCACTTTGGTATTGCACAAGTTTTCTCTTGATCTTAGGTATTCGAGAAGTGATGTAGCAGAATCGGTCCAACGAACCGTGTTTTTCCCGGCCATGTTATCCGCCATTACGGCTAGCAAAACAAGAACACCGCTGAGGGCCCGCAATACTGCTCAATTTTCTTGACAAGTTTTCCTTGTCGAACCGTACAGACGAGCAAGTTCTGCAATGTGTCAAGTTTTTCTTTGACAAGTGCACTTGTCAAGGAAAAAATTGACCAGTTCGTCTTTACACACGAGCAAATAAAACTTGTCAAGTCCAAACTTGTCACAGAAAACTTGCTCGTCTGTAACCGGCTTTACCGTTGATATCAATGTTTATGTCGATTCCCTTGTGCTTGCCAATTCACATACTACCGTATTTGATAAAGTTTTCCTTAAGACAATTAGCCTCATACCAGTCAGTTACTATACTAACAGTATCCTACAGTCTGCTCTTAACAACCTTTGCACCTTTATATATGTGTACCTCAAACAGCTGGTGATGATCTGCATACGTACATATATTGGACTCCACTGAATGTGCATGTCAGATTTTGAAAGGTCTAATTTTGATATTAACATATCTCGTTTCATCAATGCGACTTCATATGGATCTCTTTAAAGTCATTAAAGTTCTCCCAGGACCAATTCAAGACGTATATTTTTAAAAGGGGCTAAACAAACGCATAGAAAAAATAATGTTTTTGCAGATTATTGGGAGCAGCTTATAAAGATTAAAAATGTAGGCGTTTAACCTACATACAAGAAAACGAAGATTCTTGTGAGGTCAAGTTTGCCTCAAGGTAGTTAACTGCCTTTGTTGCATACTTTGTTGGCACACCATGGCATGCGAATAAACGCTCTATAATAAGTACTAATGATGCTGCTGCTAATAGTAATAACAATAATAATATCGTTATCATTTATTTATCATTATCATTATTATTGGGGTATGAAGATGGAAACAATACCCGTGGTGATTGGAGCACTGGGACTTATAAAGAAGGGACTAGACAAGATCAACAGCAGAATCCCGGGTAACATCAAGACCTTAGTGTCCACAGTTTGGACCCGGCGATTAAGGATGGAAAAGCAGGAAATTTAATTTGAGGGGAATTTTATAATAGCAATGATGATGATAATAATAATAAGAAGAAGAAGAAGAAGAAGAAGAAGAAGAAGAAGATCCAGATAAGACAAGTTGGAGGTCAGAAGTACGTGAAGCATTACAGGCGGTCCGACCGGATCAGCAAGAAACGCCAATATCAGTGACGAAGGACATGGTATGCAGTTGCTTGCTGAGAAAGAAAAAGAACTGGTCGTCGCCGGGTCTGGATAAAATTACCAACTTTTGGTTAAAAATTCTATCATACTTACATCACTCAATAGCTACCGCCATCACAAGCTTAATTAACAACGAACAGGGTATTGTAATGCCTGACTGGATATCCGAGGGACGTACTTTAATGATACCTAAGAAAGAGAAACCTACAGGGGCACAAGAATTTCGACCTATAACGTGTCTCAACACAATGTACAAGCTCATCACTTCACTGATCAACAACGAATTGCAAAGTCACCTGACTAAGCATCATCTTAAGCCGTTGGATCAACGAGGGGGAGTTAAAGGTTTCATGGGATGTGTGGACAATCTGTTACTAGACAAAGCAACCTTAGAGGACGCTAGTAAAAACAAGAAAAATCTCTCTTGTCTTTGGGTAGATGTGAAAAAGCCTTTGACAGCGTGTCCCATTCGTGGTTACTTACAGTTCTACACGACCACGGAATAAACAAAACACTGGTGTCTTTTATCGAAGCAATAATTAAAACTTGGAAAACAACTCTGTACGTACAAACAACAGAAGAACAAATCACGTTTGCTCCAATCAACATCAACCGCGGAGTTTTGCAAGGCGATTCTTTCTTTGTCACACTCTCCGTCTCAACCCTTTAGCTTGGTACTTGCGATCCACTGGAGGCTATACTCTCTGCCACGACAAGTCCACAAAGATAACACACAGCCTATTCGTAGATGACTTGAAAACCTATCATAAGAACAAAAACAAAATTGCTACAGTTGGAAGTACTTTAGAAGAAATGGAATTTCTGGCGTTTGAGTGTATACGAATTAGCCCGAAATGAAATATTTCTGCGGCACTGGAGCAGTGGCGACTGGAACTAGTCCAGTCGAAGTGCATTATGGGTTGTCAAGGAGGACTATATTAGAGGTTTGTAGTCATTCTAGGCCGACACCTCGTTCGATCTCAGATATCTTTTTAAGTATAACGTTCTTTTAGTCAACGCGGGTAGACGCGTTTGAAATTTGTAGCCTCGTAGGATGGGCTATTTAGAGTTTGAGCCATGGTTCCTACCCAGACTTCCTGCCGACTTTTTTCCCTCACGGGGGTTTTTTTCCGGCGGGTTTTTTCTGGCCTCCGTCTGACAGTAGTAGTCGTGTAAACTGTCGCTCAGCTCTGTCTCTTTCTTATGCCTTATACTGAGATCTTGTTATAGGTTGTAGTATAACGTATCGTTATAGTTACTGGTGCTCGGTCTAAACTGCCAAAATAAACCTAATGGTTTTTCCTCGTGTTGTGTACTTCGTGGTGGAGCTGAAATATGTTTATGAGCATTGGTCTACAATGGAGAATTGATAAATGCGCAGCTATCCACATCAAGAGAGGAAAACATGAACAGGTGACGACCTCCCTTTAAGCATTGGACAACAAGTACCAGTACTCGGAGAAGACGCGACTACTATAAATTTCTGGGGAAATTTGAGAATGTCACCCAGCTCGAACAAGAAATGCGCGCAGGAACTGGCTGGCCGTGAATACCTTAGACGACATCGACATCGCCCCTATCATGAGTTCCACGAAAGGTCATAGCTACGAATCTGTTTGCAATTCCAGTACTTCTCTATCACATGTGGACAACAGACTGGAACATTCAACTCCTACAAGAACTTGACAGAAAGACACGTAAAATAATGAACGAAAACCATTGTAAACACATTCACGAGTCTAATGCTATGATCTACCTACCTTCTCACAAAGGAGGAAAAGGACTGCAGCAGTTAGAGATTTTGTAAAAATCAACAAGGATTAAAACGGCACACTACCTGACAACCAGCGCTGACCCACACGTCCAACTGGTCGCGACTTTCCAGGAGCACAAAGAAACAAAGTCTTTAAGATCAATCATGAAAGATGCGAAGAAGTTTGCATGCGCAAATCAACTAAACCTAGACGTAGATTACGACATCGCGAAGAAAACAACAAGAATTACATCTAACAAAGGTCAAATTCAAGTTACAAAATGTCAACCTAGAAACATCAAATCTAAACTCAAGAGAGAAATAGAGCAGAAGTTTGAGGAAGAGATAAAGCAACAACCCTGGGTAGGACAGTACATCGTTAACCAATGGCAAGACGAAGACTTGGAGAAGGGAAGTTATAACATCAGTAAGACATGGAGGGGCATCCCAGATGTCATCTACAGTATATATAGTAGTATTCTACAACAGTTGCTAAGAGGGTTGTCCAACACTCCGACATAACGAGATTCATGATGCCTTGTGATAGACATCACAAAGTGTCCCCAAACCTAGTTCTTAACAAAATAGCAACAGTTTTGTGACACATGAAGAACGAGACACTTTGTGACACTTTGTGATGTCTATTATGACGTACTATGAATCTCATTATGTCAGAGTATTGGACATGTATGATCGCATGTTGCGCCCGGTTTATCAACAGATAAACAGATAGCAGATTATCCTATCTCGGATAAGGACGATAAACCGTAGGTCCCGTCTCACAACATTTGTGTGGGACGTTAAAGGACCCACACACTGTTCGAGAAGAGTAGGGGACGTAGTCCCCAGTGTGATGGTCTGGGGGCACCTGTGAATTCTACTCGTTATTAGATTTAAGATCAGTGTGAACTGCACCATAAAGCAGTCTGGCAAAGTCCCCCCGCACAAAGTGTTGTAAAGCGCATTTGAATATCATCATAGAAAATGCGCTATATAAATGCGATATCATTATCATTATCATTAGATACTGTCATCGTATGGTTCGGTCACACACCAAGATTCGACGCCGTGGCTCAAGCAGCCCCTACCAAAAAACTCTGTGGAAAACGAGAGAGCCAAAATCCTCCGGGATATTCCCATGCACCTGGATATAGCACCATAAGGCGGTGCAAATAAACCTGATATCATGGTCATGGACAAGAAGATGGAACAATGGATCCTGATTGAAGGAACTGTGTGCAACGTAGGATGTATTGATGAACGATCCTTATACAAGCAGCACAAATACACAGACCTAAGAGCTGGCCTGAAAAGATTTTACCCTGGATTTAGTGTTACTCAAGTGCATGAGGGGACACAGCGAGGGCCAGCTGTAAGTACCCCGTTAGAAGAATCTTCTAAGGTTTTTTGCCGACAAAACCCTAGGTTTCTTCACGTGCGTTCAGGCGACGTGTCATAATCCTTAATTCTGACACAAAAATGTCACAGAAATGTTCATGTACTGAAAGTAAACCAGAGATGACCGAATCAGTTATCCATGTCATCAAGTTGTGATCAACTCATCTCAATTTTCCTTTACACACGCGAATGATTACGGGTTACTGATTTGAGTCATCTTGCCGGTTCATCGTCCCGTATTCGTGAAACGACTCAATCGGGTCTATTGGTATCTCGATTGCGGATGGAAGGTAATCTAAGAACTCAAAGTGGATCATTTATTCACGTGAAAACTCTCGTGAAGAAAAACTAAAGCAAAGGAAGGAATGTCGAAAAAGACGCGGAAAGATGCGTGAGCGGCAACAAGAGTCAGCTGAGACTACAACACTGACAAGACAAGAAGCCTCATTTCGAGCACATGGCGCCACAAATGAACAAATGAAACCTTCCTCGTCTTCTGCAAAGTACAGTGCTCTCTCAAGAGATGCCAAGCAATGTCACTTTTCAGAGGCCCATTTAAATAAACCGGACAAGCTTTTGGAAGAGAGACAAGTAAATTCTACCGAGACCACTGTACCACCGGAAGCGGCGACCGCTGAAGAAACTAGTGCCTCAGATGGACTTCGGAAACTTTCCACTCCTTCTCCAAAGTGCAGTTCTTTTCCAAAAGATCTCAAGCAACCTCATATTTTAAAGGCCATGTGGCAAAAACCAGAGAAGCATTTGAAAATGAAAACGTGTTCAAGAGGAGCTTTAATACTGCCGATTGCACGAGAAGGCAATGTAAATTCAGTTTTCCCCCCGAAACGTCCACCACCACAATCAGAAACTGTAAACTGTAATCGGAATTTTGGTCGAATTAAAAAGCAACGTGTAACTGAGGAGTCTAAAACAGATCTTAAAGAACTAAACCCAGAACATCTTGAATACATTTCTGCAGATCCGCCAGTTCAGAAGATAAAACACCACATGGATTCCGTGGATGGCCTTATGATTAGTACTCTTATGTTACACTGAACTGTGTAAGGTGGGCCACCCGCCAGTTCAGAAGATAAAACATTACATGGATGACGGCCTTATGATTAATACTCTGCATGATGTTACACATAACTGTGTAAGGTGGGCCACCCGCCAGTTCAGAAGATAAAACATTACATGGATGACGGCCTTATGATTAATACTCTGCATGATGTTACACATAACTGTGTAAGGTGGGCCACCCGCCAGTTCAGAAGATAAAACATTACATGGATGACGGCCTTATGATTAATACTCTGCATGATGTTACACATAACTGTGTAAGGTGGGCCACCCGCCAGTTCAGAAGATAAAACATTACATGGATGACGGCCTTATGATTAATACTCTGCATGATGTTACACTGAACTGTGTAAGGTGGGCCACCCGCCAGTTCAGAAGATAAAACATTACATGGATGATGGCCTTATAATTAGTACTCTTATGTTTCGTTGAACCGTATGAGGCGTGCCACCCCCCAGTACATTACTGTTAGTAGATTAGTCCAGTGTGTCCATGCAGAGTTATTAATAATGTGTCGAATAAAAATTTACTTACAAGAGTTGCCTGTTCCAAGTCCAAAAGCGCACTCCGACGAAACATCTGGGCGCTGCACTTAGAAACACTGACAATAGACTTATGGAAAATATTTTCAATCTGAAGTTCTTTGATTGAAATTCAACAAAACAACAGACAATGAGAAACGTAATGGCAATAAAATTTGTTTACATCAACACGGGAATGGCAAAAAGTGACCCGATTTAAAATTAAATTCTTGGCTGTGTTGTCACTCTGTTGCTCCAGAAGCAAAGACTTCTCCGGCGTGTGGAGGTCTTGACATTCGCTGATTTCCTTCATATTGGACGAAAAAACTTCGCCCGCCTTAATACCACTACTTGGTGGGGTCATCAATGATTCCGACGGCTGTGGGCTGGAAGGCATCGCGAGTCGCCGAGCGGCACGTGGTCGACCAGCGCCAGCATTCCCGATATCTTCACCACAAGAAATGACGCTCATTCAATCCAAGCCATTTAAAAATTCCTTCAGCAGTGTGAAGGCAGTTTCATCGCCTGCGTTAGCATTTCGCTTTTGGCGAAGCAAAATCGCCACAAGACCAAACGTGGAGGCCACAATTTCAACATCGGAACCTTTTCCTTTCACAGACTTCCATCGACAAGCCGAAGGAGATTTCTCTGAACACTACAAAACTCCTCCGGGAAATTACACACCAGTGCCGACTTCTTAAAAAACTGAACTGGAATCATACCACACACTTAAGTACTCAACACGTACCAGTTTTTTGACGCGAATAGCGGATCTGTTATGGTGACGCGCGAGAGAGGATGAAACCCCTTTCTAGGCGCCATCTTGACCTTGTGATATGAGAAGTAATACTGAAAGGAAGCGCGGGAAGTTTGGATAAAATTACGAAACATTGTCCAGATCGCAGAGAGTGAAGCGAGAATAACATGAGCCATTTATTGTATGGCACATTTAATGAGATTACAGACACCTTCCGGAACCACAGAGATTAAATCTCTGTGTGAAGTCGTACTTACAGTAAACTTCACTTGTGTCCCCTCATGACATTGCATTTGATTTCCTAGCAGGTTACAATAAACAGCTTGTAATTGACTTGGATAAAATAGGTATAAAGGACAAAAACAAATGACTCGTCACAAGATGACATCATCATTCCGAATTTCCTCTTCGAAGAACTAAAGAAAGTTTTCATCGAGCTCCCTTTTTGCGGTAAAAACGAAAAACTCAGTAAGACGTTTATTGCAAAACTCAACAAGTTCACTAATTTCAATTTCATCTTTGTAATCCTGTGGGAAACAAAGCAAATCAAGAGCCTCTTTAACAACAAAGACAAAAACATTCACAGATCCAAAGGCCGTTTACAAAGGAGATTGTTCTTGTGGCGTTGATTACATTGGCGAGACGGCGTGAGAAACTTAGCCGCACGAATTGCGGAGCATTCAAATCCTGCTCATACCTCTGAACCTGCAAAACACCTGCGGGAAAACCCATCACATTCTTTCACTTGGCGTGTTCTCTCCTCAGCACAAACATTCCACAAGCGCAGGATCGTCGAGGGGCTAATGATCCAACAATTCCGCCCCAGTTTGAACAAACAAGTTATTTCTTATGTTTCCAAACTTTTCCCATCGGGAATTACATAAGATATATACGTACGTGCGGACGGTCATCCCTTTAACCCTGATGATGGCAAACAGCCGAAAACGTTTTGGTTCGAACATTTTAATTAATTTCTTTTTCTTAACTTTCAGCCTTGTATATAGAATATATTTTACTAAGCGAACATTATGGACATCATTTAACTGACTTTCCACGCATTAGAGACACTGTCCATCTTAAGTCTTTGAATTGTAAATTCCGCCGTCTCGCATTACGCACTCTCGGTAGAAAAAGTAGCATGGGCGGAGTAAAATACGTTGGTTAAGGTGTAGGATTTTATGATGTTTCCCAAGGAGTCTCAGCCAGCAAAGCGGAGAGCGGAAAGGGGCACTTCAAAATCTCCTTAGCAACCACACAAGGTCATGTGGAGCAGAGTTCATTTCGGGTCATTTTGGGAGCAGAGTTGGCGTAGTGGTGAGAGCACTCGCCTCCCACCAATGTGGCCTGGGTTAGATTCATGGACTAGATGCCATATGTGGGCTGAGTTTGTTGGTTCTCTGCTCCGAGAGGTTTTTGCCCGGGTACTCCGGTTTTCCACTCTCCTCAAAAACCAATATTTGACATTTGATGTGCTGCTTTGATTAGTTGTTTGTCGAGCGTTTCATACATGAGCCCCTGGCTCGGGAGACTGGGCAACCACTCCCTATGCTTTCGACGTTAAATCGAGTTATTATTATTGTGTTGCACGCTTAAGAGGTCCAGCACTACGGCGATGTCTTAAGTAACGTAATTAAATGCTAGTCACTGATGACAGGATCAACCCTTAGGCATAGTTAAGTAAGCCAAGCGGTCATTTCTTGCTCCGGACCGGTCTTGTTAGTTGAGCAGCCGCCAGCCAGTCAGGTGCAGTCTTGACATGGTCTTTGGATGCTTGTGGCTTTAGCTAAGGAAAATGGACGAGCACACTGAAAACCTCATCTTGCAACACAATTGGAGAAAAGAAGACTCCAGTTCTTCATATTGCGAACTACAACGGGGAATTCTGGAACGTGACGGCATGCAGGACCAATCAAAGCTGTTGTGGGCTATCCGTTTGCCACTATCATCGTACCCTGAATGACAAGCGTCATCTCTTTTGAAGACACTCTTGTAATGGCGTCTGCAATTTTGCCTACTGCTATTGGCCTCGACTGACCTGTTGGTTTCTGTTTTCCCCTTCGCCGCGCTTCCGGTTTACCGCTTCCGGTTTCTCATTCTCTAGAGAGATTAGTGATTGCAGAGATGCATGCGGACGAGGCAAGCAGTAACTTTATCTTGCCCCCAGAAGACAAGGACCAGTTCTATGGGGCGGGTGCGCGCAAGAAACAAGATCCCAGAGCACTAAGAGGGCAGTTTCCTTCGGTGTACGATATTGCGAATATGTGCCAATGGACAGGGACTACTCGAGCCGCCGGAAATTCTACGTCTCCAAACCAGTGAATTGCGTGCGCCGAGCGGTGACAAACGTCCACTGACTTTCAAGGGGGAGAATCAAAGGGCTTCTGAGGTCCGATCCAGTTACACGACAAACCCAGAAATTCCGGCTGGGGCGTCAATTGGTAACCACCATTCCTGTCCCAGACGTCCCAGGACACACATGACAGACTAGTTGAAAAAATGAGAACCATGCCTAAGAACGCAAGAACACCGGTGGGCGACCATGCGTATGTATACTCAGCCGCCGCACATAAAACGGAGCGAGGAGTTTGTCAACGTTAACTTCACTTGCGACGACTGACTACTCAATCGAATAGCCCATTTCCGAATTGATGTTTGCCTCTGGTTGAAAGCGAGTCTTGGTGCACAACCATTCAAATGGAAATGAGTTGGGTATTTTCATGCAAATCAAACTCATTATCATTTGAATGGTTGAGAACCAAGACTCGCTTTGAACCAGGGGAAAACAGCAACTCGGAAATGTCCCATTGAAGTGGTCCAGCCTCTACAAATCCACCACCAAAGCTTACGGCAAGGAATAAAGTTGGAATGCTTACTGGCTCGAGACCAGCTGAACGGGCAACAGAGGCCAAGCCTACGGACAACATAGCATCAAATCCGAGAGCCTCTAGTTGTTGAGACAACGCCTCTTCTGTCTGGTTCCGATCCAGACCTTATGAAAAATCCTGAATACGGAGATGAGAAAGGCTAAAAGGCAAGATTAATTTAATCCGAGCAGCTCAAATTGCTGGAACGAGGGCCCATCCGCGGTATTAGCGACCTTTAATTTAGATGACCATACGATTGCGAGTTTTTCGTTCCGAGCATGCGCACTTCGGAAAATTTCGACCTCGAAAGCTAATGCGCGTGCTCAGTACGGAAAATTCGTACTCGTAGTGGAACTCTTACTCCAATCCAAATTCAAAGAGGACAGATGAAAAAAGTCTGAATGAAAATATATGGCCTTGGTTGTTCAAAAGGTGGATAACGCTATCCACCGGATAAATCACTATCCAGCGGATAAGAGGTAGCAAAACCAACTGCGTTATCGAATGGATAGAGATTTATCCAGTGGATAGCGCTATCCACCATCTGGGGCCTGAAAGGGTTCCAATGTTGGTCATTTGCATAATTGGAGAGACCTCTGGGTACGAGACACGATAACAATGGGAGGGAAACCTGGAGACGAACAAACTTTGCTGCCATATTAGGAAAACCAAGCAATATATTTTCCGGTCCACCCTCCTCCTTGCATTTTCAGTCAACGCAGAGGGAAGAATTTTCGTGGATTTTTGGGTGTTTTTAGGAGCTTTTTGCAATGTCCAGTGACCTGAGCGCTCTCGTTGCTCGTCTAGAAGCTGTCACAACTCGTTTGGAAGCTGCTGCTGACAAAACAAGCGGCGGAGCACCCGAAGGTAAGGTGAAAGTGAACGCGGAAAGTAACGAAGATCAAGACTTTAAATGTTAACGTATCACAACCCTACAAGGAAACAGAAATCATCCAATTGTAATTTTATTATTGAATTTTTGATCGCAGATGTTGGAGTTCTGGTTGAGGGATACGATAAGGTAAAATGAAACCGATGTCTCTGTTTGTTGGGGCTAAGAATGTTGGCAGAGGCCATGATCCTTGGGCTCACTAATTATTGTTTTGCTCTGCGTTATCCTTAGGTGTTAAACGACAAAGTGGCTGAATTTTATAAGCTTTCAACTAAGATAGGTGGCGAAGTGGACACCCAGGTGACTGTGAAATCATTCATAAATGTTATCTTTATGAAGTACAACCGCGCTTGGGCACTTCTTTATCAAGAGGGTTAGTCACCTAGTTACCTTGCTCAAATCCCGGGGGCGGAACTTCCTCATTTTGCCACTGAATTGAACACGCTATGGTTTTTCCCTGAAAAGGATATACAAGTCACCTTTCTTATGTTTGGACAATTGTCTTCAGGAATGGGTCAATAAATTGAAAAAAAAAATGTGTGGTTGTTAATAATTATGCACTGATGAAGTTGAAACTGACCAAAGCTATTAACACCCACCAATTCTCAAACATTAGCCAAGTGCCCCCCCCCCCCTGCCCCATTCCCCATTCTAAGGGAATGGAGAGAAATGAGTTCACAGTGAGTTCTGCCAAATCTTTCATGACACTGTGATCTTCATACAGGAAAAATTTAATGGTATTAATCTTGTTTAATATGTTTATCTCAAAATAAAAATTCAACAGGGCAAGATTTCCGTACAGGTCCCTACTTCATTATGCATGCATTTTCCTAGCAAAATTCTATTCACGCTCGTTCTTTTTGGAAGAGGGTTAGCAAGAATGTGCATGTATAATTAATGTAGGGAACTGTATGGAAATCTTTCCATTCAACAGCATTAGTGGATACTTTTTTCACTTAAAGTGCCTATGAAGTAAAAAATTTTGTTTGCTTATTTGAAAGGCCTTTACAAGTAAGTAAGAATGACACATTCTTTTTTGAAAGATCTTCTTTCATTCCCGAGATATTCAAGTTTTTCCTTAAAAACTGATGACGTCATAAAATGGTTTAAGTAAGAATACAAAATAATCACAAAATCAAGAATATCTCTGGAAACATTTCACTGATGTCATTCAAACTTGGCACCAGTAATGTACATCAGGTGACATACAGAATGATGCCCCCTGTGCTGTTACCATGGCAACAGTCTAGGCTCCAGGCCTTGTTTGCAAAGAACCAAATATCTCCATTTTTGACCAGATAAGGAGTGACAGATGGTCATACCCTAAACACACGTGATGCCCACATTACCTTACGTCTACTCACTACCTCATTGTAAGTAAACAATGCTTGATTAACACAAAAACTGGGAAAGTGACTCTCGTATGAAATAGAATGGGAAATGACTGTTGCCATGGTAACAGCACAGTGGGTGTCATTCTGTATGTCACCTGACGTACATTACTGGTGCCAAGTTTGAATGACATCAGTGAAATATTTCCAGAGATATTCTTGATTTTGTGATTTATATTCTTACTTAACCCTTGCACACCTGGAGATTTTGCAGAAAAACGTGTTTTGAAGCGAGTCGAGGGGTTTTCTGGTCAAAGACGTGCTAAACAGAGCTAAAACTTACCACAAACCCGTTTACGGGTCGTACAATGGACGGTCTTCTCATCCAGATGCAAAATATTTGCTTACGAAGTTCGGGCATGCGCAAAAAGCAAAATTTCGAGATAGTTTTTGGGTTTAAAAGTGACACATCAGTCTCGGCTTTTACTTTTTGCTTTCTCTCCTGCCCTCTTTTTTCGCTTTCCCGGCCTCATTTTTTTTGTCCCTTGCTGGGCATTTAGTAGGCTTTATTTTGATGTCAGAGTTTTTAGAAAACCTTTCGGGATCCTACGATTAGGTACTCAGAAAGGTAGGTGGGTAATTGAACAAGATTTTCCTGAGGATTTTCAGGTCAATGTTACGTGGTTTTTGGCCTTTTTCTCCAGTTTCCTTAAGTGAATTGTGCTCATTCTGGTATGGTTTGAAAGACCTCTTTACTCTTCACAAGTTAGTGGGCAAGTTTTTTCTTAACGGCCAAAACTGATGACGTCACAAGGGGTACAAAGGACATGGATCCGCTCGGGCGGTTACGGGCGGTTCAGGGGCGAATGTGTTAAACCATTTTATGACGTCATCAATTTTTAAGGAAAAACTTGAATATCTCGGGAATGAAAGAAGACCTTTCAAAAAAGAATGTGTCATTCTTACTTACTTGTAAAGGCCTTTCAAATAAGCAAACAAAATTTTTTTGCTTCATAGGCACTTTAAGTAGGAGAGCACTGTCTTGTAACAAGGAATATAGCCGAACTGAAATTTCTGAAGGGCCAGGCAAGCGAAGGGATCAAAAGAAAAAAAAAAGAAGTGATTCTTAGGTATAAATGTTAGGCTTATTGTACTTTGCTAAACAAAATGGAATGAAAGGGAATGGAACAAAACAAAATGGGATGAAATAGGAAATCTGTACTTTGCAAAATGAAAAATCTGTACTTTGTATTTTTGGAAATTGTCATCATGAAACCGTGACAAGCTAAGATGTCACTTGACTGTTTGCAATACAGCAGATGTGTTTCATCCAGAAATGTCATGCAGTGATTGTGAACAACTGCCAACTGGTGATGGCTGTTTGCTTTTCCGAGACTTGAGAGAGGGAAATTTGAATGCCATGAGAATAAACATGGCTAAACCTTGGAAATTTCAACTTTCCCACCAATGAGCCCTGACTGCCAAACATAAACAATGTGACCTTTTGACCTTCACCATATGAGGGAAATCATGACAGAAATGTCGACGTCAGATCACGCAACAACTCGTATGCTTAACTTGGCAGTTACATTCTGTAATTTTTTTCATTTTATTTCATGTTCGAAATAGAGTCAGGAAAATCTTTTAAATGCAAAATCCAGCACAAATGCTGAGTTGTTTGGTTTGATTCATCAATTGCATGACATCATTCAGTTGAACCGTGTCTTGTGTGTCACAAGTAAGTCAATTGACACCTTAGCTTGTCATAGCATCAAATACAATAGCACAGATTCTTCATTTCGCAAAGTACAGATTTCCCATTTTGCAAAGTACAGATTTTTCATTTCGCAAGTACAGATTTTTCATTTCGCAAAGTTCAGGTTTCCCATTTCGTTCCATTTTGTGTCGCAAAGTACAATAAGCCTAAACATAACTGTATGAGCAGGGCAAACAGTTGAGTTGTGCAGGGATGTATAAGTATATGTGGCTTCAGTATGGAAAAAAAAATGAACAAGCTTGGAAAATCCCACATGGTCTTTTTCGTCAGTGAGCATTTCAAATTATTACTCCAAGCCTTTGTATTCTGGTCAATTTTCAGTGGATAAGATCTCCTTCAGTTGGTGAAGTTCACTGATAGCTGACTCTTAGCTACAATGTTGCTTTTGACCCTGACAATTAAAATAAAAGGTGCATTTCCTCATTACATGGCAGGTCAAGTTGGTTAAGAAGGCTTTTGATGCTCAGCGGGAGTTTATTGTCCTTGCTTCTAAGAACCAGAAGCCGAGTTTGGTGAGTTAATAGTGGTATGTTTGTGCTAACGTGTATTTTTGGCAGGAGGAAATGCCATGAGCAATTATTTTTCATCTCAACAACACTTGACAGGTACTTTGGTGATTTGATTTACAAGTACACAGTAGGCCATGAGCCAGCATTGCCTCTAGTCTAACCATGCCTAAACTGGATGTAGTCCCATGAACCATCTTGGAAAACTTGGTTTCCAGGTTACACAGTATTCAGTCTCATGACAACTTATATTGATAAGCATCATAAATTTTGGTATGCTCTGAAAACCACAGTCACCTGTATTTGCCCAATTTCCTGTTTTGTGGGGTAAAAGCTCCAAAGGTGCAGAGAGAAGATGCCCATTTTTGCATGAGCAGATTTTGGCCAATTTTGCAGATCACGCAGCCTCGTCCTGTCAAATGCCCTGGATGAATGACAGCAAAACCCCAATAGTGATCATTGATGATGTAACTTGAACATCAAAACTTTGTTACCAAACTTCCCTCATGCTTCACTCAATGAAATGAAAGTTTTGTATACATGAAATATACAGGAGATGATGATTGTATGCACATAACTTGCAACACCTTGATGAACTCAGAACCACAAAAAACTAGCATACCTGTAGTTTGTTTTTGTAGAACTAAACCAGTGACACAATGTGTGAGAGCTTGAACTATGACTCTGTCTGCATTATCAGATGTGGCCTCACAGTTCATCTGAGGTTTGGAACTAATTTAACTTAAAAGCATTGTTCCTCTTTTGTTTGACAGGAAGAATTGAAAAAGCTGGTGAAGCCAACAGCTGATGCCATGGCTGAAGTACAGGTACCAACAGAGTATATAATTATTTTTGTGGACTCTTAACTATCATGCAGTCATATACCCTTACTTCAGTTGCTCAATTCAAAAGCTGTGGCTAGGGTTTTTTTATCAAAGTTGGTGGCGAAATGCTCGCCAGCTATATGTATTTTACATGTTGAATGTGCTGCATTATTGGACTAAGAATTATCCCAAATTCTACAAATAACAAGGGGGAAATTTACCACAGAGCTCAACCCTTGAGGAGTAAAGATTCAGTCATGAAAAACAAAGGAACCTCGCCGGCATTCTGAATACTAAATTCAGCAATGATTTGTTTCTTTGTTATTATTACATTCAAAGCCAAATGTCAAAGATCAAAGCCAAACATTTGGCTGAGCAACCGTACATTTACTCATACCCTGGGGTCTGGGTCTGGAATCAGCAATGCATGACTTGTATGCATGTTCCAGTTTCCATGGTGCTGGCCAAAAGGATCACAGGTTTGGGAACAAGAAGACTTCTTGATCAAAATATGTATGACATGCTGTTTTGAATAAATTACAGGCATGTCTGTGGCTGAGAACTCTGTTTGAGGAAAATGATGGCTGTGTTCTGTTAAAAATACCCTTACTAATTATTGCTCCAGAATTCAGTGCTTGAAATATTTTGTCTTTCTTAACAGGCCATATTATGTCCTTTCAAATCTTTCTTTTGGTCAGACATTCATTTTTATAAATCTGACCGGACAGTAATTAGCATAATTTAATTAGCAACATTAGCACAACTTACAGAAGAATTTTGATAACTGCATTTAAAGTTACATTTATTTCTCATTTGTCATTAACTTTTTGACTTTTACTAACATTACCTACCACTTCAGTGGAATAGAGTGTTTCTTCCCGATATTTTTCATTGACAGTATTAGTGTGGTACTTGCAGTCGTTCATAACAAACTGTTCAAGCACGTGCCTCAAAACCACTCTGATATATAAAGACCTTCATTGTATTCACTTTCTCAGGGCTCGAAATTGCAACTGAATTTTTTTCCATTTGCGACTAAAATATCTTGAGGAGTCGCAAACTTGCGACTAGTTTTCACCTTCGCTATTACAAAATAAAAGGATTAACAGTTGTCACTTTCCCACTACTTTTTCTAAAATAAGTAAAGAAATGAAAGAATATTTTCATTCCTCATCATATATTTTGTGTCAATCTGAAGATATGGGCAAAATTGAAGCGCAATTTACCTGCCATGTTACATGCGCAAGGTTGTTCTTTACATATGTATTGCAGGCTGATATTTTCCTTTGTTGAACCACTGGCAACACAATACAGAATAAATTATTGCACTTCATGTCACTTTGTAAATAAAATTTGCAAACTTGCGACTGAATTTTTGTATCTTTGTGACTGGATTGTTATTTTTTTAATTTCGAGCCCTAATGTATTTCTGTTAACGGTTCCCATGAACCAAAAATTCACAGCTTAGTTTTGCCACCAGTGACAAACAAGAGTTTTCCACAACTTGTCTTTTTTTAAATTTCTCCTGGTTTTTACCTGTTCAAAATATGCTTTACATCTTCTTTACCGCACGTAACACACAAAACCCTCGCACACACGAGCTACATCACGTGACGTTGGTAATCATCTGTCACATTTTCATTGTCACTTTGACTAAAAATAGCACTTTCATCAAGGTCTGGCACATGAATTAATCTTACATTGTTGGAAATTTTCCCATGCGAGGCTAAAATAGCTATTACTGTATGCACCCCAGTGGACTGTGGCAACCCCAAGTTTTATAGTAGGATAAACTGAGCTAAACCAAGTGTTAAGATTCTCATTAAAAACAACAACAACAACTTGTTGATGATGTTATACTAGGAAAACAGTTTGCACAAATTCTAAACTGTATGAAAAAACAAAAACGGAAAGCCCACAATGTCAATAAATTAACACGGGAAGAATATGAGAGTGAATACCTTCACTCTTGGAAATATTGAGTTTTTCCCCTTCAACATTAAGGCTATTATTTCTATTATATGGTCATTTTGGTGTGGCTAATTTAGACCTCTTTACCATGTCTTTACCATGCAAGACCTGGAGTTACATAATTGAAGTACTGACAGTGCTGCGCAATATTGCATTATTGGGTGATTTTCAAAGAAGTTATTTTGACCACTTTTACAAGACACTACTGCTTTATCAATTATGAGTGTCTTTCCAGCATGGCTCAAACAATCTTTATAAGCAACTTTTATCCATAGACATCACCTTCAAGGGAAAAAGTTAATATGTGTTGGTGAGATGTTCAGACATTATGTCCTATCAGAATGTGAAATTGATCAGATATTTTGAAAATTTGGTCAGACAATGTCCGATGACCGACAGTTATTTCCAGCACTGAGAATATGCAGGAAATGCATTCTAAGAGGTCCAAATTTGAAAAATTTCCCTAGGGAGCATACCTTCAGAGCCACAGTGCTTATAACCCATTCCACCAAAACAAGTAGTCCCTTCTCCCCATACTCCTAAACTTTTGCTGCCTACTCTGATTGTTATTGCAAACCCTGGTGCCTGTCATGCATTTGTTGCTGAAGTTTGGGTTGTATGAAGTTTGCTTTGTTCATTAATTTTTATCCATTCATAATACTTGAATGAAAAGCTTATGGGAATTAAATTTATGATATCAGAACTCTTTTAAAAATAATTGTAATGATTCTCAAAGTAGCTGTACATGTACAGTTGCATGTCTATGGGAGAGAGTGGGGTCAGATTCAATTGGCACCTAACATTTCAACATGATGTAACAGCAGTTATTTTTGTGTCCTGAAACAAAGAAATGGTCTTCCAGGATTTACAGGAACTCTATTTTTATGCAAAGACCTTTTTGTTTCTGTTAGAAAAACCAAGGTCACTGATCTCATCTGTGAAAACACTCCAAGGCAGTTTTGGCTTGGCCTATTTTTAATTAAGGACATCAGAAGTGATTGATTCTCTTGCATTTTTATTATAGACCTACCGTGAGAACAAGCGTGCTAGTAAAATGTTCAATCACCTGTCCTGTGTTAGTGAGGCCATTCCTGCTCTGGGCTGGGTAACTGTGGTGAGTCTAGTTCCATTCTAAGATTAATGATGGTCTTTCATAGTGTCTAGCGGCTTGTCAAGGTTGGTGCGCTATATTATCAAAGGTGCCTTAGGTGCTCTGTGAAGGTGTGACTGATCAGTGTTCAAGATGATCGTTCCTGGGATTGCACTATGAGGTGAATGCACAGTCCATCTGCAAGACTGTGTGCGAGTAACACCTGGTCACTTGAGGTGACTAACTTTTGGCTTTGGGCAACAAGGCAAAAATGGTGTTCACCCAGCTGGAAGTCCAGTGTGCAATGAAGGAAAGAAAAAAACCTTTAACTCATGGACCTCGGTTTATTGGTTTTTGTGAAGTGTAGATTAGAAATACATATACTCTATGTTAAGACTGAGGACGGCTGCATGATTTATGCTGTAACACGATCTTCTCTTTAAATGCACTTGCTTTGCATGAGACAAGCAGCACTGACAGTACATGTAGTTTCCATTCAAATGGTTTATTGTAATGCCTCAAACTTTGTTGGTGGGCTGAGAGCTCAGAGTGTCAAAAAATTAATGATAGTCATTGTTTATGGATTTTTTTATTTGTTTGTTTTCATTTGCATTTGTTCTTAACTATTCATGTTGTGTTTAATTTGCTGGCTTCACTTCAACATTTAGGTTGTTTTGGCTTGTTATTTGTTTTCTTTGCACAAGGCACATGTACATGTAAGAAACACCAAGTGACCACCAAAAAGAATTAAAAATATAATTATATAATATTAATTTTTTTCCCTTCAGGATGCCGCTTTATATACAAAAGGGCTTCCTGAAATTGTCCTTAGAGCACAGCCTTGCATAATTATGGCAAATGTCATGAAGTGTCCCTAACCCTATTTCTAAACCAAACATAATTTAGTCCAGATATAATATGCAGGCAGTAATGATTACAAGTGTTCCCCTAACCCCACTCCTCAAGTAAACATGAACAGTTATGATAAACCTATCTATGAGTAACTCTAACACTTAAACTCTATCACTATTGCTGTAAATAGCTTAGGTGACGTTTAGCCTCAACGGCAAACTTGGTGACGTTTATCACAACAAGCCTCCATGCATATCATTATGGTACAATCCTGGACAGAAATGGAGATCAATATTGTCCCATTTTATCGTCATTTTTTTATCATTTTGTCCATAACTTCCTGCAGAAGTAGTCTTTGGGGTTGAAAACTTTATTGACAGCAAGATTTAAGTAAAAACATGACTGCAAGTTCATTGAATTTTGAGGTATCTCGAAAGCTGGGTCAGGTACAACAGCACAGCTTGCCACAGACAAGCTGTTGAGCAAAATGGATAAATTAATGTAAGAATGTAGAAAGGTTGTACAAGTTTGCAAGATGTGTTTCATTGACAGAGTCCCACTCCAGCCCCTTACATCAAAGAGATGGTTGATGCTGCTCAGTTCTACATGAACAGAGTCTTGAAAGACTACAAAGGAAAGTAAGTTTAATATATTTGTTTCTATCAATCCCTCTAGTTTTAGTTTAAGCACTAACCGTGATAGTGTGCTATAAAATGAGCAGAGAAGGTTGTGGTTTTGTTGTGGGTCATTATGCAGCTATTATAACAGCCCATGTGATTGGCCCAGAAAACAGTAGAACCATTCAAATGAACAACAGAAACAATGAACCCTAACCCTAAAAACAATAGAGCTGCATCCTAACCAGAACCATTGAAATTAGAGGTTGTAAGCAGCTGTGTGGTATCTGTTGTTATGGACATGGAGCTAGCCAGTCTTCATAATAATTATGAGTGAAACTAAAATATTTTAATGTTGAAAATGTAGCCATTAAAGACACAAACTTGCATGGGAATCACTCATGAATATATTTCTTACAATGTAAGAGAACTGTCTTTGGCTATGCAGCGTTTGTAGGTGTCCTGAAAACCCTTGAATTGAACCCTTGAACCCTTCAGGGCCTTGAAAGTCCTTGAAAATCTCTGCTATTCATTTCTGGTCCTTGAAAGGCCTTGAATTTTTATTGGCCCACATTTTCAATCTTTGAAAACTTCAGTAAAAATAATCAGCCGCTCAAGTTATGTCACGCAAACGTGATGAGCTGTGGGTTGAGAATGGTTACCAGTGCCTTTACATTATTTTCACGCATGTACATTATGGAAAATGAGCAAGAATCATAATTATTGTGATTCTATTTTCATGGGTAAATTCTTCTACATGTATGTAAATAAAAAAAATAGGTCCTTAAAATTAAAAAAAAAATTAGTTCTTTAAAGTCCTTGAAAAGTCCTTGAAGTTTTGGTCTGAAAAGGTGTACGAACTCTGGCTGTGGAATGCTTCTGTTGGGATATAATTCAGCTATGAGGTGACTATGACTGTATATATTAAATAATGGCTAATTAATGCCTGAAGTGCAAATGGAGACTAGGTGCTCCAGGGAACTAGGGGTTGGTACCCCCTACCCAAACCCAAGAAGGTGTAACACCCCCACAAGCCTGTCCTTGACAGAACCCAGCCACAAACCCCACCTGCAAGACCCAGTCCCAAACCATGCACCATCACACTGAAAATGCAACCTTCGCAGGATACCCCATGCAGTGAGCTAAGTCAAACTACAAGCAAATGTTCAGGTGTGCACATGACCCACTGGCACCGCACAACAGGCCAATTAGCAGTTAGTACATGCATCAGCCCTAATGCTAATGAGCGGTTCTGAACGGATAGTGCAAAGTTGTCTTTGACAGTGAACAGCTTTGAATATAGTTATGCATAAAAAATGCGATACGTTCAGTCCCCTCCCTTCCTCTGGCTCAAGTGGGAAGAAGAGAACAGCTCAAGTGGAACTGCTGACTTTTTGTTTTTAATTAGTCCTTTCTTCCTCAATTCTGCTTTTAACCCTCCTTTGAATATTTTGCACTTGTCTTTTCTTCACTCATCGTGTGCAAATTTCTTTCCATGTCAGAGTCAAAATGCAGTCTCAGCCATCCATACATGGAGCTTATAACACATTTACAAGTTAACAGCTGGACAAATAAGAATAAACAATAATGTGTCTTTATTAATGTGTCTTTAACAGTTAAACATGCTGGTATTTTTGCACAGGGACACATTGCTGTTCTTTATACTTGAAGTCTACTGACCCCCTACTGACTACAAAAACACACTGGTGATGCCATGCAAAATAATGCCATGCCATGCACCTGAGCAAGCTTGTTCCTGGTAGTTAACTACGTTAAAATATTAACAGCATTTAACCCCATTAA
>BLFK01001000.1:241157-246157 GCA_014634185.1 Astreopora myriophthalma | reverse complement strand
TACCTCTAACCTTTTGTTGCCATAGGGATGATACACATGTGGAGTGGGTCAAAAGCCTTAAAGATGCTCTTACTGATCTGCATGCTTATGTTAAAGCACATCACACAACTGGCTTGGTTTGGAGCAAAACTGTAAGTGCTACATTTTCATTTTCTTAATGAAGGATAAGGTTGTTCAAAATGGTATACAATTTTCCATTGAAATGTGGCGTTCACTAGCAAGGCTGGGCAGCCATTATTATTAAAGATGAGTGGTAAACCAGTATGCTCAGCGGTATTACCCCTTATGTAATATTACACAAAATGTCTTTTTTAATTTGGTGACCAATACCTCATGCCTGGCAACCACTTTTATCCATTTAGGTCACTATAAGGCAATGTTGAAATAAGTTGAGCTTGGAGCACTGGAATTAACACTTTGTATGCTAACTGCCCAATTCAGGTCTTGTGACAGTCTCAGAGGAACTGTTCCTGTAGCTTTTTCCTTCTTGTCAATGTGCAAATGATAATCTTGGAAAGGAACATAATTATTTTTGACTTCCTAGAGCATGGTCATGCTGTCTGTAATTGGAAAACAAGCAACAAAGCTAGAGGTCTATTCCACAAAAATCCGTAGAGCAAGCACTAATCACCATGATAATAATTCAATAATTTGAGCTTATATTGCAAATTCCATTAAAATGTTCAGATGCGCTTTACAATACCACTGGCTATGAAAATTCCTGCCTAAAAAGAAACATCTTAAGTTTAGATTTAAAAGTAGATAGATTTGTGGTACCGTACATCTAATGTCACATGGTAGAGAGTTCCATAGCCTAGGAGCCGCAAACATAAAAGCATGATCGTCCAAAGTTTTGAAGGATTTAATAGAACGAATTTGAAGAACAGTATCGAGAGCACCGCTAAGATTATAACATGCATACAGTACATTACTTTGTTAAATGATCTGTAGCAACATGCCTTGTAAAAAATAAATAAAAATTGGACATTTTAGAATAAAATAGAAGTTAATGACGGAAAGCAAACTCTGTTTGGAGTCTGGGGATGACTCTCTGCCTATCACATGATTACCTTATTAGGTTTCCTCTCTCCCTTTGCCCGCGACTCTTAACTGTCAGACTTTTTAGCGGCTAGTTCTTTTTTGCGCCGCAGTATTTTTATCCCTCCCTCCCTCCCGTTTTGCTTTCTGGCTTTTAACCATTGGTACCTCTACTGCTTGTTACCTACTCAGTTCTATTAATAAAATATGGGCGGGGAATGGCTGCCTGTAGCACCCCTTCAGCCCTGTGCTGAAGCCCCGTCAGGAAGGGGGCATACATGTATTGTTCTCCGCTGGACTGGGTTAACTCACCCGCAGGACATTATGCCAGCAACTATGCCCGCCTTGCAGTACAGGCATGAGGCACCCCCTCGGCATGGCACCATGAGTCGAGGCCCCTCATCCGGTGGTTTAGACGGTCGGTGGCTGTATCCGAGCCTTGCCAGTTCATTCCCTGCGCCAAATTATTACGCCCAACTTGTGTTTGTTGTCATTTATTGCGCATCCAGTCATTAATAATAGTTTCTTTTGTGAAGGGGTGACAGATTTAGTTCCCTAAGTATGGGTCAGTATTGTACGTAACATTATTAATAATTCTTTGAAATAAAGTGAAATGGGGTTGTTTGAAGCGCTTATTTTACAAAGAAGATGGGAATGACTGTAGATAAGTGCGAGGATCATTTCTTTATTCTCTTAATGAATTATTCTTTATTCAATCTTTCTACAGGGAGCTGTAGCAAAGGCTGGTGCACCGTCTGTAGCACCCGCTCCAGCAAAGCCAGCTCCACCTCCCCCTCCCCCAATACAAGCGCCATCAGCAGTCAGCTCAGGAGAAAATGCCCAAGCGGGAGTTGCAACTGCTTTATTCAGCGAGATCAACAAGGCAGGCACAAACATTGCATCAGGTTTGTTCATTGAAACCACCAAACACTGTCCATATAGTAATTAATTAATATTAATTAGTAATGTTAATAATTAATTAATATTAATCCCAAGAAGTCCCAAGCTGACAAATTAATTTGTCTGGCATTGGCCAGAATAAATCAGTTAAGTCACCGTTAAGAGGGAAAGGGTGATAAAATGGGGACATTGTTTTTGAACACAGAGAGAGAGGTTATTGAACGTTTACTCCCTGAGAAGTCTCCACTGACAAGAAAAATTGTCTGGCATCAGCTAGAGTAAAATCTACTGTACCACTCTTGGGAGTGAAAGGGTTGATTTTCCTAATCACCAGCCATTATGATCAGCACAGTGTTGAGTCAGTTGCTATAAATAATTTGAAATGTATTAGCTATTACCTAATACATTTCAAGTCTTGGGTCCAACCCCAGACTGGACCAAAAACCTGTGGGGCCTTAACCTTTGGTGAGTTGCTACCATGTTCATACTTGAGGTTCCCCTCAAATTTGAAGAGGTGCCAGAGGTTAGTATTTTTGAGCTACTGTGGTTTCTTTCAGGGTTACGAAAAGTTCGAGATGATCAAAAGACCCACAAGAACAAAGATCTCAGAAAAACTGGACCGGTTCCAGAAAAACCCAAAGTGGCCTCTAAACCTAAGGCTGCTGCCAGTCCCGTCAAAAAGCCACCTGTGTTTGCATTGCAGGGCAAGAAATGGATTGTGGTACGTGCTGTGTGCTATACTGTATTATTTTACTTGTGTATAACAGGGCTTCTGATATTATGCGATGGTGCGATTTCGCATAATCAGCCTCAAAGCGCATCCGATCGCACAATTCACGAAAAATCACATAATTTGCAAAAAATCGCACCAAGTGAACAAAGTACACAATAAATTGGCTCTTAAACTAAAGATTCTGCACAGCTTAATGTTATTTGAAGGTAATTTGCCACTCAAAGAACATTGGCAAACCTCTGAATTATCCTTCATATTTGGTTGTCAATTGATCAATAAGGCATTACTTAGCATTTTCATGTGTGTTTGGGGCCTGGGTACGAGTTTTGATCATTCAAGATTAAAGTAAATGCCTATATGTATTATGAAGTGAAAATCATCTATTTGATTTTCATATCGATGCTTAAGTGTTTCTTTACACTCCAATTGTCTGTTAAACAGCATAAAGGTGATTTTCCTCTTCTCAAACCTGGTAAAACAATGTGAAATGACCTGAGAAAAAAATCGCATAATTTGCACTGAAAATGTCGCATGATTTCCCATTTTTTCCGCACCCTATCAGAAGCCCTGGTATAGGTCAACCTCTTATGACCTTGACATCAGACCCAAAAATCACCCTCAACATATACACGGGTCGTTAGATGAGAGTTGATCAGTAGTCAAGACTTAGTAATCCACAGGCAATTAACATGACAATAGCTTTTATGTCAATGGAGAAGGTGGGTAAACAAAACTAGTGTACTTACCCAGTCGCTTTGCAGGGGATCAATGCTTAAATTGTAGTTCAACTGGTTGTAGGCACATAACTCTGATGGGATTGATGCAACAATTCATTGTGGTCATTGAACCTCTCTTTGAACGTACACCACACATTTTAGCTGCTTGGTAACCTGCTACCATGCTTTCAATTGACAGTCATCGGTTTCCAGATTTCCACCAATTTGGTAACTTGGTTACCAAGTTCTTCACACTGTTTGTGCTGAGTTTGAAGTTGCCTGAGGTTTCTTGATGTTCCTTCCTTCTGCGAAGTCCCCTTCTACTTTCCACAAAATAA
The DNA here is from genome assembly GCA_014634185.1 of Astreopora myriophthalma. Taxonomy (NCBI): domain Eukaryota; kingdom Metazoa; phylum Cnidaria; class Anthozoa; order Scleractinia; family Acroporidae; genus Astreopora; species Astreopora myriophthalma. Next base: position 242,432 of record BLFK01001000.1, on the reverse strand, counting down.
TGGGAAGGTTAGATTAGTCCAGGGTTTGGTTTTACATGTACTTGCTCAATGAAGCAAGTTCTCTATGTTGTGGAGTTTCATATGCATAATTATTGTTTCATAAACGCATGTACCGTATTCCCTTGGCTTGCATTTTGATCATTGTGATCAAAACACAAGGGAATGCAGGACAATTGTGTTTAAGAAACACTCAAGTTCACACGACATGCATAATAATTATGAAACTCCACAACATACAAAACTTGCTGTTTATTTCAGCCACTAATAGTACCTTTAGTTAATGAAACATATACATCATTTTTCCTTTAAATAATTGACCTGAATTGAAAAACAAAAACAAAAATAAAAAACAACGACAACAAGAGCAACATGGTTTTATAGCTCGAAACTAGGGGACAACGATAAGAAGGGCACTGGCAATTATTTTATTAACAACATAAGGTGTGAGTTACAGAGTGACAAGCATTATTAGGGAGCCGAAGCAGTGGTGGTTTTGCGCAGTGGACAGCAAAAACAGCTCAAAAATGCCTGTGCCTAACTTCCAAATTATATTTGGCTACAGGAGTATCAAGACAACAACAAAGACCTTGTTATCGCTGAGCCGCTTCCATCTCAAACTGTGTACATTTATAGCTGCAAGAACAGCACTATTCAAGTGAAGGGAAAAATCAATTCCTTGGTTGCAGGTAAGCTTGTCAGTGCCTTCTGTACATGAGTCACAGGGCATATTTCGACATTCGTGTATCATTCATCTATCCTAGATACTTGGTTCTTGTTGTAAAATTACTACATGTATTACAAAAATCACTGAAATGGACCCAACATTTCGTATCACTCCCCCACCCACTCTGTTTTACTGCCCTGCCCACTAATGTGTGATACATGAAGTACCTACTTGAAATTCTGTGCCCACGGTAAAAAAGGCGAAAGGGCAATCAAATTTGCAGAAATTAATGTCAAAAGATAAAACAGACAGACCTCGTGTATAGTTCCAGGGTTCTCCCTAATTTTCAGCACAACAGCTAAGGGACCTTTTCAAACCGGTAAAACATTGGGTTAATGTTGGACGTTCTGTAAAGGATAAGCGACAATTTGAACGTTTGCAGGCGGTAATAAGTATAGGAAATCGTATGAACGCGAGTGCATTTGGTGATTTATGGGCACGAGTGATGTTTTGAAAGTTCTCAAAATTGCACGAGCCGGAGGCGAGTGCAATTTGAGAACTTTCAAAACATCACGAGTGACCATAAATCACGAAATGATCGAGCAGGTTCA
>BLFK01001000.1:224999-241147 GCA_014634185.1 Astreopora myriophthalma | reverse complement strand
AACTTGGTTACCAAGTTCTTCACACTGTTTGTGCTGAGTTTGAAGTTGCCTGAGGTTTCTTGATGTTCCTTCCTTCTGCGAAGTCCCCTTCTACTTTCCACAAAATAATGGGAAGGTTAGATTAGTCCAGGGTTTGGTTTTACATGTACTTGCTCAATGAAGCAAGTTATCTATGTTGTGGAGTTTCATATGCATAATTATTGTTTCATAAACGCATGTACCGTATTCCCTTGGCTTGCATTTTGATCATTGTGATCAAAACACAAGGGAATGCAGGACAATTGTGTTTAAGAAACACTCAAGTTCACACGACATGCATAATAATTATGAAACTCCACAACATACAAAACTTGCTGTTTATTTCAGCCACTAATAGTACCTTTAGTTAATGAAACATATACATCATTTTTCCTTTAAATAATTGACCTGAATTGAAAAACAAAAACAAAAATAAAAAACAACGACAACAAGAGCAACATGGTTTTATGGCTCGAAACTAGGGGACAACGATAAGAAGGGCACTGGCAATTATTTTATTAACAACGTAAGGTGTGAGTTACAGAGTGACAAGCATTATTAGGGAGCCGAAGCAGTGGTGGTTTTGCGCAGTGGACAGCAAAAACAGCTCAAAAATGCCTGTGCCTAACTTCCATATTATATTTGGCTACAGGAGTATCAAGACAACAACAAAGACCTTGTTATCGCTGAGCCGCTTCCATCTCAAACTGTGTACATTTATAGCTGCAAGAACAGCACTATTCAAGTGAAGGGAAAAATCAATTCCTTGGTTGCAGGTAAGCTTGTCAGTGCCTTCTGTACATGAGTCACAGGGCAGATTTTGACATTCGTGTATCATTCATCTATCCTACATGTAGATGCTTGGTTCATGTTGTAAAATTACTACATGTATTACAAAAATCACTGAAATGGACCCAAAATTTCGTATCTCTGCCCCACCCACTCTGCTTTACTGCCCTGCCCACTAATGTGTGATACATGAAGTACCTACTTGAAATTCTGTGCCCACGGTAAAAAAGGCGAAAGGACAATCAAATTTGCAGAAATTAATGTCAAAAGATAAAACAGACAGACCTCGTTTATACTTCCAGGGTTCTCCCTAATTTTCAGCACAACAGCTGAGGGACCTTTTCAAACCGGTAAAACATTGGGTTAATGTTGGACGTTCTGCAAAGGATAAGCGACAATTTGAACGTTTGCAGGCGGTAATAAGTATAGGAAATCGTATGAACGCGAGTGCATTTCGTGATTTATGGGCACGAGTGATGTTTTGAAAGTTCTCAAAATTGCACGAGCCGGAGGCGAGTGCAATCTGAGAACTTTCAAAACATCACGAGTGGCCATAAATCACGAAATGCACGAGCAGGTTCATACGATTTTTTATTTATTATATTCTCAACAAAATTACTCAAAGGCGCTTCTTTGTACGGTGTTTCCATATCAACTTCCGTATTGCACTCTATAACCTATTTATGCATTCGCCATTGGCCAATCAGAAACGAGATATTTTGTTGAGTATATAATAAGTGCTCTTACAAGCGGTAAATTTACCGGTTACCGCCTCATAAGGAGAACGCGCTTTTTTTCTTTTTTTTTTTTTGTCTCAAGACGAAAGTAAAACTAGACAAAGTTTTGGACTTTTGGACTTTTGGACTTGACCCACGGTTTAATTTCTAATCTAAATCGTACAAAAATCTAGTCGCCAAGGTGCCGACTAGACCAGAATTTTTGGTCGCCAACAAGGAAATGTTAGGTGCAATGGCACAGGACCAGGCCAGTTTTGGTCATACAGGTATACTGTTGGGATGATTGAAAATTGCTAGGAACAGTTTTTTGAGAGCACAAAACTCTTATCTTTTTTTTAGGGAAGCACGCCACCAGACCTCCAAGTCTGGGTTAAACTCATCTTGAGTCTTAGCTAAGCCCCCACAGCCCTAGCATGTAACACTGCTGGCCAGCAATGCCACGATTTTAACTTGACTGAATAGCATTTAGCCACATAAAACTGCCAAGTTTTTCTCTCACCTGTGCCTGGAAGTCTGTAGCTCAGTGGTGGGGCAGCTGAACTAGGAATTGGAAGGTCATTGGCTTGACTCCTGTTGGGGGCACTTGAATTTTTAACAACTATGCCCGAGTCACCATTGATAAAGACATCACTTCATTAGGCCCGTCATGTTTAATAGCTTGCCATGAACAAAAGGTGTTCGCAATATAATAAAGTTCGTTTGATTTACAGATAACTGCAAGAAAACAGCAGTGGTTTTAGATGGTGCAATTGGCACTGTCGAATTTATCAACTGTCAGAGTGTGCAGTGTCAGGTCAGTTATTAGCTGTATGCCATTTCCAATTTCACTTTCAGCTGCTTTTTTCAAAGCAAATCCAAGTGCAAAAATTTTTGTGATGCCAATTAGTTCTAATTTTATCATAAATGAAAACCAATATTCGTAAGAAAGGCTTCACAGTGCTGCTCTTGCAAGAGGCAATAGTGACCTATTGCTTGACTTTGTTTTTAAAATACTCTTTTCTGCAGTACATTGCTTTTAAACAAGAGAAAATAATGGGGAAAGAGAAGTGTTCTCTGAGCGTGGGCTATCCACGCGGAACACGTTCTCGCCATATGATTGCAGGGTTCGTGCGGGTCATGGAAACCTGGAAAGTCATGGAATTTAAGTATTTCCGTTTCCAGGCGTGGAAAGTCATAGAATTTAGTTGGTGGTCATGGAAAATTATAGTTTGTGTGTGGTAGGTATGTTATTGCAGATGTCGAGAAAAGGGCAATCTAAAACACAGGCGAGTTAGGTCAGAATAATTATAATCGAAAACAAGGACAATTTTGACAATTTTCGAAAGTGACAGTTGAACTTAAAGTCATGGGAAACTGGAAAAAGTCGTAAGAAAGGTCATGGAAAGTCATGGAATTTGAAAACCTCTTAAGAGTACAAACCCTTGATTGGCCGTTGCCTAATCCCCTTGGGATCTGTACAGCGTGGGAGTCTACCTAAAAATAACGTGAGACATATTGCCTATGGAAAGGGGCATATACGGGGGATGCCTTCTCTTCCCCCTTTATTTTCTCTTGCCTTTAACTGATAGAGTTGCAGTATTTGTAGTAATGAGTGTGTGAGGTAAAGGTAGTTAATGTGATTGTTATTATCATGACACTCGCATGGTGGAAATGCACACACGTATGCACTCAAAACGTACATTTCATTCTGTGAGGGCCCTTAGAGGTCCTACATTTTGTCTGTAAAGAAGAGTAACCTAACTGTGCCTTCAGATACTTATCCAGTAATAGAAACTTGATCGTGGATTTTGGTGTTGTTGCTCCCCCTGTCTCCTCAACGAGGGAAATACAGCTTTAATAATGGAGAAATACAAATACAAATTACCTGCACATATTAGTCAGGAATAGGCACTGCCCGCAGCTAGCAAAGCTGTTCAAGGCGGGCAGTGCTAACAACGTAATCGTCTAATTAAAGCTCACTGAGAGACTAAAGAAGGTTCCAACAACATTGTACTTAAAAGCTAAATGATAATATAATTATAAAGCACAGTAAGGTTCAAAGCAGAGATTCGCAAATAGTGATCCATGCTTTTTTTTTTAATGTGTTTACGATCCATGCGTTTGTGGGGGAATGTATTCGATCAAAGTACATCTGGCAAACGGTCTTTTCTTGATACTTGTCAAACTAGTGTGTTCTTTCGGCCGTCATTTCATGTTTGTTGTCTTATGCAAAATTTCTTATAGCTTTTAATACAGTTCCTTTTGCGGACAGCAAGTCCATGATAAAACTATCATATTAATCCTAAGGTAATTCGTGACAGGAAAATATTCCTCAATTCTTCTCGACAGCTAATGCTGTATTGTTTCTCGGCCGCCTGTGTGTATTATTGTCGAGTCAAGAAATTGTTTGTATAAACAAAACAGAAACTTGTCCGCAATGCAAATCTGCTTTGCTTTTGTTTTTGCTTGTTGTTTTTGATAGGGGAGGATCCAAATGATGTGAGATCACAAATCCGTTTTTGGATTCTCTCAAAAAAACGCATGCTTAGAAAGATCCATTTTTGAGAGCATAGCGTCTTTCCACATTGAAGCATGTCAAGAACTTCTTTACACAGAAAGTGACTTATGTTATGATGTTAACAGTACTGTTGTTGCCATCATCTTTCTTAACACCAGCCAACCTCCCTCTGTATAGGCATCAGTCCCTTATTTTCCCAGCCTTTCTCACTTATTGAAGCTTATGTTCGTTTGATTCCGGTAGATCAATGAGAAGGTTCCAACAGTTTCCATCGACAAAACAGATGGCTGTCAAGTGTTCTTTCCTAACGGTATTGGATCAACTGAAATAGTCAGTGCTAAATCCTCTGAGATGAATGTCATGGTTCCCAAACCAGGATCACAGGATATGGTAAGTTGAGTTCATTGTGATACTTGGTCTAGTTGTTCATAGTAGTTCATGGTTAACGCTAACCCTGGGTTAAGTCCGATTAAAACCTATAGGTTGTCAGGGTATTTAACCCGGGTTAGTGTTAACCTTGCTTCGAACAGCTCGGCCCTGCTGTCTGTTTAATCTTAGGTCACACGTGTAACGTAAGCCAAGCGTCGCAATCCTAATCGTAATTGTAAGAGTTAAGAGCCAGTGTGAACTAATGCCACTTAATCGTCGTGAAAATGGAAAATCGGTCCATGTGCGAGCTGTCGAATCCAGAGAGGAAATGAGTGATGCGATTGTCTGGTTCTATGGGTCTTTCTGCAGGTACCGGAAAGCTTTGTATTTTTAGTAACTTGGGAATAGTCTTTATTTGGAGTTGTTTTGTTTCCTGTCTTTTATTTCTTTTGTTTTACGTAAGCTTACGTAATCTGTGCTCCGGTACTCACAGAAGCTGCCGGTTCTATTGCTGCGCGCAAGTTCTAGCATAAAAGAATTAGCGGGAAAATTAATTCACCCACCCACTGACGATATGACAGAATTTCGACTACGCTACACATGAGACAAATACAATCCATTAGGTTTACTGTGGTTTTCTTCGGCCTCGCACCAGTGACAGGCGTGAACACAAATGGGAGTACAACAACAGCAACAGCAGGCGCCGATCTATGTTACACAAATGTGACACCGCCTGACACGAAAAACCAAAAAAACCCGTGTGGGAAAAACTGGAAACGTATCCCCCGAACCAGTGCAGTGGCACAAACCCTTCCGGGTTTAAAGTTTGAAAAGTTGAATCTTGACATGCTGATTACAGTTCGATGGTAAAAAATGGGGTCACCAAGCTCGTTTTTGAGTTACAAGCACTTAAAGCTAAAATGAAGGGTGTGTTAACAGGTTATACTATTGCTATGGTCGCTTGTAATGTCAAGAAAATTATCTTAACTTGTTGACCAATGACAGGGCATTTGTTTGATACCATAACTGCAGCGTCAACTTGAAAAGAGTGGTGGTATTGGTCTTTTAAAGGAGAGGTGCTGAAAAATACAGGAAACTGCTGCCAGCCACCTTAAATCATCATTATAGTTCGATACGAATTAACTTTATTGTTTTGACTCACGACATGTCACTTAAAATCATTTATTGCTCCAAATCAGTTTCTCTTCAGCAATTTACAGCTGAATGTCGAAAGTAAATGCGCGATTGCATTGGTGTTGGGTTTAGTTTTGGTTTGCTTTGTCATTGGATCAAGAAACTTGTTCTAACTTTTCAACCAATCGGATACAACACTGAAACCAATTGTGATTTTGTCACTCTCGTTTTTCCGCGCTTGACGCGGGCTGCCTTTACTTGCTCGTTTTCCCGCGCTTGGCGGCGGCTGCCTTTACTTGTTTTGCGCTCTGATTGGCTAGTACAATCAAGTCGTGAATTCGTTCGATCTGTGATTGGCTGAGGTGTCTATTTCCTTCAGAACGTGATTGGATCTGTAATAACTTGGCTTTTGGTTTTACGACGGTCAACTGAAAACTGCTCTATTGTTTTATTGTATCAACAGGCGGAGTTTTCACTTCCTGAGCAGTTCAAAAGCATTTGGAATGGAAAGACATTTGTGACCACATGCAGTGAATCTCTGGGATGAGTGCAGTCCGCAGGCCGCAGAATTCTGATTTGCAGCACCTCGTGCATAAAGTCAAGCTGAAGAATTAGCCTGCATATTAATTGAACCTTTTAAACGAGAAGCTCTGCCAAATAAATCGTAATAGGTCAGTTAAGTAAAGTTAGGTTTCTCATGCAAGTTTACGTCAGAATTTCGTTTTACCACCTGCGGCCCGTTTCTCGGAAGTCCCGAAAATCCATTTATAAAACTACGATCCACTTTTACCAGAAAGCTGATTCTTAAAGTGCACCTAACCCCGAAATATTTTTTTTGCTACAATATATCTTTGCATCTGTTTGAAACGCATTTGCCTATTTTTTTTTGTTTTTTTTTTTTTTTTCATTTTTTCCAAATCTTGAGATTTTGTAGGCTTCCAGAACTTACGAAAAACTAAACACATTTGGTACACGACCGAGTCAAAAGGGGCATGGGTCTATTATGATTTGACGTCACAAACTATTTTGCATGCATGTTTACAAAGACTTAATGGAATGTAAATCAGTTCGTGACGTCAAATCAGGAATAGACCCACGCCCCTTCTGACTCGGTCATGAACCAAATAAGGCTCAGTTTTAAGCCTATAAAAACTCAACATTTGGTGGAATTCTCAGTGTGTTTCAAACAGGAGTAAAGATTTATTTTAGCGAAAAATAGATTTTGGGGTTAGGTGCACTTTAAACAGATTTTTCAAGTTAGGAAAGAAAAATCGAATGGCAAGGTTTCATGCTTGGAAGCGTTTTTGTTGTTAAAATACTGAGAGAAATGTGGCACCGGAAATAGGCCCGAAAAGTCTCGGGTGGTTTGAGAAACGCACGCCTAGCCTCGCTCCCACACGGAATTACAAAGCAGTGCAGATGAAAAGTATTCCCACGTGAAATGTAGGAAAGTTACTACAAGTCCGAAAAAAAGTTTTCTAAAGCAAGGCTTGGTGGTGAAATTTGTACCTGACGTAATCATGCATAAGGCCTAATGTGGAAGCTCGGGAACTCTTGTCTGATCACTGACGAAATTAAAGTCTTGGTGTCACAGTTTTTAGAGCCATTGAAGTAGACAGCAGTTTGGGATTTTGGTATTTTCAAACGAAATCCGAAATAGAAGTCACTTTCTTTTCGAAGTGTTTATGGTTGAAAATTAGAGACTAAGAATTGTACTTTTTGTATTGCACGCAATTGTTCATATGACAATACCTTACTACGAACATCAGAAATAAACATTGAAGTTATGACAAAACGGCTGTGAGAAACTGTTGTCGGGATCTCGCAGTCGCCGGTATATGCCTAGCGCTGATTTTCTTAAATGTGTGCGCCTAGAAGACACACAGTGTATCCCACGTGCCACTTTCGCAAAACTAACCTCCAATACAATTCTATAGCAATTTGTCTTGTTATGTTTCGAAAACAAATTGGCTTTTATCGAAATCATGAAGCAAAATCGCACTTTTATATCAGACAGTTCACAAAATAGAAGCGGTCGACCTGTTCGTTTCGTTTCAAAGCCTTAAGTTTTTGCTCAGTTCCTAGACGCAGCAACCACAAACTAATTAACAACCAAAAAATGTTTGTCTTTGAATCACCCGTCTGTGAATGTGCACGTTTCCTTAGTTTTGTAGGAGAGCGGCATTTAAGTTGCGTAAGCCTTCAGTCCAGAAAATCCTTACTTTAGGATCCGCTGTCGTGAGCAAAAACTTCTGTTTGGCGGAAAATGACAAAGGCAGCAATTGTCAGTATAAATGTCAACGATGGGTAATAAGGCTTCGAATCCGGGCTAAACTTCAGAATACCCAGGAATGGTAGCTCAAGATCGGGGATCCCAGTTCGGAAAACCATTAGATCATTTTTCCCGTTTTCACACCTAGTGCATTGTGATTTTCAAACAAAAAGGACTCAGTGGCGATCGATATCTCACTCTGGACCATTTCAAAATCTCAAGAATACCAGTTGTCAAGGAATACCATTGAGATCGGTGTGCCCATGGTTAATTTCAAATGAGCACAACTTCATTGGTACGTAATCGCAGCCATACAACACCAGGAAGTTTTTCAACATCAGCACAGGGACTCACTTCCTCTGTTGTCACCTCTCGTGGTGCAACTATGTCATCGAAGATACTGCCATCTATAACTACCCCACCAAGAACATCTTTCAACTCCATGTTGGTAGTGCAGTCAGTATCAGATCCTACAACTGCACTGACACATCCTGTTACAGTGTACACAACAATAGCAAGACTCGCATCCTCATCAATGAAAGGCCAAAGAGCTTTGGTGTCTTCATTGCAAGTAGTTTCTTCATCAACTGCCGTGTCCTCTGCACTACCGTTAGTATCAGCTAGGAGCACATCTTCAGACATTAAGTCACCAGCATTAACTAGACATTTTGATTTTCTAATGCGATCTGGATTCCACTTTATCAGTGTTGCTATCGCTCTTGCCCTTGCTATTGTCAATACATAAAAACTAATAGCTCAACCAGCTGATGGAGAATTAATGGTCTTTCTCCAACTGCATGCTAGTGACTGATGTATTATTATTATTATTATTATTGTTATTATAATGTTATCTTAATTTGTTCCTTCATAGAATTATCTACAGCAATGCAGGTATTACCTTGGCTTTGCTATATACATTCATATTGGACATACTGCAGCAGATGTACCTAATTCTTATATCCGTCGAACGTTTTAACAACTTCATTGTTTTGTGACACAATCCTTTTTTGACATTCTTTGATTGGTCAGTTTGTTTTTTGTTCTTAGTTAGAACGTTCAGTAAGATCTTTTTTCTAGTTTTACATGATATCCTCCTAGGAAGTCTATAGTACAATGTTGATCTGAGTTACTTTATAGTTCTTATAATTATAAGTTCTTAATTCCTCTACGCAAGTCGTTGTATTTCTCTTCCTTTAGTGATGTTCTCTCTTTGCCGATCTTTCCTTCTTGTAATTTCCTACTTATTGTTTCGTACCTTATTATTATCATTATTATTATTATTATTATTATTATTTTAAATGTTCGAGAAGTCGAAGTAGTTATTCACGACTTGGTTTTATTACCCAATCAGCCAATGCAAATCGCGGGAAAAAGAGAGTGATTATTAATTTTAAAGTCGCAATAAATTGCTTTTAGTTTTGCATATGATTTCTTGAAAAGTTGGCACAATTTTTTGATATCCAGTCATACATAAGGCAAACAAAAACCAACTGCCACCTGGTTAGCACAATGGGATATAAGGCGCCAGTATGCTGAGTGGAAGATTGTGGGTTCAGATCCCGGGCAGACCAAAATGTAGGGTCTTAAATTAACCGCTTCAATTTGAAGGTGCTGCCTTTGTAATGAGATCTGCAAATGGTTAGAAAAGACTTTCTAGTCTTCTTGGATAAGGACAACGAACTGTAGGCCCGTCTTTCAAAACTTGTGTGGGATTTACGCTATTCAATCTCTTACGAATATGTCTAAGTCAACTTCATATAGTGACCTACTTACCCATGTTGACCTAAAGACCCTGGAGCATTGTAGATACTCTCATGCTCTCACCCTTTTTATAAATGCATGTACAATATGGGGCTGATTAATATCAGGGAGATGTTCTTATTTCGTAATAATGAATCTGATCTTAGAGGCTTTAACAAGCTACATCAGCCTATCTATAACAGGAGATTTATGCATAGGTCATATCATTACATCACCTCAAGATTATGGAACAATCAACCTCACTGTTAGGAGAGCTCCATCTCTTACCGTTTTTAGTCTTTGCTAAATGATGTCAATTTGACTACTGGAGTTAAATGTAATTGTAACTTTTGTGCATGGTTTGGATTTTATATAGCTAGTTTTACCTTACTGTTATTGGTCTTTGAATTATTATTATTATTATTATTTATTTTATCTTATTTACTTAATGTCTTAACTTGTATGGATTTATAGTTATTTGGCACGTTCACGTTTAAACGAGTCTTGTACTCATCCGTGCAATGTGGATAAATAAAATACCATACCATACCATACCATGTTAAATAACCCACACACTGTTCAAGGATAGTAGGGAATGTAGTCCCCAGTGTGATAGTCTATCACTCATTCTGTTCCGGGGGGCACCTGTGAATTCTACTGATTGTGAACTATGCTGTAAATGCAGTCTGGCAAAGTCCCCCACAGAGTGTTGTATAGCGCATTTGAATATACCACATAGAAAATGCGCTATAGAAATCCTAGATCATTTGATCTCAATGCCACCTTTCGACATGTCAGTCCAACCCGGCAGTTAACGCAGGACGTTTGTCTCCATGGCCATTCTTACACGAGTCTTCCCTGTAGATCACTGATAGATTTGGTGGAGCATCCCAACTAGTAATATTAGAGCTAGTTGTTAGATTTCCAACATGTAGTATGATTCTAATCAGCTCCGAATTAGTGACATTTGTCAGTGGAATTTTTGCGAACTTTGACAGCGCACAGTGTGTTTACTATTTAACGGAAGGCTGTCGAATCTCGGTTTAAAAGGTGGGCTAACTTTTTGGGGGCACCCAGAATGTGTTTGATGTCCTTTTCAGCTACTCAGCTGACTCTTCTCTTGTTTTTTAGTGCTCTATAGATTTAGTTTGAAACTATGCTGGAGAATTGCAAGCACAGGAAGCTCAAACTACGGGTACGAGCTTAGAAGTCATAAAAAGCATATAATGCTGCAAAAAATCGGCCTATCGCAGTTTCGAAACATAAAGTAAAGTAATATAATTTAGAGTAAGTTTATTCTATTTCTTTCCTCCTCTAAAAACTTAAACTGAGGGGGGAAATGCAGACTTTTTAAGGCGCTTTCCTTATAAACAGAGCAGAGCGCAATGGGTGCAACTTACGATTTTAGGGTACGGTTTAGGTTGACTTCTACAATCACCCTACGATAATTTTGACGTTATCATAAATGAAAAGAAGGCTTTTAGCGTCGTTTTCCGACAAAATGTCGTAGAGAAATCTTCCTAAATTTAACCTCCAAAGAAAAATCTGCAGGTTATATATTATTCTAGAATAGGGTGAATCGAACGCACCCTTGGGCTGCCTGTGAATAGACAAAGAAATGATGCGGTATCCAAATATAGCAAATAACCTTCAACGGACCAATCAGGCATCGGGATAAATGATACCCCTAACAACCACTAGCTGTTATTGAAATGAAGGCTAGTGTATTGTAAACGGTCTCCAAGCATTTCCCTCGAGAAATATTTGAGTTTCTAAATGCTTCGTCTGGTAACCACAAGACGGAAAGCGCATAAAATATTGAAGATTTCAAGTGTAGTGGCAAAATTGTCGGAACGCTGGTAGCTCTTGTAGATTGCACGGATTGGAAAGTAACCCCTGGACGCCATATTGGATGCGAGAAGACGTCTTTGTACTGTAATTTTCAACCGTTAACGGCTGTTCAGTTCAAAGACCGATGGTTGTGCGTTGAACTATTTTCAATTGCCAGACTTACCATTTATTTTCATACAAGTAAGGGCTGGATAAGGGAGGAACCACAACAACAGCAATCACGCGAGAATTCGTACGTCAATTTGACTGCTGCCTTCGAATTTGACGCCTGATAATGGCGAAGTGGTGGTGGAATGGAGGAGTGCATCTTGTAATCTGCAAGCAGTAGCTTATCTCGGATTCCCAATACATGAATTAACCGCAATCAAGCGTTGGAGCGCGCAGGGAGCGCAAAGTTGGAAGCGTTTTGCAGATCGAATGAGCATGGTAAATTTCTAGACGCCAGTACATCATGGATTCAGCATCTATAATACGTATGCATGGCCTTGGCAGGCCTGTATTATATCTCATTCTGTTTATTTGTGCATCAGAATTAACCGGAGTCCTAGCACAGAATTCCACTGCTGGATCTTCTCAGTCTTTTTCAAGACAAGTGTGCCCTTCGGGTTTCCATTGCTTTAACAATTCCGCTCAAACAGTTGTTATAGAATGGGGTCACAATGGTCACATATGTTCAAGTCAAGACGCCTGTTATGGCGAGGCAGATCCTTTAGGATTCGTGGATGGGCCCAGACAATTTCCTCAGACTGTTATAGAGGGTGATGCAGTGATTTTTAAACCGGATTTTCTTGTAGCTTTGAAGGTGTGGAATGTTTCAAAACATGCCTATGATCAATGTATCCAGAGCGGCCAGTTGGTTCACAATTCTACAATGTCTGCTTTTCAAGTACCAGGGAATTTTTTAAACCCTCCAGGAATCAAGTATTTTGTAAATTCCGATGACCCAGCAATCTATAGCTGCCAGTTTGGCATAAAACTAGAATTGAATGTACGAAGCCGGGGGGAGCCCAGCTGCACAAACCAGACAAATCCTCAACTTGGCGTTTGCAGTGGAAAAGGACTTTGTGTCAGTGTTGCAAAAACCTTCTTTACTCGAAATTACTCATGTTTGTGTATGGAGGCATATCATGGGAAGTACTGCCAAGAGCTGAATAGCTGTGATGCAAGTCGGAACCCTTGCAAGAATGGTGCAACATGTATAGACATTGCTTATGGAACTGATGATGTATTTAATTGCAGTTGTCTACCTGGATATGATGGAATTGATTGTGGTAATGATATTAATGAGTGTGCATCAAGTCCGTGCAAAAGTGGTGGATTTTGTTCAGATGAAATTAACAAGTACACATGTTTGTGTCAACCAGGGTTTGAAGGTGATAATTGTGAGGATACTATTCCAAATGCATGTGAATCAGAACCTTGTGAAAATGGGGGAACATGTCAAAGGTCAGGCGACAAAAGGAAAAACTATACCTGCATTTGTCCCCCAAATTTTACAGGGCGAAACTGTACCGTGAACATCACGTCTACATCCATTCAAATCTCTTCAATTTGGCAGTTTCAAACAAGTATGCTATATTCAACTTCATTGGTACATAATCGCAGCCATACAACACCAGGAAGTTTTTCAACATCAGCACAGGGATTCACTTCCTCTGTTGTCACCTCCCGTGGTGCAACTATGTCATCAAAGATACTGCCATCTATAACTATCTCACCGAGAGTATCAGTCATGAGGACATCTTCAAACATTGCCTCACCAGCATTAACTACACTTCAAGGAGGTTCAAATTTTGTTCCTACGACAATTTCATCTGTAAACAAGAGCTTATCAACATTGTCTTATGTCACAAGTGCCACCACAGCGTTGTTGCATTCATCATCATCTTTCCTTTCATCTTCATCAGGGGAACATAATATTATAGTGTCAACTGTCAGACAAACTTCACCTATGTCCTCAGGGTTACCATTTTCTTCAACTGCATTAACATCAGTACCTCCTTCATCATCATCCTTCCTTTCATCTTCATCAGAGGAACATCTAGTGTCAACTGTTAGACAGACTTCAGCTACGTCCTCAGGGCTACCATTTTCTTCAACTGCATTAATATCAGTACCATCTTCATCATTGGAACATGTAGTGCCAACTGGTAGAAGGACTTCACCCACATCCTTAGTGTTACCATTTTCTTCAACTACATTAACATCGGTACCATCTTCATCTGCAGAATATGTGGTGTCGACTGGAAAGACTTCACCCTTGCCCTCAGGATTACCATTATCTTTAACTGCATTAACGTCAGTACCATTCTCCAGCCCAATGACATCTTTACTGGCAACTAAATCAACTTCGTCTGGAGCTTTGTCGTCATTGTCCACTGTGTTTTTAAACAGCTCAACATCCACTTTTTCTCCCTCAAGAACATCAGTATCTGTACTTATTTCTTCCTCTACAGTCCCCACACTGATGCCGCCTGTAACTACCCCATCATTGAGAAATAAAACGTGTGACAACAATCCATGTTACAACAATGGAACTTGCTCCAATGAGCCATACGTAGGATTCAAATTTCGCTGTACATGCCGCTACCCGACTGTTGGACCACTGTGCATCAATGTAACAGGTCAGTTCCTCTGTTCTGAATTCCATGTTTCAATAGGGCCAGTGGGGTAATACGCAATCATAGCAACAGATAATTGAATTTTATGAATAAAAAGACAGTACTTTAAACAACTGTCAGTCATTGCACATTATCCTTCATGTAACAAAGTTTGAAAATGTCCGGCAAAATTAATTTCACATTGTGATCGGACATGATGTCTGAACACTAATCTCACCATACAGTGTATAATGACTTTGTCTTTAATGTCCCTTGAATGGTCAGTGTTTCTGGGCAATGTCTTGTGAAACTTGTCTTGCGACTGCATTGTGGGAACGTTGCGGGTCAGACAAGTTGCACAAAACATTGCACAGTTTGTGTTAAACTCATCGCCGACTGGTGAGCTTGAGAACTGGTGCCTTAACCCTTTAACTCCCAGTAGTGCCACTTACAGATTTTACTCTGTCTAACGCCAGACGATTTTACTCATCACTGGGGCACCCCCTTGGGGCTGAAAGGGTTAACCACCTCTCCGTCTGATCAGAAACTATGTCTCCATTAACCCTTTAACTCCCAGTAGTGCCACTTACAGATTTTACTCTGTCTAACGCCAGACGATTTTACTCATCACTGGGGCACCCCCTTGGGGCTGAAAGGGTTAAAAGTTAGCGTGAAGGAGGCCTGTTGCAGTCCATGCAGGGGCTACAGCAGCTGCATCACAGGTGGTCACACTGAAACCTTGTCTGGCAGAAAGATGTATTGTACCTAAGCCAAAACTAATTACCTCCAGTGTCCAACCTGTCCAGGGACAGTGAGGGACTGGGGTAATAAGAATCCAAAAAGATTATTTTGGTGATTAGAAGCAGAACTTATTGTTTGCCAGGATCGCTTTGTCTCGGCTGTTGAGTTCAATTGTAAAACAGTGGTAGGTCTGCAGTGCCATTGTACGTGGCTTGCCTTCAGTAAATGTACTAGTTTCCAGACTCCATACTGTCAATGTCTACAGTTTGCCCAGGAGAGATAAATGAATTAATGTTGTCAAGAAATTGGGGAACTGACTGACATCACTAGTTGACACTGATGGCTAATTGATTGAGAAGTTTTTTCCTGAATGTGACTTCAAGTGGGAAGACCACTTTATTTTTGGTGACCGACACTGTAATGTACCAGTTAAATTACAAACTTTGTTGTCTGCGAAGAGCCATTTTATGGCTGTGTGCTCTCATTGACTAGTCAGTGTTGTATGCTTGACTTTGTTTTGACTCTTGAAAATGTCAAAGTCACATTGTACATGTAACTTTCCACAGTGGCTGGGCATGATGAGTTTGACCAGTCAAAGTATTGACAAAATAGTGTGTGCTGTAGAATAATATTTAAACTTTGTAGTTTTCCCACAACACATGTTTATTTCCTTTTTTTCAATGATTCTCCGCAGATGGTGGTACTCTTCACTTCCCAGCCTTTGGACGGAACTCTTATTTGAAAAACAGGAGAATCTCATTCAACTCTGAAATCAATACTATTGATATTACATTCAAGACAAACGCCACAGAAGGACTCCTTCTCTTTGCTGCAGATCATAAAAAACGTGGAGACTTTATCCAGTTACTCATTGTGAATGGAAAGCTGCAATTTCGGTTTGACCCTGGTGACAGTGCAGAGTTTATACAGAGTAATGAACTTGTCAACACTGGTCAGATAGTGACAGCAACAGTGTCGTAAGTGTTTTAGCTGATTTTTTTTATTATTTATCCTTTTTTTTTATCCCTGACTACAAACAATGAAAGCTTTGATCCCTGTCAATTTCTGTGGGAACACTAAGGCCCCATCGAATGTGATTATGCTAGGAAGTGACTAAACATAAGTTATTCAAATATCATTGGAAGCAGCAAGCAGAAACCAGCAGAAAAACAAAATGGTGCCAGTTTCCTTAATTCACAAGCTCAATCCATTTCCAGTATAAAGATAATTTTTGCTTAAACTCATCGCCAATAGATGAGTGTGGAGAAGGTGCCTGTAAGGTCTGTGGGGGAGCCGCAAGCACGCACGAAGGGTAACCATGACAACCCTGTGAGCGGCAACCACCCAGGCACCGTCACACTGAGTACTCAGTGGAATGTTGAAAGCTACCGATACTTACC
>BLFK01001000.1:187499-222499 GCA_014634185.1 Astreopora myriophthalma | reverse complement strand
AAAGCTGTATTGGTTGAAAACAGATTTAAAGTGGTGATTATTTATTCTGACCTGCAACATATGCATTAAATTAAAGGTGTAATGTTAATCAGTCAAAAAAGTTTATTTTGCTTTTTTTGGCAATGCTGGCTATTCTACAATTTATCACTGATAGCAACGTGTTCAATATAAACATTTGAGCACATAACTATTAAAGGAAGGGCTGTATTCATAACAGTCTTAACAGACTTTTGGGGCTTTTGGCTATTTTGTCAAATTGTGGTCAAATGGTGAAGACAATATGTTGAAAAGAGGCCAAAATGTTTTTTCCCCCTGTTTGTTCTCATCCTGTTGAACTCGAATTTTTGTGTCTACTGCGCATACGCAGGTAGACACTAAGACGGAAAACAAGTTTGTTAACTTGTCGATATGCACTCGCTTATCAATAAGTGATCCGTGATGCCGAGGAGAATCGGTCAGGCCAATTCCGACCAATCACATGTGAAATCGCAACGAACGACCCACGTGTGCTTAATCGGTGTTGCCAAGGAGTCGGTCACGCGTTTAATTTCGACCAATCACAAGTGAAATCGCACGAAGGACTCACGTGCGTTAGAATATGTGGGTTCTGCAAGCTTTCGACAAGGTCGATCGAGTATTCTTTAGTCCGTGCGTGTTTTCGACAAAGTCCGCTGTTTTTTCTGCAAGCTCGAGTATTCATCAGTTCGTGCGTGCTTTTGACAAGGTCCATTGTGTCTTCTGCAAGCTAGGCAGTAGAGACATGTACTCTTTGCGTGCCTTTTGTTCTGTATGATCTGCAACTACAATAACTATTTGCAGTTATTTGCAGAAGTTATGCACTGTGTTTATTTCATGAAATCAACCAAAATACGAAATACAATGGTTATGCATGCAGCCATTCAATTAGTATCAGAATGATAGTTTGTTTAAGTGGAATTAATAATTTGTATAATTACATAATAATTCCCTAGAGTGATTAGGGTGATTTAGATGACTGATGTTCAATTGTTTGTGTTGATGTAGGTATTTTCTATAACCTTTACTTTCAGCCATCAATATTACAGTGCCATTGTTCTCTATTGTGCAAAATGTCCCATCATTTTTGGAGTACCAAGTTCCAAGGGATGGAGTGAGCAGCTTTCATATAACCTTTCAATTCAAAGTTGATAACTCGTCATCATCCTGGAATGACAGTCTGTTGGTTTACAGTCAACAAAACGAGTTTCAAGGAAGTGGTGATGATTTCTTTGCTGTTGGATTAAAGAACGATAAGGTCTTGTTTCAGTTTAATCTTGGTAGTGGAGCTGCTCGAATATATAGCGATCCCATGAATGCAAGCACGGGGTGGCATTTGGTTGTTGCAGGGCGTGATGGGCGTCATGGCTACCTATATGTTGATAACCAATCTAAAAAAGAAGGTTCATCTCCTGGCTCCCTCATTGGACTCAATCTGTTTGAGCCTCTTTACATTGGTGGTATACGCGACACGCGTCAGCTTCCCAGTGTAGTAGATTTCAGAACTGGTGGATTTCATGGGTCGATTTATGATGCAGCAATCAGGTTTTCTCGAAGAGACCCATTTATATCACTGACCACGTTAAATAACGTGCAAGACCCTGGAAAAGAGTGGGCTGTGGTTCGGGGACGGAATGTAGGAAATGAAAGTTACGATGAGTGTACTTCTCGTAATCCTCCATGTGCCAATGGCGGAAACTGCACACGAGAAGGAGCCACGTTCCTGTGTTCTTGCCCAAAAAACTGGGCTGGTCTTTACTGTACCAGTCCTCGTGTGCCTTGTTATGGTTACGATAATCCCTGCGTCAGTGGTACATGTCGTCAAGATGGCTCAAGTGTCAGGTGTGATTGTCCATGGGGGAAAACAGGCCAACACTGTGATCAAGGTTTGTTAATTGACCCTTCATGCAGCACCTTTCTGTCAATTGCAGCTAGATGGAAATATGTAACAAAAACATGAATAGTAAATGGTTTGAACCCGGGAGTCATATCAGAACTTAATGATGTACGATCGTCCGGGTAAGTGTAGTCCTGAGAAGGACTGTCGTTGATGGCAGTGACTGACGTTTCTGGTCGATTGGCCCGGAAGTCGACTTGCCCGACAGCGATTCGCCCGGAACTAAAAGTGATTCGCCTGAGCGGAAGTCATCTTCAGAGTCAACTAGGATGATCGTACTTCATTATGTTTTGATAAATTACATGATTTGATCAGCTATCAAAAACACGGCCATGTTTGGTCAACAAATATTCAACGTTTGATGCACTGTGAGAGCAAGTTCCGAGAAATGACAGCGAGATTGGATATTAAAGACCTCTAATGATGTGCCTGAGCTGTTACAACTTGTTGCCAACAGACGCAACATTGTTGCCCAACAACTCTCAACATTTTTGGGTGTTACATGTTGCGTCTGTTTGCATGCCGTGTTACATGTTGTTGCGTGTTGTTGAGAGTTGTTGCGCAAAGGTTCAAACCTGTCAAACTTTCGATGCAACAACTCCCAACATTAATTTTCTTGTTTCGTGGTCGCGCAAGCGTAGCGCAACAACGTTGAATCCGTTTGCACAACTCTCCCAAGATTGTTGGGGCAGCGCAGGCGCATTACACGTGGTCTCCATGAGATAGTAACATTAATTTCGCATCATACTTATACCATTGTAGTGTAAATGGAAGTACCAACGTTTTTGGGAGTTGTTGCATCCGTTTGCATACGGCTGCCACTTCCACTATCCAGCATTGTTGTTGGGCCAACATTGTTGGGAATTGTTGCGCTTGTTTGCACGCAGCCTTACATGAACCACTTACAACCTGACTTGCTGCAACTTGTGATCATGAAAACTGGCATCAAAGTTCGCATAACGGGCTTTCAAACTTAGAATATTTGATCTGGTGAATCATGTTACGTTTTATAGCCAATGACCGTAAATAATTTTCTAAGGTATTCATGCCTAGCTTCAACCGACAGTATATAAAGTTTAACTGTATTTTCTTCGTATCTGCACAATTCATGCATGTTATACGCGCTGAATGTAATAAATGTTTACCCTCTTCACGTGATGAACTACAGTCCGCTCCGTTGCAATGACTTGAAGCGAAATAGAGAATGGTTAGTCACAAGCTGGGAGATGAGAAGAAACGACTCAAAATAAGGAAAAATGCTGGGGTTTTCTTCCCTTCATAGGATGAGTACATTTTAATCAAATTTTATTTTGGGATACCGAGTGAAAATAGAGCGATATTTCTGAATTATAAATCAAAACGGAACTCCAAGTGAAGCAAAAACCAAAGGAGCACGTAAGCAACG
Source organism: Astreopora myriophthalma (assembly GCA_014634185.1). Lineage (NCBI taxonomy): Eukaryota > Metazoa > Cnidaria > Anthozoa > Scleractinia > Acroporidae > Astreopora > Astreopora myriophthalma. Next base: position 219,182 of record BLFK01001000.1, on the reverse strand, counting down.
TTGGGCTAATGCCACAGACTTGAGTAGACACAAGAGCGAAACCTAAACTGAACTGGCGTGTTTTGAAAGACGAAGAATACATGGCAGCTTCAAAATAAATTTTGGCTTTGGACTATGTTTTCACTTGTCAATTCTTTAGTTGACAAAGATGGTTCTAGTTATCGAGGGGAAAATGATATCAAATTTCTTTACGGGAAGTGGAAATCAATCCAAGTTAGCGGGAAGTTTGAGTTATCGAGGTTTTGCATTACCAGGCCGTTGGCATCTTTTCATCCTATTTCATGTCTTCGTTTTTTGCCTATGACTTGAGACAGTTCATTGCAGAAGTTTGGCATGGATTCAGAGCCACCTTAAATGTTCAAAAAATGTAGGTGGCTCTAAATCTGCCCCAGAGTATTTTTTTAAACTTGGAAAAAAGTCTCTTCTTAGCCTTCTGACACTTTCCAGCATTAAAAGATGGAGGTCACGGAGTTCGTTTTTGAGTTATGAGCGACTAAAGCCAAAATGTAGGGTGATTTTGCAGGGCTTTCCTGTTGCCATGGTAACTTATTAGATCATACTAATGACGGTGTCTTGTTTAGCAATAACTGGTGGTTCCCATGGTACCATAACATTGCCGTGATGTGATGCAATGTTGTAGTGTCAATCCTTAATTAGTAAGAAAGTATCTTGAAAGTATTGAAAATGGATTTGAGCCACCTTAAAACAAAATAATGGCATAGCTTTTCTGTATGTTACGGTCAGTCATACACTAGCTACATTCACAAAAATTTCATTTATTGTCAGTAATACAAAACAATAATTTGTCTGTCAACAGTCGCTAACAGTTCTAGATCAACAGTTCTAGATCAACAGTCGCTAACAGTTCTAGGTCTTCAAAACCCTTTTTTTTTTACTAACAGTATCACTGATTTTATATATTTTTCTTTTGTTTCTTTTTTGTGTTTAGATGTTACAATACAAACACCCTTTTTCCAGAGTTTTTCTTATATGCGTTTTGAAAGGAGAAACATTGCCGGTACAAGAACAACGATCAACATCAGGTTTAAACCAGCGACACAAAGTGGAGTTTTGTTTTATGCTGGGTATAGCGATCAGAGTGACACAGGAGACTTCATGTCCATTTATCTGCACAATGGGTAAGATTTCAATAAAATGATACCCCTCTGAGCTTTCTTAAGCAAAGGGAGCCCAGGGTACCGCTGAGATGGCGTAAAAGATTTGTATGGAAATAATAAACACTTGAAGAAAATTATGTAAAACATAAGAAAACGTCGTTGAGAAACCTTAGAAGACAACATTATAGAGGTAAAGTCGGTTTTAATGACGTTTTCTTATGTTTTACATCATTAATTTTTTTTTTCAAATTTTCATTTTCGGTGAAGTAAAATGAAAAGTTGGTTTACAGAGGATGTCAAAGAAATGTACAATCTCGTTCCCAGAGCCCACGTATCGTTTGGTCAGCGCCAAGACACGGAACTCTGGAATAATCAATTTTCAGAACTACGTTGATTGGCTACTCGATTTATCAAACTGCTCATGCGTAAACTACCGGAAGTAAAATTGCTTGTAAGAACAACTGAGCGTGAATTTTAAACGAATATGACACAGAAAATTCCAACTAAATTTGTAAACAGTAACACAAAGACTTGTCGCTGCTGTTGTAAACCCTTGAGTTCTAATGACCACCCCATTTCACTTCGCAGGAGATCAAAGATGAAACCAAAACTTTGATATATGAGTGACTTGCCAAAACACGTCGGTAAAACCGCTAAAACATCTCTTTTGAACATCATCACAACCGCTTTCAAAATTGCTGTTCTTCCAAAAACAAACTGGACTTTCCTAGCTTTTCGAATGTGTATTGTATGCCTTTGTGGAGCGCATCCACATCGACTTATCTCTGGACGCCATATTGTAAACCACGGCATGGATGCGCCGTGTAACCGGAACTCCTACAATCTTGGAGTCTGGAAATTGATTATTCCAAAGCTCCGTGTCTTGGCGCTGACCACAAGATACGTGGGCTCTGGGAACGAGATTGAGAAATGTACCAAATTGTAAAATGCGCGCGCAGAGCGTGAAGAATGATTGTTTTCCCTAAATTAAACCTGGTTTCCTTTTTGTTTGTTTGTTTGTTTGTTTGTTTTTTGCGGTGTTTCCGTTTCCATTGCTGTCTTCATTGCTAAAGGTCCATATTATGAACATGAATGCAGGCACTAGGAAGGGTTTCATAACCGCAACACTTAATTTTGTGTGGTTTATTTTTCCCAGATTTGTGAAACTAAAATATAACCTAGGCAGCGGTGTTGGTGAGGCTAAGAGCAACTTGACAGTCAGTCTCAACAGCTTGTATTCAGTAAACATTGACCGAACACAGAGAAATGCAACCTTGACTGTAGCTGGTGACACGCCAGTTAGCGTCTTGTCTCCAGGAAGTACTATTTCCTTGGATGTTCCATCCAGTTTCTTCTTGGGCGGAGTGCCCTTATTGTCAGCCGTAAGCCGTACGATTGTTGATCCTTTGCAAGATTTCTCTGGTTGTATTGAACTGTTTCAGGTATGTTTTCTTTTGCTCTATGAATTCAAGGTTTAATGGAACTTAACACAGGGTTAGTACTGATATGTCCAGAAATGCAAGTAATTAGATGCACGCCGATTTCGATAAGCGTCACGAAGTGTCCTCTTGCTCTTCTTCTCAACTTCAACATCGCTTGTGTCCAGAAATACAGGTTAAAAAACGTCACAAAGTGTCCTCTAAACTGTGCTTTTCAACGAAACATAAGCAGTTGCATTTACCCTAACCTAGAAATAACCCTAAGGCAAACCCTAACCTTATTTTTAGAAATAGGCTCAAGACGCTTAGACTTAACGGGACACTTCGTGATGGGTATAAAAATTGAGTGTGAGTCTAATTACTTGCATTTCTGGACATAAGTGTTAGTACTAACCTTACTTCGAACGACTTGGCCCAGGAGAGTAATCAGATTCGGCCGAGTGCACAGCATGAGGCCGATTTGAAATGAAGATCACGATTGCTCCCTGAATTGTACGAGATGAAGTCCAATTATCAATTAATCGTAACTACAAAATTCGAGATGAATAATAATAGTATAAACTATTTAACAACTTCATTAATTTTGCCTTGTGTGTGTGTGTGTGTGTGTGTGTGTGTGTGTGTGTGTGTGTGTGTGTGTGTGTGTGTGTGTGTGTGTGTGTGTGTGTGTGTGTGTGTGTGTGTGTGTGTGTGTGTGTGTGTGTGTGTGTGTGTGTGTGTGTGTGTGTGTGTGTGTGTGTGTGTGTGTGTGTGTGTGTGTGTGTGTGTGTGTGTGTGTGTGTGTGTGTGTGTGTGTGTGTGTGTGTGTGTGTGTGTGTGTGTGTGTGTGTGTGTGTGTGTGTGTGTGTGTGTGTGTGTGTGTGTGTGTGTGTGTGTGTGTGTGTGTGTGTGTGTGTGTGTGTGTGTGTGTGTGTGTGTGTGTGTGTGTGTAGGGGGGGGGGGGTCGCTTAGACCTGAGGAGGGAAAAAGACAACCCATTCAAGTGCAAGTAGCGTGTGCTTCCTGTCCGATTACCCAAGGATGACCGTGTGCAGCAATCCGGTTACAAGTGCATGATAGTGCAATAACCAATCAGATTTGAGAATTTTGTTATAGTTACGATTAGAGCCTTAATTGGACAGTTCCACGTCAAGTTATGCTCTTGTAACGGACAGGACCCGTCATAAAGCACGTGCTAGTTGCACTTGAATGGGTTCTGTTTTTTTCTCAGATCTGAACATCTAAGACATTGAGCAAATTAACAAATGTTTTATTCTCTTAAACTTTGTCATGGTTACAGTTAATTGCAAATTATTATTTGTGTTGTATAATCAGTGAGTAGTCGTGCTCTTAATTACAAGCTCTTCATTCCAAGCTCAGGAACAGCAAATATTATTATTATAATTATTATTATTAATGAAGGAGAAAATAATCGGAAGGCAATAAGGTTCACAAAACGAAGCCAGGGAAGTTAGCTCTATTCAAAATTCAGTTGGCGTAAGTATTTGTCTTTTCACATACAGTTATTTTCCCCTCACACAAATCATCATAACTTTGCTGTTCCAGAGAGCTTGGAGCACCAGTGATCAACTATGTTGATTGATGATTAAACGAATGCAAAAGCTGGTGATCTGCGCATTAGTTTTTCATTTAGTGTCTTGGGGTAAAATCAACCATACGGATACGGAAGGAAAAGATTGTAAATTGTTGATTAAATCCTGCAGGTCAACGGTATCCAATACGTGCCAATAAACACTGGTCCTTTGGAAGGAAGAAATATCGCTAACTGCCCATCGTCATCTGAGGCTTGAATATAATTAATAAACACATGCAATAAGTGAAGGCGAGAACAGTGAACTAGCAAAAAGTGAATCACTGGAGTCATGTACAAAGCTGCTCTCGCAAGGTATCACATCACTGCTACCCATTCAGGCGACAATAAAACAAACAGCACACTGAAACGGTGCATCTGTCCCTAAAAACAGTGGAAGCTCTTACACCAGAGGGCCAGTGGAATTACAAGCTTATGGGAACTCCTACACCACTGAATTATTGGTGTACATTTAGTTACTACGAATGAAGATGTTCTCATGACACATGATGTTATCATGGTAACCATTTGAACTGGAAAAGATCTTAACAAGAGCTCACTCACGCAAACTACTTGCGCACTTGCTTGTGCAGAAACGTTCAGTCAGACTCACAAATGAAATAAGTAATGTTTGTGCAGATAGAGTATATTGAAGTCACTAATATTATTTAGGTTTTAGAGTCAACGATGCAAATTATTGTATCTTATTCTATGTATATAACATTTTATTGCTGCTGATTACAATGACGGAAAAAAGAAACATTTTGTTGTAGAAGTCTGAGGGAAGAAGAGTTTCTACTGCATTTTCATTCGAGCTTTCTTGACCTTTTATGAGTGTCCATTCAAAATGAGCTTTTATGCTAACAAAGCAAGTTTCAATTATCTTTTACCCGAGTTGTGTGGACAATTTGCCACAGAATCTAACCTCTACAGAGACTAAGGTAAACATCGAATTTAAGCGACGTACTCAGCCGCAACTTGCGTCTTATAATTTTCAATTTGGGTTGCACTTTGTTCTGTCAACCCTCCTACCCCCACTTACCCGACAAGCGCATAGTTTTAAATTTTATCATGGCATGCCCAGTGATGTGGTATTGTTCACAGTGAGAGCCATGCTAAGGGTTTCTCGTCGTTTTGTTTTGTTCATGACAGTAACACTTAAAATTGATCATGATTTGGTCGAATTCCCTGTTATATCAGAAAAAAAGTAGGTCTTTTGTCTGTAGCACAATGCAAGCAATAGAGTTTTTTTTTCCGCTTGACGTCATGGTTTTCATGCTGGAGGAGCAAAAAGATCGATTTGGGAATTGGACTATTTTCAACCAAATTTCTCCTTTTCTTTCAGAAACCAGTATGGCTGCTAGTCACGTAACCAAAACCACTATAAATAACAGTAATTCAATTGGTGATTTGTAACTGTAATTTGATGCAAGGTTCAGCTTAAACCTCAAACTTCTCATTTTCCAAATCTCATAATTAGCTTTAGCGGAAGAGAGGTTCGATGTTTGTACCGGCCTTCATACTATATCTTGGTAATGATCTTTGTAGTTGATTGTGCACAGGAACGATGGAGGAAGAGCTTTCCTTGAATACATGGCCGCTATTGATATATTATTTTTACTGCTCAGTATTGTTTTTCTTGTCTTGCATGTCAAAGCTTGTATACTACCTGTAATACACCTGTGTACACCTGTGTAATATTTAAGCAACATAGTCCTGTATAGAGGACTTTTTTCCGTGTTCAGATGAGGGCTGCGTAAACACGGAAAAACCAGCCAATCAAAATACGCATCTGGCAACACATAACCAATCAAAAGTCGTCTGATGTCACAACCGTGTTTACATACTTTCATCTAAACACGCCTATATTGACCAATGAAAGTGCGCATACTATCCTACATATTATAAAAGAAATTACTGACTCTACCTCTACTCAACTGAGTTAGCTCAGTCAATAAATAGTCAGAGATGTCTGATTTCATTATGAAAGAAGTATAAAACCAAGATTTTAAATTTCCGCAAATTGATTATTAGTAAATTATTAACTGTAACACGGTGGTCATGTGAATGTCATGTTATTTTGGGAACAATGGTTAGGTTTACCCCTTAGCAAAATGGCCGAACATGGCCAATTTCAGTGACTTTGAATTTATGGCCAAAACTTTGCCTTTAACTATCCCAGAGATTGTTTTCGTGGCCTAAATTAAACTAGAGGCCTTAAAACTTTGACAAAACTCCATTATGGGGCTATTGGAGCTCGTTTTCATGGATTTTTCCACTTTGAAAAATTGGTCAGATTTTGGCTGATTTTGGGCCAAATGGAAAGGTTAACCCCTTAGCAAAATGGCCGAAAATGGCCAATTTCAGTGACTTTGAATTTATGGCCAAAACTTTGCCTTTAACTATCCCAGAGATTGTTTTCGTGGCTTAAATTAAACTAGAGGCCTTTTAAAATGACGTTTGTAAACAAAGAGCTCTGAAATTTCGTTTTATTAAAAAAATAAGGGGCATATTTGAAAAGCAAAACCGATTTGAGCGAATTCCGTTGAAGATGACGGTGGGAAAAACTCCTTTTACATCGACAAATATATTGTTGAGCTGTTGAGCTGCGCCCTTCGCAATTCAGCCTTCGGGCTGCAAGTAAGGGTGATTAGCAGACACTTTGGTATGTTAGCTGCTTAGCAATGGGAGAAAGGACAACTGAAAGGGAAATGAGCTACAAGAACTCCTGGTGAGCTAGGTCATCTAGTGTTTATCTAGGTTTTTATATAAAGTACCCCAACTGGTCTATGCGCTCATCCGACCGGTGTTACAGCGGTCCTGGTTTCGCCCGTTGCTAAGCAACTAACATACTATCTTTCTCACGGGCGCATTACACCTTCAGCATCATTAATAGGTAGCAAATATGACTTTTATATTCTGAAATGTGCAACGCTGTAAAACGTCCGCCTGGTGAAAACCCCTTTGATTTTATCTCACATAATTGTGACAAATAATCAGGGTAGTGGCATCTTATTGACCTTTAGAAGTCTGTGCGGATCGATGAAAAAATACTGCTAGCTAGGTGGAAAACGCTATTCTCGTTACCTAACCACGGATCTTAAGTTTGCGTACGAAAGAGAAGAGCTCTGGAATCGAGATGGCAGAAACACCGGAAGTTTGTTGTTGGCGCTTGCGCAAAAGCGCCGGAACCAACATTTCTGGCGACGAACACGACCGAAGAGCAGATTTAGATTGTGGGCGGCGTAAGACCTAGCACGAGTAATAGGCACATTAAACGCAGGGAAACAAAGATCAACACTGTGTTGTTTATAATAGTTTTCTTACTCGCCACCTACACTGCTTGACACAGTACCAATCTCGTTCCCAGAGCCCACGTGCCTTTTGGTCAGCACCAAGACACGGAGCTCTGGAAGAATCAATTCCAGAACTATGAGAACTATGATATGATGATCTGATATGATATGATACTCCGTGTCTTGGTGCTGACCAAAAGGCACGTGGGCTCTGGGAACGAGATCGACACAGAAAAGACACAATACTTGATCGACTGGGGCCCGTAAGTATGTATAGCCAGCGGTAGCTTGATCAATTTGTGCGCATGAACACTGCGCATTCGAGGCTGTGCCTTGGTGATGTTGGACGTGGGTGAATGGTAAGTGTTTTCTTTACACAAATAATCCGTCAAACCCAACTTAATTTATCCCTGGAGGTATTCGTCAGAGTCAGGAACGATTTAAACGCATTTGAAGGGAAAGACACTGTTTCTATGTGAGGTTTTTAGCCCTTTATGGAGGCAGGCGAACCGTATTCAAATAGCCATGTGAGACAAACCAACATGTCAGATACAATGACTTTCAAGCTCTCCTGTTCTCTCAGTCGAGCTCACTGGTCTTCAACGTTTTCATAAAACTAAGTCCCCGCATCAGATATGGTCGGTGCTGAAAGAAACCAAAATTAAAGGAGAAGTACGCTCCAGATACCATAATTATAATTTTATCTCTGCCATTAAAAACTATGACTTTGTTTATAAACATTTACGACTTATCAAGTTTTGAGATCCCAAAGAGCGGCGTAACTTCGTGAAAATTGTCTTCAAATGTGCTCAACAGTCAACTCTGCACACTGCCATTAATTTTTTGAAAACAATAAATTCGGTAACCTGGCTGCACACGCATGACATCCCAGCTAGTGTTCAACCTGTAGATGGTGTGAAAGAAAATGTGAGGTTAACAAACAGCTGAAAAACTATTATTGTTCAAACAGATTGCAAAGCCTTTCGGTTCCTTTGTCTTCAGAATCCAAACTTTCATTGACCTCTCGGTTTTGATTTAGTTTGTGTTCTGTTTCGAACTGGTACAGTTCCTGTGCAGCCATGTTGTTGTAAACTGAACTCTGTCATGTCACAAGTAAGCGGCCTGTCACCAGGTTGCTGAGCATTATAAAAAATGGTTGCACATGAAGCGAATTATACCAATTATTTCATGGATTGGAAAGGTCTGTCCAAGCTGAAAACACAGTCGTTGGCATAATTTTTATGTGCAGTTTCCGATTGCGGAGATAAAAATTATAATCATTGTTTCTGGAGTTTACGTGACAGTCCTTTAACCTTGTGTTGTTCTTTGATTTTGACTGACACTTCTTTCTAACAACCCCCCTCACTTTGCCTAGTTCTTTGAGTCAGAGGTTGAAGGCGGGCACTTGTTTCCATCGCTCAAAATGACGTTGGACATCTCCTGACAATTATATGATGTAATGTTCCTTATCTTTAGCGACCAGCCTATCGTGGTCAAGAGAACACCTTAAGTTGGATAGAAAACTCGTAGAATAGAACTCCAGTTCGACAAGAAACCGCACTTCTGAGCTCCACGCTAATCTACAGCATTTAAGTCTAAGCACCTACTTGAAAACGATTAGCTTTAAGTTATTGTGATGGTACTCCTATTTTTAAATTTGTTTTAAAAAATTGGCTGTTTCCAGGAACTTGCCTCGTTAGTCTATTGGATATCGGTATTACCACGAAGTGAGAGATCTGAGTTCGACACGTTTACTCTTCTGAATTTTTCTTCTAACTTTATCTTAAGTTTGGAGAAGATTTTACCTCATGTAACTCGCAGTAAAAGAGACTTGTCAGTTTGAGCGATGGAAACAAGTGCTAGCCAAGGTTGAATGATTACAGTCTGAACTCTTAGTGCAAATGCTGAATACACAATGACCTGAGATCCCAATTCCCACCAGTTCACCTTGAATCACTGATCTGGGTCAGATAAACTTGTATCCAGTGTTTTATTTTTTTGTCAGTGCGTGAGTGGGCGGAATTCAACAGATCCTGCAATCTGATTGGTTCCAGGAGTGGGTGGAATTTTCTCACCAGGCCCGCTCATGGTGGGCAGAATCATTTGCATGCTTACAGCCCTAAAATGTTTGGGTCTTTTGCACGCTTTTTGTTGTGTTTTAGAAAAAAATACAGATGCTATTCACCAGCCTAGGTCAGTCTGTATTGGGAAAAACTGTGCTCTCTGTCTTAAGTACCGCCCTCAGCCAGTATCCAAGACCTTGGGCACAGTTTTTCCTAATACTGACCTCCCAGCTGGTGAATAACCCGGATGAAGTGACAGATACAGTACACAGAAAAAATGGAACCCTTTACTGTTATACGAGTCAGCTTCATCAAATTCTAGTCGCCACTGTTTTTTAGTTTGTTTGTTTGTTTTTTTTGCCATTTCTAGCTTGTCTGTCAAGCTGCAATTTTGTTCATACACTGTATAAAGTCATGTTTTCATGGATTACAATCTACCTAATGAATGTACTTGCAAAGAGTAAATACAGCGCAAATATAGTTTTACTTGCCATGCTGACATCAGCATGGAGGGGGCTGAATAGGCCAATGGATCAGTGGATTTTGGAAATATTTTTGCCTGGATTTCAGATTTAATGCGAAATCTTAACAGATTTTAGGATCCAGCAATTCCAGCAGACTGTGGTTTTGATCCTTCTTTTCAGCCCAGATTATGGATTTTGCCTGTAATAAAGTTCGGATTACGGATCTCGCCGATCTCGTTCGGATCACAAGCTACATGACAAAATAATATTGAGCAGATTCGGATGCAAGTACTTTTTTTTGAATGGATCAATGGATTTCGTTATTACATTCGTTATTGTAAATCCTAATGGATCAGCAGATTTGCATACCCCTATTCACCCCGCTCAGCATGGCTTGAGACTGGATACAAGTTAACAACTTGATTCTTGAAAACTTGGGTCTTAATAAACAATGGTGGCTTGGTAGTGCAATTATGCCTTATGCATTTTCATGTCAAACTGTCTTTTTCACAACCATCCCCAACTTCCAATGCAGAAACCCATGAATAATTACATCAGAGGATTCCCAAAGCACTGCAGATGAAAGAAATGCCCACTTTAACAGGTTTTGAAAAGAATTTGCTACAATTGAGGTCTTGGCAGTGGAATTTCATTATTAATTTGGGAGTTCTGACATAATCATGGATATGGCATATTGCCAAAGTTTTTGTACCAAGCATTATAATGGGGAATATGCAGCACTTTTGAAGAAACGTTCAGGTGTGTCCTCCATTTTCTAATCCCATAATTATATATGTAAAACTAGATTTAAGCTGCGGAAAGCCAAGACAGTGAAGTTAAGGATACATGTACATGCAGCAGTAGAATGCACCATAAACCATAAACATGAAGCTGCACACTGCTTCAAACACTTCAAAGACATTTGTGATGATGATGATGATGATGATGATGATGATGCTGATGATGATGGTGATGGGTGGCCAGGGCCAAATTGCCGACAAGTAGGCCAAAGGTAAACAGTGATTCCTGAAAAGAGTTTCCTAAACATAATTCTCAGTAGTTGAACTTGAACTTGATTCTCAGTAACTTTGAAGCATGAGTTGTTAGGGGGTGTAGGACAAGCACTTTGGTATTAATTTATCTGAACATCATGAAAACTGGTTTTTATATGGTATCCTATTAGTTGAAGATCAAATCTCAAAGACTGTCCAAAAAAATCCCAAATCCAAAGACTTTCAAATCCCATAGGGCACATGCTGTGTTCCAAAATAGAATACTGATGTGTTTGTTGTGAGGTCAGAAACTGAGGGTAATGGCGTCAGAGGGCTTTGCAATATTGTGTTATGATTTCCGATAGCAAACATCTTGATCAGCCATCTGGGATTTCAGGATTGGCCAAATACTTTAGGAAACCAGGGTAATAGACTGCAGAGAAATCTAAAAGCGGGTCTGATTATTAAGAGATATATATTTTAACATTGCGAAGGTGAGACTGAACTTTTTAATAGTAAGATTATTCAATAACATTCTATTTGACATGGAGACTGGTAGTTGATTTTAATTTTTTTGCAGAAATTGTGTTATTCAGAGTTATGAGTGGTTGATTTCTATTTTCAGGAATGCTAATCCAGAGCAGAGTGTCAAAGGATAAAGCCCAAGGGAGCAAGTTGGTCTGATCACTGCAAAGGTAAGAAGTCTTCTTGCTTCTTTAACAGAGGGAGGTCAGTGCTTTTAGTCACCATTTATTTTCTCTCTGAAAGTGACAAGATACATGTACGTCACCACAGCAAGCATGTTTTGAAATAGATTTAAAGTGCACTCGGAACCCCAAAGTGTTTTCTTTTGCAAAAGTTAACTTTTAAGACCATTAAACAGTCACAATATTATAGTTTGCCTTTTCTCCCCAAGACCTCACATTAATTTTAATAGCAGCACAAGTTACATTATGTGTAAGTGAACAAACTGGCAGCCATTTGGTCCATGGCACTCAAACACAGAATTCTGAGATTTTCTGTTGCTTTCGTTTTCTCTTTTACTGAATACAAGTGTATTTTAGACATGGCACATCACCATAGTGAGCATGTTATGAAAGATTTTAGTGACAAATTTCAAGATTATTCTTTTTAAGTTCATTTATCTTCATTTTTGATTTTGATTAATTTCCTTTACCGCAGTGAGCATGTTTTGAAAGATACACTTTCTGTATTATTTTCAGCCAGAACATTCAGTTTTTCCTTGCTGTTTTCTTTTTCTTCTTTGAATACAAGTTGATTTTTAGACGTGACACATCATCGCAAGCATGTTTTGAAAGGGGTCGGGGAGAAGTTTAAGATGTTCTTCTAAAGTTCTCTTTTGTATGCATACATGTAACTTCCTTTTCAGTTTTGAGTTTTTGGGGTCAAACGCAAAGTCATGTACAATTTTATTAATTTTTAGAGATGACACATCACTGCAATGAGCATGTTTTCAAAGAGATTTCAGTCAGAATTTTGAGTTTTGTTTTTTGTTTTTGTGTTTGTTTGTTTTTAATTGAATACAAGTCTGTCAAGTCAGCAACTTAAGCAGTTGTAAAGAAGCTGTTGAAATCCAGGCTTGAATGGGATTCAAACTCATGACTGTGTGATTGCACTGCATGCTGCTTTGACTACTCGCCGAGTTACCAAGCCAACTGAGAGCTGGTCAATTGCGAGTTCATTTGATGCCATAAAAATTAATGATCCCATATGAAGTGAATATAATTATGAGGGAATACATCAAAAGTCATATATCAAACTGCAGGTAAGAAATGTTATTTTGTAAGTACGATCGTGACAGTGAAGTGAGCCCCTTATAAGCAGTTGCAAAGAAGCCAAATAAAAATCAGGGCTTGCATGGGACTCAAACCCTTGACTGTATGAGTGTACTGCAAGCTGCTCTACCAGCTGGGCTATCAAGCCAATTGGGAGCTGGTCATTTGTGAGTTTGTATGGCAAACCATAGGAGGTGAATTCATGATAGACAATAATTATATGAATTGTCACATATTGAACTGTGGATATGAAAATGTTACGATGTAAGTTTGATCATTGCAGTGAGGTCAGCACCTTAAGCAGTCGCAAAGAAGCCTGAAAAGAGCAAAACAAAAAATCAAAACTTGAATGGGACTCGAACCTATGAATGTGCAATTGTGCTGCACACCGGTCTACACGGTGAGCTATCAAGGCAACTGGAAGCTGGTCAGTTTTGAGCTTGACATTATATACCTCTGTACAAGGTGACTGCATGATTGAGAATTTTATTATAATTATGAAATGTCCCAGTTGGCTTTTTCAGGGTTCTTTGCAACTGCTTAAGTTTCTGACTTTACTGCGATGATGAAACGTACATCATAACATTTCATACATGCACAGGGTTCGTATGGGTCATGGAAAACCGGGAAAGTCATGGAATTTCAGTAGTTAGTTTCCAGGCCTGGAAAGTCGTGGAATTTAATTGTGGGTCATGCAAAGTTAGAAAATTATACAGCTACTGTATGTATGATAGATGTCAAAGCAAGAACAAAAGGAAAGAAAGGCATGTTATCAGAAAATACCCTAAAACAAGGACAATTTTGACAATTTTCGGAAGTGACAGCAAAACTTTAGGTCATGGAAAACTGGAAAGAGTCATGGAAGAGGTCATGGAAAGTCATGGAATTTGAAAATCGGAAGAGAGTATGAACCCTGGTGCAGCTCAATCTATGACAATCCCATTTTGTGTGGGTATTCTCTATCACAAATACAACTGTTTCAGACATGACACATTACATCACCATAGAGAGGATGTTCTGAATGAAATTTCAGCAAGGAATTCTAAAATTTTCCCCTCAAGCTGTCATTTGTACTTGTGTAACTTCCTTTTTTATTTCACTTGTCGAATCTGCTGTAGCAATAATTTATCCATCAATTTTGTGTTCAGTCGATCCCCTAGAATGGTAAGGCCACGAACATAGGGTACATGTATGAGCGCTTTGTATAGGAGAACTAATGAGCTTGTCTTATCTTTGGACAAAGTGTTATAAGGGAACAAAAAGCCTGAGGGGATGTCATCAGCAAACTTATCCCTCCCAACCACTCCTCTGGGGGGAGGGGGGTTGATTGCCCCCACCCCCACCCTTTAGAAATCAAAATACCTATCTTCGTGACAACATTGTGAATGCTATAGACAGTGAGTCGGTGAGCTACATGTTTCAGTGGTTAAAATAATTTTATTTTAACGGAAGAGAAATTAATCATGGGGATAACACGCACAATCCCCCCCCCCCCCCCCAAAAAAAAAATTCTAGAGGATGTTGGTGGCTGGTAGGTCCTTGGCTTAAGAATTTTTTTTTTTTAAATAAAATATTTAGAAATTGGACAGACAACAATTACTGATATGTGAACAACTTGGCCCTTGCTCAGGAAAGGAAGAAGAATTTTGGAAACGGAACAGAAACCAGACTCGGTGACACCAGCAAACGCTTCCCCTTACCCCACCCTCAAGGGTTATACGCTCTGGTAGTTTTTATATAGGCGTCCAAGTGGCACTAACTTTTCTTAGTTCGTTTATTTCCTATTGCTCACTTTAATGCTCCAAACTATGTGAATCCCTCCTAGCTAAGGATCAAATATAATTATAGCTTTATAGGTAAAGGAAAAAAAACTTACTGGATCAACGAAGCAGTAGTGATACTCGACGGTGAACATTTTTTTCGCCGTATAGATTCCCTGTGATTGATGCTGTTACTGTTAAATTTTGGTTTTGTGTGCAGTATTTTTATGGCCCGTTCATTTTAAGTCTTCCCCTTTTATCACAGCTACAGTTTTCAGAAAATACTTAATTCTTTTGCATCGCTTTTAAAAAAAGTTTTTTTATTTGCGGACAGCATTATTGAAAAATGCCCACATTGGATATTTCAGTTGTAAGGCTTAACCGACTTTGCTAGGTTTTGTGGTGAGCTCCTCGCTCTTGATTGTGGTTTCTTCTTGAACTCGCGCATTGCGCTTGCGCAAGACCGATTATTCTTTATTGTGATGAAAAGTCCTTCAGTCAATCCGCTGCCAATTGATTTTGTGTTGTTTCAAACTAATCAGGCAGTAAATTCCCCACGGAAAGAGGTTTGCTTTATCAATTGTCATTAGGGACTGTATAATACTAATTTGGTCGTGTGTTTCATAATTTATGAATACTTGAGTAGGTCGTGAGAGCGTGCAAATTGGTAGGAAAACATTCGAAATCAACGGGAACACCGCTTTCATTTAATAGCTTTACAGTTTATTTTCAACACGGAAATGTTCAGAATTATGTGAAACAAGTTGGATGATGCGTTTAAGCCCCAACAACAAAAGGGGAATGATATTTTTTCAACAAGGCAGAAAAGTCTGAATTGGTTTGCGATTTAATGACCCTAGGGTAAATTCAATATCGGTTAAATAATTTTCCTTTAAGTCACCTTGCCAGTTGTAAGTTTTGATTAACATTTATTGGACCAGTATTTACATAATAATTCAGCTTATCGTAGTACGCGGACACTTTTGTTTGTACAATAGTTTTCTCAAGAAAAATGATAGGTTAACTCTTACTGAATCACCAGCGACTCGAAGTATTTTGCTAACGCAAAGACATGGTAGATGCAAGTCCTAGCTTTACTTGTTCACTCTTGACAATGGCGTTAGGGCGACGCGGAAACGTTGAGCAATAAACTTATCAAAGTATTTTAAGACGGCCAATACTTTTCTCAGTTGCCTTTTCACTGCTTGGGAACTGACATAGGCACGTTAATTTGAAGAGAATATTAAAAAGGTCGACGTTCAGGAGAAAAAAAAACACACACTGAATTAAACTATATCCCACGAAAGTAAGTTTACGAGTTTCGACGTAGAATGATTTACCTTAAGCTTTCAAATGATCGTGCTTGCCCCTGACGCTGTCTGCATTTCTCAGCTATAATTAATTTAACAATCATTCACTCGTTTACAGCGACATCAGACCTGTCGGGTACTTATAGATATATATTTTTGTATGTAAACTGACGTTAAAGTCTTTGCTGCAGTTCTGTATTTTCAGCGAATCATTTTGAGCCCTTTGTTGGGATAATAATTAGAATGTTAAGTGCTTCAAATCGTTAAAAACCTGTTTTGAATGTAGAAAAGATAGAAAAGGAAGGGAAAACAAGAAACAAAAAACTGAAAAAGAAAAAAAATCAACCGTGCTGCAGTATCGGCTCTTGAACCAAGCCCCTTCGAAGCTACTTAAATTAAACGACGGCAGGAAAGGCCGTCGTTTGTGTACAAGGCGAAAAAGCTTCAATGAGGAGCACGTTTCAATGGAACTAGGTTGTGGGTCCATTGTTCCTGTTGAGTTTATTGACGGAAATAAGCCATGTTTTATTAATCAGTTCTTGCGGTCATAAGCTATTTGTAACCATGGTAATGTAGGTAGTCATGGCGTGCAAACAAACAAGTCATTGTTTCAGTTTTACATAGTAACACACTTGACCATGGACCGTTAGACGACAGCTTTGCTTGCTAAATTGCGACTCCAAACAAGTGTTTTATTTCTAAATCATGAATAGCGAGGAAAAATGGAAATGACTGTGGTACCATGTTGAATTCTTCCTCTCGAAGAAATCTTACATTTGAATGTTTATGGTGTCTGCGAAATATTTGCCAATGGAAGGAAGGTTTTGTTGCATAACCCGTCATTAACAATGGCTTTCTTTTCTAGCTTTCATTAACACAACTGAGTCAACAGCAGAACAAGAACGAAAGCCCAATCTTACAAACAAGGAACGATGTACAGAACACTGAAAGGGACAGAAGAAGGACTATTACTTCACGTTCCAGAAGAAACTATTTGGGGTAGAGAGAGCACTTTGTTGTTTACGTCCATACCGAAGACAAATGTTGGCTCATCACATTAAAGGATAGTATCATGCGAAAATCAACTCAGCTAAGGAAACCGTATTGGCATATCTTAAATTATTTTTGTAACTTTACTTGCTCACAAAGACGATTTCTTGCGAATCTCGTGTTTCCGCGCCATTACAAGACTTAGTTCTTTCCCTGAATCCTTCCCTCTTAACAAATCTTATGCTGTTCTTTCACGTATATGGTTTCTGACTCAGATTTGCAACTTATCATTAACGTCGACTTATTATTTTTTCTCCTAGCTTTGATTTAAGACGAGTCAACGAGAAGAACAAGAACGAAAAAGCAAGCATTCAAACAAGAAAAGAAGAATGGAAGAAAGAAACGAAGGAAGACAGAAGAAGAGGGGTCGAAGAAGAATGGACCATTACTCGACTTTCTAGGAGACATTTAAGGTAGAGAAAACACTTCGCAGTTTAGGCGGTCGGCACTTAGGACTTGATCTAAGCTCGATACTGCTTCGGCACAATTTTGAAACGGTGCAATCGTAGATTTTTGTACGCTCAGTTTTCAGGCTCCACAAAACCTTATTTCAAGCTCGTTGCTCTAATCAAAATGTAGAATTTTTCAGTGTCATTACGTGTTTTGACGACTTTGACTTAAGCATCACTAATTTCTGAGTGATCTCGACTTACTGTCGAGTTCTAGAGTGAGACTTAGAATTATTCCCAGTTCATTGCTTTCGAATTAAAGACTTGTAAGTAATCAACATCAGCCAGTCATGTATCATCAGACTTAGAAATAAAAACAACACTTAAAGTGACTTAGTACCTTTATTATCATCAGACTTAGAAATATAAACAACACTTAAAGTAACTTAGTACCTTCATTGTAATAATAACTTTAGTATTGGTAAATCAATAAAACAATTGAAAATGTATCTTTGATTGTTCTCCTTTATTTAGTATGCGCTCTCTATGAGAGTAGCAAAGCAACGACCGCGCTCTGGGGGGGCTAAGTATGAGCCCGTTTTTGCACTATCTCTTTTAATGCAATTTAACAAGGAGAGGTTGCCGAGAAGAAAAAAAGTCCCGAGATTTTTTAACAGCGGTTCAGCGCAAAATAAAAAAATAACCAAGCTCTTAACGGGCAAAATCCACGCATAAAGTGCACGATTTTTTCCCGCCAAAAGACTTAGTATATTTTTGACTTCACAACTGAGACCCCCATCAAATCACAGGACTTTTCTCCTTTATAGCACCCAAGTACAGCATCAAAATGTAAAACTAGCTAATAAGCTTCAAAAGCGCGCTTTTTCCTCTTCCTCCTTTTCGACACAAAAAAGACAGTATCTTTTTTACCACAAAAGACTTAGTATATTTTTACCAAAAAAAAAACATGGTATAAGCATTTAGCACTGAATCCAAACACACTTAGAATTTTCAAAACTGAAAACTGTTTGATTAG
Source organism: Astreopora myriophthalma (assembly GCA_014634185.1). Lineage (NCBI taxonomy): Eukaryota > Metazoa > Cnidaria > Anthozoa > Scleractinia > Acroporidae > Astreopora > Astreopora myriophthalma. Next base: position 200,899 of record BLFK01001000.1, on the reverse strand, counting down.
TTCAGAGGAAAAACGCGCTTGTTGAAGCAAAGTTACTCTTAAATTGGCCTGGCTACTGAAAGTACCTTAACGCTATACTCAAATGAACCCCCTGAACAAGGCTTGGCTTAAAATATGAGAGTAGACTTCTCTTAAGTTCCCGAAGTAAATAAACGTGAAACCCGCTAAATTTGTTGGGCATTCACTCGACCTCTGTCCTGCAGAATACCCTATATTAGCGTTCACCCGCCTTTCAGTAGCCACACCCTATAATTACACACCTTAATGCCTTTTTCCTCACGCGACCACAAAAAACGAATAGTTCCTAATTTATCCGATAATCAAGTGAAATCTGTGTTATAAAGTAGAATTGTTTCCTAGGTGTACGAGCTAAATCAAAGATCGATAGTTAGAAAAAAAAAGTCAGCACAAACGAAAAAGCAAGCAAGCAAAGCAAAGCAAAACGAAAAAGAAAAAAAATCGGCTTGAAAATAAAGGCATTAGGGTAATGTAATTAATGTACAGATACACTAAAACCTTCAAACATATAAAAAGGTCTGTCCAGATTACCATAATAATAGCACATAATATGAGGCAGTCAAAATTGTGTAGGTTTTTTTTGTTTTTTGTTTTGCAAACCTTTCACCAAATACTACATAACATTCAATCAATGGGGAAAAGCATATCTGGTGTACTCTGTGTATCTGATGGTTGCAAACCTCGCACATCGAAGCTATTAAGCTGTACTTTTCTCTTGTGTGGTTTACTATGATGTGCTGATAACCCTCTGGTAAACTTTTGGTTTACTGTGGTGTGCTTTTACAAGTTTCGTGTTACTTTAAAGCCCATGGATGTAATCCTAAAGTGTGATAATTCAAATGAAACCTACTAAACAGTTTCCTGTGCTGTGAACTCATTATGCTGTACAAGGTAGGTCTGACCTATGAGCCTGTGGATGAAATCCTTAACTGCCACCATTAAAATAAAAGCTACTAAGTACTGTGGTGTTGTTTATTATGCTGTGTTTAACTTTGGAGCCTGTTGATGAAATCCTTAAGTGCAGTCATTGAAATAAAAGCTGTACCAACTGGTACTTTTCTGTGGTGCTGTTTATGGATGGTTCTGACTTTTGAGCCCATGAATGAAGTCCTGAATTTCAACCAATGAAGTAAAAACTACTAAGCAGTTACCACTATCCCTGTGGTGAAGCTTACTATGCTGCACAAGATGGTTCTGACGTTTGAGCCTGAGTATGAAATACATACTAAAGTGTAACCATTGAAATAAAAGCTACTATGTAGGGTATCCTGTGGTTCTGTTTATTATGCCAAACAAGGTTCCCACTTTTGAGCCTGAGGATGAAGACCTAAAATATGTCCATTGAAATAAAAGCTATTGAGTACTGCGTTCATGTGTTGCTGTCACCATGCTGTACACAGCGGGCCTTACTTTTGAGCCTGTGGGTGAAATCCTTAAGCATGACTATTAAAATATAAGCTACTAAGCAGTTACTATTCCTGTGGTGTGGTTTGTTATGCCGTGCAAGTTGGGTCGTACTTTGGAGCCTGTGGATGAAATACTAAATTGCGACCACTGAAATAAAAACTACTGCATAGCATATCCTGTGATTCTCTTTATTATGCTGTACAAGGTGCTTCCCACTCTTGAGCCTGTGGATGAAGACCTAAACTATGTCCATTGAATTAAAAGCTATTAAGCAGTGCTTTCATGTGCTGCAGTTCACTATGCTGTAAAAGCAGGGTCTTACTTTTGAGCCTGTGCACAAAATCTTAGAGCATGACCATTAAAAGCTACTAAGCAGTTACTATTCCTATGGTGTGGTTTATTATGCTGTACAAGTTGGGTCATACTTTGGAGCCTGTGGATGAAATACTTAAGTATGACGATTGAAATAAAAGCTACTACTGGTAAGCAATGCTTTCCCTTGTGATGTTTATTATGCTGTACAAGGTAGGTGTTACTTTTGAGCCTGTGAATGAAATCCTAAAATGTGTCTATTGAAATAGAAATTAAGCAGTACTTTCCTGTAATGCTGATTTTGAGCCTGTGGATCAAACCAGTGGATGAAATTGCCATCATTAAAATAAGTTGCCATCATTAAAATAACAGCTACTGCACAGTATTTTCCAGTCATGCTGTTATTATGCTGAACAAATTGGTACTGAAGTTTGAGCCTGTGGATGAAATACTAATTTTGACCAATGAATGAAAGCTATCTTATTTTGAATGAAAGCTTAAAAGCAGTACTTTCCTGTGGTACAGTTTACTATGTTTGAGACCGTGGACAAAATCCTAAACTGCAAACATTAAAATACACTAAAGTTGCTGAGTAGTACTTTCTTGTGGTGCAGTTTTTGTATTATGCTGTGCAAGATGGTTCTGACTTTTGAGCCTTTGGATGAAATATTAAAGTGCGACCAAGGCAGTACTTCTCTGTGGTACCATTTGTTATGCTATACATGTTGGGTCTTAATCTTGAGCCTGTGGATGACCATTGAAACAAAAGCCAACAAGCAGCATTTTGTGGTGGTTCAATCTTTTTTTTTTTGTTTTGGCTGTACAAGCCACTTCTGATGTTTGAGCCTGTGGAGGAAATACTAAAGTGTGACCAGTGAAATTAAAGCTATTCAGCAGTGCTTTCCAGTTGCAGGTAGTCTGGGGTTTGAGTCTTTTGATGAAATTCTTAAGTGTGAACAATGAAATTAAAATTACTACAGTACTTTTCTGTGGTGTTTATGCTGTGCAAGATGGCTCTGACCTTTGAACTTGTGGATGAAATCCTTAAGTGTAGCCATTCAAAGAAAAGCAGTACTTTTCTGTGGTGATATTTGTTATCCTCTACAAGCTCTTTTCTGTAGTGCTATTCGTTATGCTCTGCAAGTTTGTTCTGCCTTTTGAGCCTGTGGTTTGTATGGGATACTACAGCGTCCACGACCATTGAAATAAAAGCTAAATGTACTAAGTGGATGAAATCCTTAAGTATGACATAGTGCTACTAAGCAGTACTTTGCTGTGGTGCTGTTTATTAAGCTACATACAAGGCGGTTCTGACGTTCAAGTCTGTGGATGAAACACTAATTGAAAGGTGGGGCCATTGCAATGAAAGCTTTGTATACTAACTAGAAAATTTCTGTGGTGTCATTAATTATGCTGTACAAGTTGGGTCTTACTTTTCAAGCCTGTGTGTGGAATACTTAAGTGTACACTGCTGCTTGGGTTATTTGTCACCTGTGGACTGCCATGGCTTTACACTACCAGGTGACAAAGTGAACGAAAACAATGGCTTATTATTTTACATTGTTTTGTTTATATATCAATGCATAATAAAACAATTACTGAATTCGGTTTTTGAGGATATTTGCCATGTAGTGCCTTACTCTTCCAATTTTCTGTCAGTTGAGTTATGTAGGCTTGTTTCGTTTGTTTCCTAGCTTGCCTTGCTGCTATGTTTATCGTGTCAATATGCTCTGTAAGGCTGATGTTGAGCCTTGAATTTTTCACCATCTTTGACTGCCAAATATAGCTTCTTTGTCTGTTGGTGCTTGTGCACATGTTTCAGCAGGTTATCAGTGCTGAGCTCCAGGTAAACTTGTAGTCCAATTGTACTTGTCTTATATGTCAGTTCAAGTTGTTGTAGGCCCCTTCCACCATCTCCACGCATCACATATATTCTATCAATGTCAGCTTCTGGGTTTATTAATATGATGATGATGACGATGACGATGAATGTTCTCAGAGCTATAAATTGCTTCCTGCACTCTCTTAGAACTGGGCCCATTCCTTAGTCCTGAGGTACTAGTAAGAGTTTTTCATTGGATGGACAGAAACCTTAGTATGTGGGTCGTCCCTAAAAGGATAATCGTTTGCAGCTCATTGAGGTTAGTCTATAGCTCCAGGGATCTTTCATAAGTTCTGGCATTCCCTTTGTACTTGGTGTGCTGTAAGTCCCAGCACACCAACAATAACTGGCACAGTCTCTGTCCTCATTCCCCACATTCTCATGACTTCAATCTCAAGCATTTAAATGACTTTGTCGATGTGTGTCTGTTATATGGTACCCATAAATCTATAAGCTTGCTGCACCAATTGGCATGGTCCTCGATCACTACATTAGGCTTGTTCGCTGACAACTCCCTGTCCATATGTATCTGCATAATTTATTATCCCAGAGAATTGTAACTTCTTTGTTTTCTATAACCGTCTCGGGCCTGTGTTCATACCACCTCTCTGGGACTTTGATGTTGTAATGCTGGCACACCTTCCAACTAATGTATGCAGCTGCCTTATTGTGCCTCTCTAGGTAGTCAATTTTTGCAAGTTCGGGATATCTTCCAAGTAGCTCCTTTTCTTCCCACTGCTTTATTTCTATAACTTGGGCCTGCTGCAATTCCATTTGCTTTACTCTCTTCACAAATTTAGTAACTGGCTCATTTGCTGTCCTGTTGAGGTTTGGTACCTCAAATTACTTTGCAATAATATTTTTTCCTCACTTTCTCCTTCATACTGGCATGCTGTATTCTCACCTTCATCACTCCAAGATACTTGTAGGCACCCTCCTAATCTAGCTCTCTGATACATGTATCAGTGTCAAGTTGTAGTTCTGATGTTACAAGCTTCCCTCTTTTAAAAGTTGCCTTTGCACACTTTTCCAGCCTAAATTCCATTCAGATGTCATCACTAAATTAATTTTCGTAACAATAAGCAAGCCAGTCTGTTGGTTGTCATCTTTGGCATCGGTTTTCCAGTCATCCATGAAGAAGAGGTGGTTAATTTTTTGACCCTGGATTTCATATTTATAACCAATTTCTTGCAGAAGGGCAGTCAAAGGTGCAACAGCCATGCAAATTAATAAATAAATGATTGGAATTTGCAGTGGCACCTCCACAGAGTGGCTTTTCATCCACTGAATCCAGATCGAATTGAAATTTGGAAATGTCAGTTGTTGAGGAGAGGGGAAAACTGGAGTACCTGGAGAAAAACTTCTCAGAGAAGAGTGGAGAACCAACAACAAAGTCAACCCACATATGGCCTCAAGTTTGGGAATCGAACCCAGGCCACATTCATCAGAAGTGAGTGCTCTCACCACTGTGCCATCTCTTCACCCAAGATGTAGAGCAAAAGAGGAGTGGTAACCAGGAATCTCCTTGGAATATGCCACTTTTAATATTAATAATGTCTTGATGTCAATGATCCTCCAGCATGGTTCAGAACCAGCATGGACTTCCAAGTTTTCATAGTTGCAGTCATGAACCACCAACCGGTTAGCTCAGTCGGCAGAGCACTGTCTCCCATGCAGGAGGTCACAGGTTCAAAACTCCGACCAGACCAACACTCGGGGTCTTTAAATAACTGAGGAGAAAGTGCTGACTTTGTAATGACATCTGCAAATGGTTAGACTTTCTAGTCTTCTCAGATAAGGACGATAAACCGTAGGTCCTGTCTCATTGCCCTTGTTCACAATGACTTTGTGGGACATTAAAGAACCCACACACTGATTGCAAAGAGTAGGGGATGTAGTTCCCAGTGTTGTGGTCTGGCCTTTGGGTTGGCACTTCACATAGGAATAACCTCATTATGCCTTTTTTTCCCTTGGACAGAATTGTTCAAGAAAAACAGCTATGCTATGCTAACTGTGTGACTACAGGGCAGATCTTGTAGATTTCCATCCACTTCATGATCCAGGAATTTGGCACACGGTCAGAAGCCTTCTTGTAGTTGATCCAGGCTGTAGACAGGTTCTTTTCCCAGGTCTTACATTTTTCTAAGTATCATCTTGTCTACCAGGAGTTGATCTTTGCAGCCATAACTTCCTCTCCTACATCCTTTCTGTTCAGGTGGGAGGAGCTGATGCTTGTTTAAGAAAGCACATGTTCTATCTGCAAGGATGGATGTGAGTACCTTGTACATGGTTGGGAGGCATGTAATAGGTCTGTAGTTCTTTGGGGTTTTTTGTTTCTTGTCTTTGGTATAAGGATTGTGAAACCATTGGTTAGCCATTCTGTCATTTCTGCTGGGTTCTCAATGATGCTTATATATGTTCTTGTCATATTGCCAAGGAGGCTTACGAAGTATTAGCTAGAAGTTGGAGACTTCCAGTTGTTGGTTTTGTTATGGCAGTTGTGACCTCTTGGCATCTATTGCAACCCAGGGCTGGCTTTCTCAATTCTTCTGCCTACCCTCCTGCCTTTTGATCCAATCTGCATCTTCATTATGAATGTTATCGTTTTCTCAGATATTAGCCCTGAACTCTACAACCTCGTCAAGAGTAGGTGGTTCAGCCACATTGATCCTTTCCTTACCCAATTCACAGTAGAACCATTTGGCAACCTGCTTAAAGGTCTTATTCTTTTTAAAGAATTTAGTTCTTTTCTCGAATCTTCTGATTCTTTGCACCTTTGCTTGAATTTGCTTTTTTAATACTTCCTTTGCAGTCAGTAAGTCTGCCAGTTTCTTTATGATATACCATTTCAGCATTTGCTTCATTTTCTTTCCTTCAACCTGCTGCCTTTTTCCATCTCCACCAGGATGGACAAATCACAGCACATTCTTCTGATGTTGTTCTCCATTCGTGATTTCCATAAGGGCACTTTCTTTTTTCAGGTTTCTTCCCTCAGTGGTTTTAAACCAATTTGCTCTGTGATTGTTAAAGCAGTTACATGGGCAATCTGGTTGATTTCAGTTAGTGTAAGCAGCATGTTAGCTTCCTCTTTGATTTTCTTAATAGCCTCGTTTGTAGTCTTAATTGCATCATGTACATGGGGGCCTGTGTTTATCTCTGGCAGGCTCAGCCTTTAGGCAATAGCTTGGTTTTTCACAGCTTTCCATTTCGTCAGTATGTCAGCTTTCATCTTTTGCACTTTCTTGTCTATGCTTGTGCTGCTGGTATTTTGCTGGTTAGCTGTAGGTTCACCTTCTACTGTGGTTATCGTTGAAGCTTTGGGTTTGTTCTTTGTGTGCCTCTGGTAGATCGTTACCATAGGGCATTGAGTCAGCCTGCATGACCTTTGCCTTAATCGCATCCAGCTCAATATCAGTAAGCCTTTTATTTTTAATTGTCTCTTCTTACATTAGCAAGCTTGTTTGCATCAAGGTATATCCACTGATCTGGTAGGGTTCTGTCTTCTCCAGATGTTATAAGGCTCAAAGGCTGTGTTTGTTTCTGATGGATTGATAATGGAGGTATAGTATGTCTCCATAATTTTCTTTATACTCATCCCAGGTCAACTTTCTTTTCATGTTCGCTTAGGGGGGGGGGGGGGCTGCTACTCTTCTCTACCTGATGCAAAGTACTTTCCTTAGAATGCGAGTGGTTCCTAGTAAAGTGATCTTCTGTATGTCCTCAATGTTGATGTTTCCAGGGATTCTTTTGATATATTTTTCCAAGCCCTTTTTGATTAGCCCAGGTGCTCCGATCAATACGGGTACCGTTTCTGTTTTGTGGCCCCACATCCTGGAGATATCAGTTTCTAAGTCCTTGAATTTGGAGAGTTTTTCCGCCATTTGACGGAATGATGTGTTTTGTTTGGTGGGGATAGCCACATTGATCACCAGGCATGTTTTCCACTCTTGGTCTGTGACAATGATGTCAGGCCTATTGGATCATATTTCTCTGTTGGTATCCCAGAGGATGGTACTAGTTTCATTTCCATTTCTGTTACTGTTTCAGGCGCATGCTCATACCACTTGTGCACCACTTTGATCTCATAGTTATTGCAAAAATTTTGCAATGAATATAAGAGGCGGTCTTGTTGTGCTCGGTTTTCGCACATTAAAGCAGCCAAAGATGATGTGTTTGATAGTTTCCTCACAATGGTTACATACCTCTACGAATGGGGTTGATCTCTCTATTCATAATTCTGTGTTGAAAGGATCTCGTTGCCAAGCTTTGGTCTTGGGCAGCAACCAAGTTATTACTATTATTATTATTATTATTATTATTATTATTATTATTATTATTATTATTATCACTTGTAATCCCTGGCTTGCTTGTTTAGTCTCTGAAGCACCAGGTCCAACCCATGGGCCTTAGGTACCAAAGAGTTCACTTGATTGACAGGACCTTTCTCAAGACGCAAGCTGATCCCAGAAGAGTAATTTTTTGGAGCTCATCAATGCTGACTGTGCCTGGAATTTTGTCAACGTACTTTTCCAGTCCCTTCTTAATGACCCCAAGTGCACCAATGACAACTGGTATCGTCTCTGTTCCCATTTTCCACATTCTGGTGATCTCAATCTCTAAGTCTTTATACTTAGAGAGTTTCCCGACTACCTTAACGGATGTATTTCTGTCTGATGGGACTGCCATATCTATAATCTGGCATTTCTGATTCGTGTGATCTCTGATTATGATATCCTGTTTATTAGCCGCTATTTCCCTGTCAGTATGAATTGGTATATTCCACAGAATCATTGCTTGTTCATTCTCTACAACAGTATCTGGTTTGTGGTTGTACCATTTGTCAGTTGTCTTGATATTATAACTCTGGCACACCTTCCAATGGATGTATGATGCACGTTATCATGCCTCTGAATGTATTCAGTTTTGGCAAGTTCTGGGCAGCCAGATATGACGTGATCGACAGATTCATCAAACTTGCCACACATCCTACGTAATGGGTTGGTGCCATCTTTAATGATGTTGCTGTGGTACAACCTTGTTTCCAGGCTTTGATCCTGCGTGGCAATAATCAGCCCCTCAGTCTCCGCTTTTAAGCTACTGCTCGTTAGCCACTGGTTAGTTCTGTGAGGGTCCACATCTGCAACTTTCATTCTTTTAGGGTGTTTCCCATGGAGTGTCTTACCTTCTCACAGTTTAGACAGATGTTCTTTAGCTTGTTGTCGGGCTTTCTGCTTTGTTCTTTTTGCATGATGTTGTGATCCTCTCCAGCACTGAGATGTTATGGCTGGGTCCACACACCTGCATCTCAGTTCCTACCCACAGCTTAGAGACACAGAGCGGTGTGCAGTTCCCAATAATGCTGACAACTGAGGACTGCCGATAATGTCTGGTATTGCAAGCTGGTCTTGCCACTTCTTCAGGTCTTTCGACAGAGTACCCAAGCCAACCATGTTATTATTAGTATTGCTATTACTTAAGTTATACTGCAGAATATTTTCTCAGTCACCGATGATGCTGTGAATTGGCAAAAGCTTGAGACATTTAAAACCAGTCTAGAGTCAGTATCTTATAGAGGCCTCACTCAAAACAGTATTAGATTATTCACACGCTACAGACGGACAACACTCAAAGCCTACTAACCAGTTCTTTGCCATGGTACTGTTTATTACTAGCTGTACAAAGTGATCCTAACTTATTTCTGTGGACAGAATCCTGTCACCATTCAAAATAATGCAAGCTAGTGAACAGTACTTTTCTATGGTGCTGTTTGACAATCTCAAGTGTCTGCTGAGTCTGTGGATCATAAATTCCTAATGTGTAGCATTTATAATGACAGCTACTGTTCAGTACTTTCTTCTGCAGTGATGCACATGCTCAACAAGGTGGTTCTCAAGTGGTTGTCACTGATCTCAGACTCTACTAATGAAATCCAAAAGTACAGAATGTGTATGAAGTGTGGCTGTACAGTAGCAGTTACATTTCCCACTCTTGCCATTATTTTGTAATGCTGTGAAATGTGGTTTGTGAGCTTGCGAAGCCTGTGTAATTTCCCGTGGTACTGCTTATTATGTAATGTACTGTAGTACTGCTTATTACTGCAATTAGGAAAGTAAAGTATGCGGCACAAGGCTATGCTACATGAACCTTTAAAGTTCACGGCTGATTCCAAATGTGAAATTGAATGAAATATGCAGTACTGTCTTTACTACATGTGGTGTTGCTTAATATGGTTAAGTTTGCTCAAAACAATAGCAGTTGTTCTTGTTGATTAAGGGGGCTCAAAACGGTTTCAACACCATCAAGAGACTCACTTATTAGAATGACTGACACTACAACACTGTGTCACGTATTAGCCATGTTATGGTACCATATGAAACAGCAATAATTATTATTGCTTAATAAGATGCCGTCATTACTGCGACGTAATAAGTAACCATGACAATGGGAAAGCCCTGTAAAAAACCCCTTTATTTTGGCTTTAGCTCCTCATATCACAAAAATGAACTTGGTGACCCCATTTTTTAATGCTGAATGTGATCAGCTGACCAAGAGGAAACCTTCTGCAAAGTTTAAAAAAACACTTTCCAGCATGAAGAAATGGGGGTCATGACTTCATTTTTGAGATACAAGCAACTAAAGCCAAAATATAAGGTGTTTTTACAGGGCTTCCCCGTTGCCATGGTTACTTATTACAACACAATAAAGACCGCATCTTATTCAGCAATAATTGCTGTTTCATATGGTACCATAACATTGCTAATACAAGATACGGTGTTGTAGTGTCAATAGTTCTTTTAAGTGAGTCTCCTGAAAGTGCTGAAACCGGTTTGAGCCCCCTGTAATACAATTATAAATTGTATTGTATTAAGCTTACGTTTGTTTTGTGCTTCGATTTTAAAGTCTGGGAGTGGATCGTTTTCTTAAAAGGAGAGAAATGTCAACGATTGTCCACGATTACTTCAAAATGATAACGCCAAGACAGACCTTTTTATAAGTTTAAGTATTAACGCCTAGATGCAGTTGTTCAAAGAACAGGTATACTAAGCTAAAACACTAAGATTACAAGTCTTGTATTAATCAATTTTCTTCCCTTCTTCTTTTCTTCGGCTTCAAGCTTAAGCTTACCTGTTGCCAAGAGAAACCAAAGATACACGCTAGAGTACTGTTACAAAAATCGTCTTGGATTTGATCGACAATGATATAGAGGCCATGATTATCTGCAAAGTTTATTTAAGCGCCATTCCATCCGCCATCTTGAGGTCATCCTTACTCGTAATGCATTGTGGAGCTTTTTAGGGAGAAAAACACGATCGGACGGGACACCGTAGGAGGGGACCATGGAATAGTTTCAGTAAGAGCGTAAGTCATCTTCAGTGTCAAGTAATCTGAGTATTGACCTGATAAATCAGAAAAGACGGAAATGTTCTCAGTTGTTCAGTGGACAGTAATTGGTGCGTCGTGATCCGTCTATTGTCAGTAAAACTAGTCAGTCAACTATGGTCAATTGTTTGTCTGTCTTGTTAGTGCTGCTAATAAGGCATGTGTAAGGTGCAGGTATACGTAGTAGTTGTTGGCAACGGCTCGGTGGAGTTTGTAGCTACAAGAGAAGTGCAGGAAGCATAGCTAGCCACTGTCCGTGTCTAATCTGCACTGCCGGCTTTTACAAGATCGTTTCCAATACCAATTCTCCACCCGGGCTCCTGAGCATCATCAAGTCGTTCCATGAAGACATGAAAAGCACTGCGATCCTCCACGGCTCAACTTCAGGTACCTTCGACATCCTTAACGGATTGATGCTGGGATACGTTCTCGCACGCACTCTGGTGCCGATCTTTTCTATTGTTCTTGGGAAACACACTACATGAGAAGGCATTTCCCTCTAACCCAGGTCTGCGGACGAAATGCTCTTCAACCTCTTCAGACTAAGAGCAATGTTCAAAGTTGAGCAGCATGTGATCTTGAAAACTAGTCCATTTCTGTCGTCAGGTTCGTGTTTGTCCTTCACGTTCATAAGAAGCCACAGATAGTTCAGGGCTCTGAGCAACACGGATGTTGTTATACCATACATAAGGCTGTAGAAATCCGTCTTTTGTAAGGTAGGTTTTCTGTGGAGCCCTATAGGTGGTGTTCTATGGCTGTGAACCATCGCATTGAATTCACCGATGCTGTGACTCTTGCCGGGCCTGCGTATGATAGTCTCTGTTAGAGTTGTTTTGTTTTTTACTGAAAACGTTCTCTGGGTATTTAGTTTCGTCGGATAAGGTGTCAGGGGAGACACAACATAGTTGTCTCCAACGACTGGGTGTGTATGGTCGTTGCTTTGTGAGACGTAGGACAGTCGGATGACTCCTCAAGAAGTCTGTCACAATAAATCGGTTTTCCGTAAACAGTAGCTCTCAATGTGCTGTCCGGCATCCCTGAACACCAGGGACTGATGCAGTGCAAAAAAGATAATTTAGCATTCCCCTCAATCTTCTTGGAAAGTTAAATGTCTGCGTTCTGTATGTCTTTCGTCATTGTGTACTCCTGTGATAGTATCGTAGACGCAGCGTAGCCAGTTTTATAGTGTCAGTTGTTAATTGAGACGCAAGGGCTTGTTCCTCGGTGTCTCCATGATGATCTCAGCTACAACATCTGAAACTGGCGAGTCCGTGGCCATTCTCCGTGTGACTGTTGGTAGTGCTGCCAGTTATACTGGAAGAAGGTGGAAGCGAGGCGAAAGTTTAGAAGTCCATCCGTCGTTTGTAGGTAGTCGCAGTTTGACAGATCTGTTCTCAGCTAAATTACACAGTTTTGTCTATTATTTGTCTAGACTCTTGATTTTGTCCGAATAAGTCCGTCCGTAAAGAAGTGATTGGTCTTTGAGCAACAACGATGCTGTGTGCTTGTAGAATCCGTACGATAGTTTCAGAAGTCCATCTTACATATAGGTCATGGTGTGTGTGGTGACATGTGTCGTTCCAGAGTTGGAGTTCTAGAAGTGGAGTTCGGTGTTTCTGTAAGTATTGCGTCTTATTAAGTCTCTGTTGTAGTTTCTCTCTCAGAAAATGTTGTCTAATGTTTCATAAGGGATGGTCCAGTCTTATCCTCCAGAAGGTCTATTGCAATCCTACAAAATGAGCTCCTTAATAAAGGCAATTCGGTCCTAAGCGAAGTCTTTCTATTCAGTCCTATTACTCTTTGAACAACTGCATTTTTAGGTAAAGTTGCATTGATTTACCGCCTCTATAGTATTTTCCCTCAAATTCAGCTCAGACTGCATGTGTCATTTCGTCTTGGAGGGCGTGCGGTGCACAAACGCAAAGCAGGAGATCTATTATCAGGATCGCCAGGCCTACAGATTGTGCTGTTAAATTGAGGAAAATTTTTCCATCACAAAGAAAGCTTCAAAACTTGATCATAGCCGTCAACAATTTAAAGACAGCCTATCTGATGTGTAAAATATGAAGCGTTTGGCAATAAAATGCGGTATTGGCAATGCGCGTGGGGAAAAAAGAAACGTTTGTTTTTAGGTAAACAATTTGTCTTAATTCTCGGCGATAAGCTACATGCAACTCTACCTTGAATCTAGTAGTTAAGACCTACTAAGATTTAACTTTGTCGTTTCCAAATTATCCAGTGGATTCCAACATCTTCAGGTGGTCAGGCTCGATCCATAATCAGCTACAGTCCAATTCTCTCTGGCTCTTGCTTCTGCCTTAATTAAGAGAGAAAAGACAAGGGGAAATTGATTATGCGATAAAATTATTATAACTAAAAGTAAACTATTCTTCAGCGAAAA
>BLFK01001000.1:148984-185293 GCA_014634185.1 Astreopora myriophthalma | reverse complement strand
TCCTGTGGTACTTGATTCGATTAAAATAGGTATTGATCCCCAATATACTCCGGTGTTGTTACATTATGCCTTTCAAAATAAGTAATGAAATCTGTTAGGCAGTTCAAAGGTAAGCTGCTGGAGAATTATTTAACAGCTATTTTCGGCTAGATTGCAGAATACCCGTCCCCTTATGAGCATTTGAATAGGGTGTATTGTTATCTGTGTCTTGTTGTTAAAGAGAAGAAGGCAATATGCAAATAAGTGGACGGGTATTCTTCAATCGCTCCCTATTTTCACTTCACAGCAAACCAGGCACTTCTCTACGGAAACAAGAAAAAAAAAAGGGACATATAAAGTTGTTTAAATACCTGTTGAGGGTGCAGCACAAATTGTCTTGTACTTCTTTTCCTCGTGAGTGTGCAGCCACCGCCATGTTGCATTCTTCAGCCAAAGTTCTTGCTCACAGCGTAAAAACGGAACGTCGGTCATAAGGTCGTTGACAAATCATGCGATAGCACTCAACTTGAAACTGGCGATATTTTCCTCTGGAAAGAACCATAGAAACGGTTTTAAATATCGTTGTTTCGTTCGCCATAACTTTCGATGGGTTGAAACGTGGCGGAAACCCCCCCCGCATAATTTAGTACTAATTTACAATTCAAATGTATGAGCCCAGAGTTCGAATTCCTCAGCGAAGTTGGTTTATTTTCAAATGTAAATTTCAGGCTACCAGAAGAGATAAAACTACAACTAAATTGAAAAACTGCCTCTCTGATAATTTGTTTGTTTTAAGTTAATTTTCTGTGTAATCTTTCTATTTCTTGCCGAGTCTTGTCTAATCACTTTAAATGAGTGAATGAATAAATGAATGAATAAAAAAATAAAGAATATAGAACTAAATATGGTTTCGAGCCTCCTTTAACTCAACACAAGCTGAGTGCCTGTTTCCATGTATAACTGAAGACCATGCATAAGTTTCCATTTATAAGGACTATATTACACGATGGTTTAGCGTTGTTTCTGTTGTCATTTGCCTTTGCTAATAAACAATCAATGATAAATAATCATTAATCAATCAATCAACCAGTCAATCAATCCATCAATTAGTTAATTAAACAGCCCATAGCTCGCATTCCTAATTAATTAATTAATTAATTAATTGATTAGATAATTAATCAGTAGTTAATCATAGTTACTCAAAACTGTCTGCATGGGCTCTTGTTTAATTCCTTAGTGCTTGTATTGTACCATGACGAAGTCTGTTTGTATGTGTTGGTATGACACCTTGCACGCGTTTGGTTTGGAGTGTTGGTAATGACTCTTGCGTGTTCGCCTGTTCATAAGTATTAACATAGATTTTTGCTTGTTCGTTTGTAAGTGTTCATATGGCGTATTGCGCATCTGTTTCTCAGTATTGGTATGGACGTTTTCGAGTCTGTTTCCCAGCAATCGTATGGACGTTGGTGCGCCTGTTTCTCAGTGTTAGTATAGACGGTCGAGCATCTGTTTCTCAATGTTAGTATGGGCGTTTTCGCGTTTGTCTCTCAGTGTTGGTATGGACGTTTGCGAATTTGTTTCTGAGTATTAGGATGGAAGTTTGCGCATGTGTTTCTGAGTATTAGGATGGAAGTTTGCGCATCTGTTTCTGAGTGTTAGGATGGACGTTTGCGCATCTGTTTCTCAGTAGTCGTACAGACGTTTGCGCATCTGTTTCTCAGTAGTAATACCGACGTTTGCCCGTATGTTTCTCAGTATTAACATGGACTTTTGCCTTTCCTTTTCTGTGTCATTATTGACTTTACCGGTTCTGTCTCTGACTGTTGATGTGAACTATTGCGCAACTACTTGTACGTATTAGCGTTGACTTTTGTGCGTCTGTTTCTGAGTGTTGATATGAACTTCTGCGCGTCCGTTTCTAAGTGTTAGTATAGACCTTTGCGTGTCTGTCCCTGGAATTTGATATTTGTGCCCCTGTTTCTAAGGTGTGGCATGGACTTTGCTCGTCTGTTTCTACGTATTGGCCTCGAATTTTGCCTCGTCTCTTCTAATTATTAGTGAGGACTTTTTCTGTTTGTTTCTGAGTTTTGGCACAGCCTTTGCGCGTCAGTTTCTAATTCTTAGTATCGACTTGGGCTTCTGTTTCTAAGTGTCGTTATGGACACTTGAGGTCTGTGTCGTAGTGTTTGTATGGACTCTTGACGCGTCAGTTTCTTAATGTTTGTATCCACTATTGAGCGTCAGTATCTAAGTGTTTGTACGAACTATTGCGCATCTGTTTGTTAGTGTTTGTGTTGCCATCACGTCTCTCTTTAACTAACTTTTCTTTCATATTTCAAACTTTTGGGCACGTAATGGAAGCACTAACAACTACTGATGAATTTGCCTGTTACCGTTACTTCTCTCCAAAAAAACTTGACACCCGCTCGCCTCAGATTCCCCCGATAGTCCCAAACGAAAAACCGTTCAGCGGCGGTAACAGTTTGTGTGGACTATTGCGCTTTGTTTGTTTGTGATTGTCCTGACTCTTGTTCGTCTGTTTCAGTGCTTGTACGCCGAGACCCTTGAGCATTTATTTTTAGCAGTGTTTGTAAGTACTCTTTTTACATTTCGTCTGCCATGACAGTCAGTCAGCTTCCATATTCATCTAATTGGCGATATATTTACAGGAGCCCATAAGTAGGAGCGTCCATATGTTATGGTTGCCATGGTTATATGTTATGGTTGCCATGGTTATATGTTATGGTTGCCACGGCTACGACCATTCTCCTCTGGGTGAAAAATAAATAAATAAATAAATAAATAAATAATGAGCTGTCAATCGCTGTCATGCTGAGCCATTTGATTGGATGACCGTACCTGTCTCTGCTTTTAGCGCGTGAAACGGGCTCCACGTTACTCCTTCGTCTACTCCTGTGTTGGCGTTAGAACCCAGTGGTAAATATGGACGGCTCCGGATATTTAACATCACCTAAAAAGGCCAATAAAACCAGATGGTACAAAACGCAGCTCACAAGTCAAACTAAGAGCACAAATCACAGCCATTATTTCAACCAACTGAAGAAAAAGTCATTAAAAAGAACTTCTACTTATGTGCTAAATTGTGGGAAATATTGACTGATATTATTTTTTAATGTAGTTAATAGTATTTGTGCTTCCCTCTCCTTGACTCAAGGCTAACTACTGGGCGAGCTCCGTTTTCTCGGACAAAAGTAATTAAGCCATAAGTATGGCGATATTTGGCCAAGCCCTTATGGGCATGGCCCTTTATTAAATTCAGTATAATAACTTAGGAAAAGCCCAATATAAAGACATGATCCCAGCAAAGGTGAGGGCACACCCGCCATATACAAACGATAGAAAGTAGGCCGGGAAGGTAGGAAAAGTAATCTTTAGCCGCTTGGAAAAGCGAGCGAAAGAGGACTCACGTTTTAGTTGTATGCCTTAAATGGGATCCTATTAAATTGAGTCCTGGATGACAGGAATGCCCCCGCAGGAAGCTGGGAAATTACTCAAGACCTCGTTGTCACAAAAAAAATAATTTATTTCCATTGGGAAATAAATTTCCTTTAAGGGAAGTAAAAATAGCGATTAGCACATATTTTCGTTGTTTAAAATTCCTGGACTTCGCCATTTTAGACTTTACGATTGCCTCTGCTCTTTCCAGTATGAAAAAAAAAAACTCTTTCATAATGACGGCGAAACAAAATATCCTTTTGCTTTTATGCTAATGAGCCCTTGTTGCCTCGCTATGATGTGCAAAATTCAAAAGAATTTTTGTTCTAAAATAAGGCCAGTAGGTGTAATTTACACATACACAAAAGAATAACAAATTTTTTTTATTTTATTTTTTATTTTATTAGCTTCGCCAAGGCATATGCCTTTGGC
Organism: Astreopora myriophthalma; assembly: GCA_014634185.1. Classification (NCBI taxonomy): domain Eukaryota; kingdom Metazoa; phylum Cnidaria; class Anthozoa; order Scleractinia; family Acroporidae; genus Astreopora; species Astreopora myriophthalma. Next base: position 181,426 of record BLFK01001000.1, on the reverse strand, counting down.
AGGGTTACCGCAACAGCGTGAAGCCAATTACTGCGAGCCCATACAAGGTCAGACCACAACACCGGGTACAGCTTGCCCTACTCTTTGCGAATAGTGTGTGGGTTCTTTAACGTCCCACAGAGTTAATGAACAAGGGCTGTGAGACGGGACCTCTGGCTTATCGTCCTTATCCGAGAAGACTAGAAAGTCTAACCATATGCAGATGTAATTACAAAGGCAGCACTTTCTCCTCAGTTATTTAAAGGCCCTGAGTGTTGGTCCGGTCGGGGTTCGAACCACGACCTCCCGCATGAAAGTCCAGTGCACTCTCGATTGAGCCAACTGGTCGCGGTACAAATTGGTGGCCCATTTATGAAAGTGGTCCGTAGAAACAACAGCAACGCGTCATAAAAATTCAAAGTGGTAGCGCCCAGCAAAAGTCGAAAGCAATCCTTTTCGTCCCATATGCTAAAATGCGGGTTTCCTTCTGTAAACCGATTGTAACAGACCAGTTTTTCCAGCAAATGTTAGGCCAAGGCTTTCATGGGTAAACAGTGAACTGTGACCTGCGACCGTTGTCCCTCTAGCCTGTGACTTTTGCTACTGTAACTTGTGATCTTGTAACTCGTGGTCTGCGTTTGTATCAGGCGCAATAAAACACGGAAACCTACCTCGTAATAAGCTCTTAATGCTGAGGTAAGGATCGACTCTTAAATAATTCATAAATAATTTATAAGCGTATATTCATTCCCAGTGTCTCTCTGCCAGGATCTTCCTTCCTATAATAACTAACTTTTTTTCCAAACCACTTTGGCCGAGAGGGAAATGGGATCAAGTGTTGAATAATTAATAAATAGGTCATCAGCGTATATTCGTTCCCAGTGTCTGTCCGCCAGGACGAGTCCTTTCTATAATAATGAACTATTTTCCAAACTACCTTGGCCGAAAGGGGAATGGGATCAACTGTTAAATAATTCATAAATAATTCATAAGCGTATACTCATTTCCAGTGTCTCTCGGCAACGACGCGTCCGTTCTAAAATAATTAACTTTTTACCAAACCACTTTGGCCGAGAGGGGAATGGGATCAACTGTTACATACTTTATAAATAATTCATAAGCGAATACTCATTCCCAGTCTCTCTCCGCCACGAGGCGTTTTTCTCTAATAATTAACTTTTTTCCAAACCGCTTTCGCCCCGAGGGGAATGAAATCAACAGTTAAATACTTTATACATAATTCATAAGCGTATACTCATTCCCAGTGTGTCTCGGCCACAACGCTTCCTTTCCATAATAATTAACTTTTTACCAAACCACTTTGGCCGAGAGGGGAATGGGATCATTTTTAAAATACTTTATGAATAATTCATAAGGGTATACTTATTCCCAGTGTCTCTCCGCCACGACGCGTCTTTTCTTTAATAAGAAACTTTTTACCAAACCACATTGGCCGAGAAGGGAACGGGATCAATTGTTAACTACTTTATGAATAATTCATAAGCCTACACTCATTCCCAGTGTCTCTCCGCCACAACACGTCCTTTCTATAATAATTAACTTTTTTCCAAACTGCCTTGGCCGAGAGGGGAATGGGATCCACTGTTAAATACTTATAAATAATTCATAAGTGTATACTCATTCCCAGTGTCTCTCGGCCACGACGCATCCTTTCTATAATAATTAACTTTTTACCAAATCACTTTGGTTGAGAGAGGAATGGGATCAACTGTTAAATAATTCCTTCATAATTCATAAGCGTATATTCATTTCCAGTCCTTCTCCGCCAAAACACGTCCTTCCTATAACTAAGTTTTCTCTAAGTCACCTCGTTTGAAAGCGCAATGGGATGAACTGTTGAATAATTCCTAAATAATTCATTAGCGTATATTCATTCCCAGTGTCCCTCCTCCAGGATGCTTCCTACCTATAATTAACTTTTTTCCAAACCACTTTGGGTGAGAGGGGAATGGGATCAACTGTTTAATAATTCATAATTGTTTGTTGAACGTTTACTCATTCCCAGTTCCTTTTCCCTAAAACACGTCATTCCTGTTAAATTTTACCCAAACCACTTTGGCCGAGAGAGGAATGGGATCAAGGGATGAATAATTAATTCATCATTATTTCTTGACGTTTATTCATTCCCAGTCTCTCTCCACCAAAACACGCCCTGCTCGTAATTAACTTTCTGCTAAACCACCTTGGCTGAGAGGGGAATGGGATCAAGTGTTGAGTAATTCAGAAATAATTGATGAGCGTATACTCATTCCCAGTGTCTCTCCATAAGTACGCATCGTTTCTATAATAATTAACTTTTTTCCAAACCCCTTTGGCCGAAAGGGATATGGGATCAAGGGTTCAATATTTCATAAATAATTCATGAGGTATGTTAAAACCCAGTCCCTCTCCGCCAAAAGACGTCCTTCGTATAATTAAGATTCTCCCAAGTCACTTTGGCCGAGCGGGAAATGGGATCGACTCTTTAATATTTAACGATTAACTCATAAGGGTATCTTTATTCCCAGTCCCTCTCTGCCAGGGCGGGTGTTACAATAAGTAACATTTTCCAAAACCACTTTGGGCGAGAGAGGAAGAAGATCAACTGTTGAGTAAAATATCATTAATTTATGACCGTATATTCACTCCCAGTCTTTCTCCGCCAGGGCGGGTATTGCCTGCAATAAGTAACATCCTCCAAATCCACTTTTAGTCTTTCTGTTAATCGTAGAGGAAAGAAATGAACCATTAGCCTTAAAAGTGACAATTTTAACTTTTAACCTCAAAAAGCCATTAGCCTCTTTTTCGAACGTTCGTCCAGGTTTGATTTCTTTTGTTCATTTTATTACAATATTTATTGAGTCTATATGCGCTCTGACACGTGAATTTGTACCCTGCGTACAGTGAGGTTTATAATTATAACGAATGGGCTCAGGGCAACAACGCCCTTAATTACCTTTTGGCACGCGTGTTGTCATTTTTTTTCTATTATTCACCCAATAGAACGCTCTTAAGTTTTGAAATGACCTATCCCAAGTTGTATGAAAAAACAACTGGTTGCGAGAGGAGTTAAATACAACAGAATAACAAAGAAACCCTTCTTGCCATCCCACTGAAGTTATCTTTGGCATACAGCATTGGACGGTTCACTCCATAATTTTAGTGCAGTTGATTCGGTCGATTTTGCAAAATGACCAAAAAAACCCGGATAAGATTACGATTATACAGCAGTTTTCACTTAAGTGTCAAAAGCAATCAGGCAATTTCGTTGGTTTTGGCTTTAGTTTGCTCCATGATTCGTTTAAAAAAACTCCCGCAAACTTTCCAACCAATCAGATCTAAGCTAAATCCAATCGCAGCTTCTCATTTCCTCGTGCTCTTATTTTCCTGTGCTTGGTGCCCAGCTGTCTTTACTTGCTTTGCATGCTGATTGGCTAGGAAAACCTGAAGTCGTGAATTATTTCGATTTGTGGTTGGCTGAAAGGTGTACCTCCTTCAGAACATCATTTACTCTGCAATGACTTCGTTTTGGATTTAGACGTTCAATTGAACAAAGCTATATTCAGTTCACCGGAGAGCTAATTAGAGTTGACGTATACTGTTTCTCGTTCCGCCTTCAACTGCATCCATGTTTTCCAGTCCACTGAAAAAGTACTTGCACCAGGGTAGACAATATCGTCCCCAGAGCCTACGTTACCTTTATCCACCGAAACGAATGGCCTATGGTTCCCTGATGCGGACCAAAGGGATGGCAGCGAACGAGATTGAAACGTAGAGAGAAAAACGCTCAACAGAGGCCGTAGAGATATATCACTCCACCCAACTGTAATTGTTAGGGCTGAAGCACTTTCATGGATGGGTCAGCATTTTCATTGTTGACTGCTTCTTCGCGCCTGAGCAACTTTCGACGCAGTTCTCCGTTCTAGTGCTCGACAGATGAGGTCGCCTGCATCCACAAGTTTGTCCAGATTTACCCCCTTAAAGAAAAATGCAATAACGAGAGTTGATGAGTTGTTTTCTCTTGGAATCAACGATCACCTTAATAAGGTAATAACAACGCAAGTGCACTGTTTATGGCTCTGACATCAATAGCTACACAATGATGAAGACGATGACAACGATAATGATGATGAACGCGCCCGAATTACAGACATTTTTGAACGATTAAAAACGAATTTTAATGAATCAAAACAAAAACGAGTTACAAACGGGAACGTGGGGGAGGTCCGAAGGACGCTCCCGTCCCAAGCCAACAAGAAAACGAATGACAAAGAACAAGATGGAAAGAAAACCTGGTGGTCACCGAGAACGGGGTCCGTCACGACAGTGCAGGCCACGACGCCGACCGTCTCCGACAGACCCACCCCTTGGTGCCGACCCAGGCCCCCTCCCAACGACCTTTTTTTTACAAACAGTCCATGGCCTCGTCCTCGTCGTCGTCGTCGTCGGACAGCACCCCACGGAGGACATGCACGTTGTCCAGGTCGTCCGTGGACAGACGGCGATACCCGTAGGGGTAGGTCGAGGTTGTCACGGGGTCCAAAACGCGTTTGGAATAGACCAAACGGTAGGTCTTGTGTAAGGGATGGGAGGACAACCGGTAGGTCTTGGCGTCCCGGTGGATGATGGCGTCTGCGTGACGCGCGTGGTTTGCGTGGTGTCTCGAGGCCGATACACTTCGTCCAGGGTGTTTTGGCGCAACGTTTGGTAATTGAGTTGCGCCATCCCCTCGGCGTTGGAGATCTGCCCTTTGACTTTGACCACGTGTTTTTCCCGGACCGTCTCGTACCCGTAGTTCTTGGGACCCCCCGAACAGAATTCGACGATGTGGTCATTGGAGCCCAGTTCGTCGGTGAAATCGCCCAGAAACTCGCCCAGCGGCGGATACACGGGTGGATCCCCGGGCCCTTCCACGAAGATGACTGAGTCCGTGTCGAAGTAGGGACCCGGTCCTGAAGATGGTCCAAGGCCTCGAAGAGACGGAGGCGGGCCCAGCAGGTGGTGAAGCAGGCCACGAAGATGTTCAAATTCACTGACGGCAGATCCTCGTGTTGCTGCATACGGTGATGCACTTCGAAGCGATCTTCGGTCAAGGCACTGACGTACAGGATGTCGTACCGATCGCTGTCGAGGAACTGGACGAAGTCTTGTGGGTCGGTGAATTCTTTGACCTGCGTCTTGTTGGTGTGTTGACCGAACTTACCCCACATACTGTTGAGCAAAAGTTTGGCCAACGCCCCCTGCCCGGGATTCTTGGCGATCTTGGCGTCGTCCAGCGAGATCCCTTCTTTCTCGTGGAATTGTTGGACGTGGGCTTCTCTCTGTTCAGGGGTGGTGCACGCGTCGGGCCAACCGCTGGCTTCTTCCTTGAGTTTGAGCCACGTGTCCACGTAGTCTCGGAAGAGGCCAGTCCGGCGTTGGGGAAAATGCTAGACCTCATGGACGTACTGGATCACATACCCCTTCTCAACGGCTTTGACCAGTTCGGGTGTGCACCAGACACCCACCAGGGCACATTGGGCGTCGGTGTGATGGCACTCAGGGACCTGCAAGACACCGGGAAAAAAACACGAGGGATGAGTCGAAGGGAGTGAATGCGAGTCGTCGGGAGGGAGCCTGGGTGCGACCCCACTTACCCTGTCTAGCAAGGGCTTGTCGATGTTCTCGTCAACGCAAGCAGCACACAACGGGAAGGTCAACTTGCCACTGCTGCGGTAGGACAGGACGGAATGGAACAACCCTTCGGGTGGTAGCACGGTGACTTTGGCCAGTCCAAAGTAAGGGGACAGGTTGGTGGTGCCGGGTTCGTACAGGAACTCAGGATGCCCGATGGGGTACTCGCAGTTCTTGTTGACCCAAGGGTAAAGACTCTTGTAGTCGAAGTACCAGATCCGTTCCCCGGCTTCGGTGGCGATGCGATGGAAGAGTTTGATGGCATTGGTGCGGCCACCAAAGAAGGCATCGCAGGGATCCAGGGGTTCCATCAACTCCAGGTCCCGTACGAAGGCTTGGACGGCTGGGTCGACGCGTTTGAGAGCCTTCCACTCGAACTCCCACATCTCGCGGACCTGGTACCCTCGGGCTTCCAACAGGGTGCGTTTCCAGTCCACTTCCTCCCGCATGTCGTCCATGGTCCTCCCCAACAACCGCGGATGACACTTGGTGCGTTGCGGGTGGCAGTGCCGGCACCCGTGCCAGTAGCAACCGTGGAACTCGTAGACGGTCCGCGTCTCGGGATCGTAACCATCGACCGTGTACCGGGAATCCGGTATTTGCCCTGCTTGCGGGCGTACTGGATCCGGGGGCAGTGCAACGGGTGGTCAAAGTCGTGGTCGAGGGCGCGGTCGTCGTGTTCGTGACATGCCCGGACATGCTCGCACTCAGTTGTCTTGCCACAGCAACCATTCCACGGCCACGTGGGAGTGGTTGGTCTGGCGGCGCCAGCCCTGCAAGGGTTCGGAGGCGATGGTGTCGGCCTCCATGCAGTGCATGCGCAGGAAACGGTTGCAGGCCGAGGCGATGGTCATTTGGTCGAAGGGATCGAAGCCTGCACACGCTTCGAAATCCCGTTTGAAGGTGAGGCAGCCCTCCTTGAGGAGTCGGACGTCCAACTGGCAGTACGCCAACAGTTCGTCGCGGAAGTGAAACTCCACGTCGTCGTTGACTTGTTGCGCGTACCAACGTTTGAAGTCGCGCTTGTCCTCGACCTTCATGTTCTTGGGCATGTACTCCTCCCTGTCCGGGATTTTTCCCACGTAGGTCTGGTGGGCCGGCGTGTTGAAAAGATGGGGAAAGTACCCCTTCTTCAGTTCCGTCAACCCAAAAGTTTCGGGAAACTTCACCAGCGACATCTGGAAGAAGGACATGGAGTCGATGAAGCGGATGTTGTTGGCGACCACCAGTTGCAACACCTTGCCCCCGTTGCGGATCTGCTCCAGATGTTGTTTTCGACGGTGCAGAGCGTCCACCACCGGGTAACTGTCGTAGCCCTGGAAGTTGTGGGCTAGGATGGTGAGGGGTTGGTCGCCATCCTCGTTCAATTCCATCATCCGGTCCAGGAACCGGTCGATACAATCGTCGCCGTACCACCACTCGAAGGTATCGCTCTGGGCCGTCTGGCACACCACCAGGTTGGGGACGTGCCGGGTCTCCACTTGCATGCACTCGATGTCGAAGAACGCGTGCAAGGGAGGTCGGCGTTCCGGCGGGGCGACCGCTTCGTCGGGGTCGGGCAGGGTGTCATCGTGCAGGGCGTCGTTGGCTCGCAAGGTCTGCAACCCGGCGGCGGCTCCAGGACGACGACGACCACGGCCTCTGCATCGGTGATGGCGCTGTGTTGTTGGTGTTCCCGGCATTCCTCCCGTTCCTCCTCCTGCGTCCCGTCGCCGTTGACATTTCCGGGTCCACTGGTCCCTCTCGGCGTGGTCGTGGCCCACCTGGTAGAGGCCGCGGGCGGTGACGATGGCCCGCACGCAACACAGGCCCTCGTCCTCCTACGGCATCTCCACGAGGCATTTTTTCATGGCTTTGAGCTGTGTGGATGCTTGATAGCCCGGCAAGTGAGCTTTTCGACGTTTGGGCCCCGACCCCCGCGAAGCCCCACGCACGTGGACGAACAACAGGTTGAAGGAATCGTCCATCTCGAACTGCTCGTTGGAATTGAGCAGCTGGCTCAGCCTGTCCAACAGGGCCTCCACCCGGGTGACATTGATCCGCCAGGCCCTGGCCAGCAAACCCCAACCAGTGAAGGCATTCTGCAAAGGGTTGGACGCCAAGGAAATGTAAACCCGATCCCGGTCGGCGATGGTTTCGTCTCGGAGGAGATCGTCGAAGGCCGACCGCAACCTGTGCACCAAAGCATCGGCCATCCGTTGATGCGACCCGAAACGTCCCTCTTGACGAAGTCGCATTCAGAACATGCATTCCCGGACCCCAAAATGCTCACTGCGGCAGTCCACCACTGGATCGCGGCGAAACACAAAGTGTCCGTGGTTGGAAGGTGGGGCCACGAGTGCACCCCTGCCGACTTGTTCGCCCTAAGAAAAGGCAACACGCGACGCATGAGGAAAGGAAAACATTAAAAAAAACACGCAAGCACGTACCTCGTGGACCGTGGCGTCATACACCCTCCCCATTTGGGCCATGAGCTCATCGTTTCCATCGTTCCACGCAGGATCCCACGAAATCTCCATGGTCTCTGATTCTGAGAGAAAAAATGGGACCGCTCACCGGGTTGACGAGCGAACTGAGAATGACTCCGACTCGCGAGGACTCCAGCTTTATAGACTCGCCTCGACCAAGCACGTCACCCGACCTCTTTTTGAAAAAAACCTCTGGAGGGGGGATAGGGGGTATCCCCCTAACAGACCCTTTTGGACCATGTGGGCCAAACGACGGCTTGGGATTGGTGGAAGGGTGGTGTGTTAAGGGGTGACCATGCGGGCAGACGCCATTGTGAGTCGTCATGCCGTACTGGGATCCCGCCCAAACGCGCGTGCGAGTGAAGGCCTGGAAAGCCGCTCACCCCGAGGCCGTGCGTGCCCAGAAGGCCTGGTATAGGCAAAAACACAAGGTCCAGCATTATGCTTCCGTCCGACGCTGGCGCCAAAGTCATCCCGACGCCGTACGGGCCCAGAAAGTCCAGGCCCACCTTCGTCGCACCAACCCATGCCGGGTGGTGCTGGAGGCCTGTCTGCTAGCCACGTGACCCCGTTCGACGGGCCCCTCACCACCCTCCGCTGGTGGGTGGGGATGTCGAATCAATGCCGTAAATTGCTGCAGCCGTTTGGTGGTGCATCGCAAGGCGCTGGAGATGGGTTTGACGCATTGCATGGCTTCGGAGGCCGACAACGACGCGTTGGACAGCAAGCGTTGTTTCTTGGCCCCTAACTGCCCGGCGCGCATCAACGACGGATTCTCGCCCACTGCGCCCTTGTAATACTGCACCAACTCGGGCACTTCCTGCTTGGGAATGACGATCATCTCTTCCATCCTCACGGCACGCGACGTGTGCACGCGTCGCACAATGCCACTTGCCCGTCGACTTTCAACGAGTGACAGCACGGGTCGCAGTAGAGGCGTTTCTCCAGCTGCATCTTGTCACGCAACACCTTATTATACCCTTCCAGCACCTCCGCATAATCCCATTGCCACTTGGGCATCTCGTGCCACAACCGGGTGTTCTCGGCATTGGCTTCTTGCAAGAGTTGCATCAGGGCCCAAAGGGTAGCACACATCGGCACGTGTCGAGGAGACTCGTCCATAGTCCGGCGCCTTTCTGCGACATCAACCAGGCCCGTCGACGTTTCAAGGAATTCTTGCGTCGACCCACTTCGCGCAACACCAATGTTATGTTCAACACCAATTCGCTGACGGCGTTGATCTGATCGGCGTTGGCGTGCTGCAAGAGGTCGTGCCAGGCGCCCGGCCCCCGTGCTTCTTGCAACAGGGCTTGCAAAAACGGCCGCTGATGTCGCAACCGTTGTATCGTCGTCGTCGTCGTCGTCGCGACCCCACCGAGGGTCCCTCTCTTTTATGAACGTCGCCAAGCGTAAGTGGAACGGTGGGGATGTCGGGTCACCCCACGTTTCTTTTGGGCCCGGGCCGCTTTTTCTGCCGCTCGGGCATCGTAGCATTTCCGTGTGGCGGCTTGGAGTCCTTTCTTGACCCCATAGCCTGCCACGGCACTCACCCCACCCAAGGCCACAAGGCCTTGGCCACAGCGACGGCCACCGGCACCAAGGCCAGCAAGGGCAAGAGTCTGCCCGTCTGATGGCATTGGGTAGTCGTCATCTTGCGTCGACGGGCTGTGCCGTTTGCGGGTTGCCGCTTGCAGGCCTTTCTTGACCCCGTACCCGGCCGCACCGGCCACCCCGCCCAAGGCCGCTGCTTTGCCGGTCGGACAACGGGGTCGGCGGCCGGTCGTCGTCTTGCGTCGGCATCGTCGTGTCTTGTGCATCCTCGTCCTCGTTTTTTATGGCACAGGCGGTGTGGCTTTTATACGTTCGATGGGCACCAGGGGTCGGGCACACCCGTCCACATAACAGTGCCCGTGCATTGGCACGTACTCGAAGCAGGCCGCATAGGTGGCCAGGCACCGGTCCGTCAACGGCGGGGCCACGTCCGTCACCACGTCGTCCAACGTCTGCATCTTGATAAGAAAAGGGGCCAAGGCCGCCAGGCAAGCCACCAACAGACTGTCGTCCAACACCGGCCCGACGATCAACCCGGCCGCCACGATCAAGATGACCAACCCGTTCCACGCGGCGTGCACCCGTCGCACGTGCGTGAAGGTGCTACGATGACACCACCATTGTTGGTGGTAGAAGGCGAACAAGGAATCCAACCGTTGCAAGGCGTTGGGCATCCAACCTTCCAAGGGGGCCGGCGTTGACGTCAACAGCGACACGGGCGTCTTGGTCATTTTTACGAGTTCGGAGTCGACAGGCACGACGAGGTCCATCGCACCACTGGCGGTCCACCATCTTTATAGACGGTGGTGATGGTGTTGGTGTGCATCACCCCGGTGATGGTTCGGCCTCGAGCCCGTTGCCGTTGATCTTCGGCGAACATATCCAATTGCCGTCGCAATTCTTCTTGGTTCAAACGCCGTCCCGGACGATGGTAGTCGTCGCCTCCGCCGCCACCCCCACCGCTGTCGCTGCCCCCCCCGCCGCGTCGTCGGGGACGCCCTCTTGGGGTGCGGCTGCTGCTGCTACTACTCCCGCCGGACGAGGGCGAGGGGGTGGGCAGGGGCCATGCTCGAGGCCGTTTGTGCCCCACGGACGACCGAGCATTCATGCGAGCGATCCGGCCGGCTTGCGTGTCCGAGGAGCTGGAAGCCACACCCACCATGGCAGCGGCCGTCTAACGAGGCGACGGCGTGCCCCCGTCCACGACCGGGGTGCCCCACGTCAAAGGGGATGGCATCGACACGGGTGCGAACAATTCGTCCAACGTGGTGGGTTGACAGAGCGACGCGTAGGCCAGATTCACGCTGGGTAGGGGGGTGGCCAGGCGTCGTTCGGTGGCCACTCGGTCGCGTTCGGTCGGATGGACCGTGTGCCCGACCGCAGCGCCCACGCCCACGGGATACCGCGTGGCCATGGTGTCTCTAAGCGTCCGAGACCCGACGAGTAAACATCCGCATCCAGCCTTCGTCCTTTAATACGTTCGCAAAGACGCGGTACCGATCGTCGGAAGCCGGATGCAAATCCAAGAGGAGGTAGCCGTAAGGGCCTTGCGTCTCGCGTTCGTAGACGGCCATCACGTCCCGCCAATGCGTGGGAAACGCTGGCATCAACAGATTCTGCACGCGCAAGCGATCCTGCGGGTGCTTGAACGCCACCACTTAATGCGCGTTGCGTGATATGGTCTTGGCGTACTTGCCGGGCGGAAACATGTCTTGGCACAGGTACACCACCGTGATGCCGCGATGGTGCGAGTCTTTGGTGAAGAGATCCAACACGCGCTTGTCGTTGCCTCCTTCGGCCATCAGGTTGTCCAACACCAACACGCCGTGCTGCCTCGTGCCGTGTGTGGACGGGAACCAGGCCGTCAAGTCGGATGGATCCGGCACCCCCTCGTGCAGCTGCACACCCGACGCTTTCAACACCCGGAACCCGTCTTGCCAGGCCCCGTAACAATAATGCACGGTCCGAGGGGGCACGGCAAAATGCTCGGACGCCTGTGCCAACCGACGCGTCACAAACACCGTCTTGCCGCGGAAGTCGTACGTCACCAACGGCATGCCGTAACTGTCCATCACTTCGCATCGGTCGTCTTCGGTCCACAGGGAGATCCAATGCGTGCCCAGTCGGTCATGCAGGTCCGTGTTGACGATGTGAGCGGTCTGTCTCGTTTGGGCGGCGTCGGCAACGTGTAACAAACACCCCGGCAAACGACCGCAGCAAGGTGGGATCGCTGCGGGCCAAAAAGTCCAAGTGCCGGTCGGTGGTGGCCACGAATTCCATGTTCGAGCTGGGTTCTCTCTCTCGGGTCGGGGAGCTTTATACCCGGTACACGTTGTACAGCACGGCCCCTTCGGGGTTGATCTCCAACACGTTCTCGAATTCGGCGTACAACACGTTGATGATGTGGGCTTTGGCCGCCCCCAGACGGAAGAGGACGCGCACGTCGCCGTCTTGACGCAGGTTCAGCATGCCGCGGTCCGCCGACCCGCTGGCACGTTGTTCCACATGAACAAGGTGCACCCCGCCGTGCCACCCCACTGCTCGGGGGCGATCATGCTGGATCGGCTCTTCATCAAGGCTTCATTGGCTTGCAAGAAGCGATGGTACCCGTCCAGATCTTTGTACGTGTCGCCCGTGTTAAATTCCAAGGTCTGGTAAGGGTACTCTTCACCCTGCACAATCTGCTTGATGCTGGTCAACCCGAATTTCTGGAAGGCGAAGGGGTGGTAGGCCACGTTCCCGTTGGTGTGCAACAAGCCCACGATCAGCCAGTGGGGGATCCGGCCTTGGAACAGGTTGCCCTTGTCGAAATCCAATTGGTTCTGCGGATGCGAAAACACCCGGATCTCGCTGCCCACCACCGTGTACTTGGCCACCTGCCATTTCCGCGGATCGTGTCGGGCCACTTCCAATTCCCTGTACAACGTGTCCGGTCAGTTTGACGTCGTCTTCTTGCAAACGGCCGTTCAAGGCCACCCCGTTCAAGAAGAAGGCGGGGGCATTGGAGTAAAATCGGATCTTGAGTTCCACGTTGGGCACCAAGGGTTTGCCCAGGTGGAAGATCTCCGAATGCGGCACGAATTGCAACATGACCGTGTGCCCCCCTTGGTACCGTTTTTGAGCTTCTTTGGATTCCAACACGAGTGCGGCACGAATTGCAACGTGACCGTGTGCCCCCGTTGGTACCGTTTCTGAGTTTCTTTGGATTCCAACACCGCCGCTTTCTGGCTCTCACTCAAAGCCGTGTAGTCGGCGTGCGGGCCCTCGTCGTTCAGCTTGTTCGCTGTCAAGGGGGTGGGAAAATCCAAGGCGTTGAAGGCTTTCAGGCCATGACGGTAGCTCTTGAACCAGCCTTGCGGTTGCAAGATGGTGTCCCCTTTGTTGTTGGTGTAATTGAGCAAGGTTTCCAAGTAAGCCTTGTAGGCGTACGTGTCCGTCTGAGGACTGATCAAGGTGCCGTTGGCGTGCACCGTTACTTGCTTGAGCAACGTGTGGGCCAGGTTGGGCGTCAGAAACAACGTGTCGGCATTGGTCAGGTTGCCGTCGTCGCTCTTCTTCAAACGGAGTTGCATCCGAAAGTAACTGCGACTCAGATCCACGTACTCGGGCAAGGCGGCCATCACGAATTCCTCCGGATTGATGCCCGTGGTCACCGGCGACAGTTCCACCATGCGGTACGCCACCGCCGATGTGCCTCGTTGAGGAATGGATCGACGTTTACGGCGCGTGCTTCTTTTATGCAGTCGGGCCGCCAGCTCGAAGGCCAGGTCGACGGGGGCCCCACTCCAAATGCGTCCTCCACTCTGCCTCGACAAACCGCGTTCGCCCACTCGCGTTCTCGGTCGAGATGGCACGGGTCGCATCTTTCAACCGAACAGATCCGCCACCCGTCGTCGTTTCTTGGCCGTGCCACTCGCCAGTCCCTGTGCTATCCGTGTCACGGCTTTCTTCGCTCGACCCACCAGTCCTTGCACTTTCCGTTTTACGGCCAGCTGGGCTTGTCTTTTAAGTGTTCGGGTGGCCAATCGGACCACGCCGCAGGGGGCCACCCAAAGCGTCCAACCCCGACTTCAACAACGTCTTGACCTCCGACGACAAGATGCCACCCAGACCGCGTCTGGTGTGATCGGGAGTGTACCACGTCAGACTTCCTCCTCTCATGCTGCGCTTTCGTGCTCAGCTCCACTTTCTCTTTTTTATAGGTCGCTCCGTTTGAAGTGCAAGGTGACGACTGTCACGCCCCGTCCCACGGCCGCCTGCCGCCTGTCGCCATCGGTCAGGTGCACGTCCACCACGTCAAAGAAGAGTTGACGCACCGGCACGTACTGCACGTGGCAGGGTTCGAAGAGCGTCCGGCCTCGCCCCGTGCTCTGCACGTCCACGTCGCACAAGACATCAGTCGATCGCGTCCCCACCCGACGACTCTGGCCCACGTTGTTGTGAACGTACCACGTCCAGGACGTCCCACGGGGTCGTGGCCATCGGCGATGTTCGAAGAGCGTCTCGAACCAGCCGTCGTTCAACCCGCTCAGTTCCCACGAGTATTGTTGATACAGGATCGTGCTGTTGCCGACGATCTCCCAGGCCGGCACGGTTTGCCCAGCCCAATCTTTCTCCAGGGTCACCGGATTGACGGTCAGCTGCACGGTCAAGCAGGGCCCGGGCCACCCATCCGTCGCATCAGATCTTGATGCACGCCCAAATCAATGTCCCCGTCGCGCAACACCCGGGCATTGTCGATCACCAACGTGTCCGGCTCGGCCCAACGAAACTTGGGCACTAAGGTGGCGTCCGCTTCCATCCAGTTCCACCCCACTTGCACCTTATTCCAGTACTTGTGTCGTAGATCATCCACCACCGCTTTCACGAACGACGCCCCGTCGTGGCAACGGCTGGCCACATCCTCGATGTGCAGCTCGGCCCAGATGCCTGGATGATCGACGCGTTGCCAGTCTCCTTCGAACGAAAAGAAGTAGGCAAGCAACGTGCCGCGTGGGTATAACAAGGCGTCTTGCCAACTCTCATCGTCGTCGGTGTTGCCGTCGTTGTCATCCGGCACGCTCAGACGGACCACCCCCACCACCCAGCGTCCGCCTCGTAACCAGAGGGGTGGCTTCATGCGGGTGTGGAAGGCCACATTGGTGTTGTCGGGGAACCCGGCGTCGTCGCCGTCGCTGGGCAAGGTCATGTAAAAGGCATCCATGGTCTGGGGCCCGTGCATCCCCGAGGCGCTTTATACGTCCTGTCGGAAGTGCAAGGTCAACAGGGTGCGGCCTTACCCGAACCAGACCAACGTGCCGTCAGTCTCGGCCACTCGCATTTCCATCACTTCCATGACGTTGTTGCGTACGGGATGGTACTGCACGTGCAAAGGTTCGAAGTACACCGTGCCTCGTCCTCGGCATCGGTACTGGACTTTGTGCAACAGATCCGTCACTTGCCGTCCCACGATGCTGCTGCCTCCGGCATTGCAATAGACGTGCAAGGTGCAAACGCGTTGTTCAGGTTCTGGAACCGCCAATGGCAGTTCATGCTCAGGGCCAGATAGTGGAAGCCGTACTGATTGGTCCGCACCATCCACCAGATGGGCCGATTGGCCAAGTCGACCAAGTCTCGGGTGGTCCCAACCATCGTCGTGACGTGGTCGTTCGGGAACTCCATGCACAGGTTCGGGCCCAGGACATCCTTGCCTTCTTTCGTCAATGCCAGCCAGCCAATCTTGTAGGCCAATTTGTGACTGAAGGTCAAGACGGGCATCTTGTCCCTGTTCATCTTGGTCCGGGTATTGTCGACGATCAGATCACGGTCGGCCCCCGTTGTTCCCAGCGAAACGTCACGTACAAGTGTTTGCCACCCGTATCCTCGAACCGACTGCCCGTGGCGACCGTCGTCGTCTTGGCACACTCGATCACGTCAACGATGGCTTTCACGAAACTTTCACCATCCACCACCGATTCCAGGTGGTCGACGTCGGCCATCTTGACTTGCTTTTCGTGGGTGACCCCACCCTGCAGATACCGGATGATGTCTTCGGTGTACCATTTGCTGTAGGCCAGGTACTCGCTCGGGCCCACCGACTCGTACAGGTCGATGTGGGCGTCTGGCAAGGACAGGCTGCTCAACCCCACTTGCCACCCGTGTCCTTTCAGATGCAACGGGTACGGCAACCGGACTTTGAACCAGGCCGCCATGTTGCCGGTGAATTTGGCGCTGCTGGCATCGCTGGGCAACGTCACGAGAAATTCTTCGCTCATCCCAAGGTCTGCACGTCCTTCTTGGCGACCCAACTGTCGTACTTGCTCGGCCACCCTTTCCAACGCACCAAGACCTTCTCTCCACTGTGTTAAAGTACTTTCTCGATGCGGAACAGTGCGTCGTCGTTCGCCGTCACTTTCTGCAACTCCTGCTCGTAAAACGTGCCTTCCAACGGCGTGCCGTCCATCTCTTCCACCTTGTACGTGGGCACGGGTCAAGCAGGACCTCGAAGACGGTCATGGGGGGCTTGAGGTCCTGCTTGTCGTTGGAACCGTACAGGTCGAGCCATCGACACGGCAGACCCACCGAGTCGATCAGACTGGTGCACAGCCAGCACGTCAAGTGCCAGTGCACCCAGCGTTGTCCTGTGTCGCCACACATCTCCCTCACAAATGAACTCACACGTTTGACGACCCTTTCATTCATTGATTCAGATTTTACAACACGTTTCAAATCCAGCGGGCAGGGTCCGATACACCTCAGGATAGGGCGAGGCACGCCACAATAGTCTTCAATTGTTGCACGGCCCAAGGGAATTGCTCCAGGTGATGCGTCCCCACCACGGCGATGCAGCCCGACAGCGTCGGGATCCCGTCCTCGTCGCCGTTCACGGTCCGGGTCAGCATGAAATGAGGGCGTGTGTAAGTCAAGTACGCGAACACGTACCATGCGTAGAGCACCACCTCGTACAAGAAGATGGGTTTTTCTTGCTGACGTGCCAAGGCCATGCTGCATCCCGTCCCACCACGCACTGACACCCCGTCCTGCTCCAGGATCCCGAACGCCACCACCGTGTCGGCGTCCTTGAAGATGTGGTAATTGCGGCTCAAGAGTTCCCACACGGGCAGGCGCAACCGTTCGTTGGGGCGCGCGGGGGGGGTACTTGGCACAAGGCTCACCACCCTTCTTCCAGGGCATTGTCCGTCAAGGGCGTCATGTCTTTCTTGGCGCGGGCGTGCGACGGACCCACCACCACGCGGCAAGGGATGCGCAGCTGGTTCGCCAACTGTTCGGCCAGGGTATCGGTCCCTCGAGCGCCTCCCACCACTAGACTCACCTCCGTCATGATCCCACAGAAAATGAACACACTCCAGTTCAAACACAACTTTTATTTCTACCAAAAAGTTCACGCGTGGTCGGGTTCCACGGGACACGGGTGCCACGCGTCTTCCTCGAGACGTTCGGGCACGTAGAAACAGTGTCTGTATGGTCGACATTCCGGGCAGTCGGCAGGCGTCTGCGCGGACCTCGTGTACGTACTGTCGAGCACGTCGAAGTAGGCCAGGTCCTTGTCCTCTTTACAGCTGTCACACAAGACGCGATCCAACATGCGGTTGCAACGCACATGCCACAGCCGTCGTTCCTCGGCTTCTCGGTCGGCTCATTGACGGAGCCACGTTTGCACTTGGTCGGTGACATGTCGCCATTCTTCCATGGTCTCGTGGAGACTCCGGAACTGATTGGGCAGTTGGACCCGGACCCGTTCGTGGTCGTGGCACGCCTCTTGCGCCTCACTCAATTGGCGCTCCAACCACTTGATCCGGTCGTGGAGGTGACGGTGTCGGGACTGGGGTTGGGGGCTTCGTGGTCGCCCTGCTTCATCGGTGACGGTGACGTCGATAGAGCCGGAGGGACTCTGGGGGTGAACGCATGACACGTGGTCGGTTGGTGCTGGGGACCTGTGTCCGAGCATCCGAGGGCATTGGCAAAATCTTGCAGCCAATTCCAGTAGGTCTCGTCGAACGTGTAACCCGTGGCCAGACCTTGCCAGACCTTGGGCAGACGAATCGAGGTCTCGGTAGTAGGCCTGAAACGTCAAGTCTGCCAGCGAGGGTGCAGAGGGTCGACTCTTATAGGTGCCTCCGGGTCGCCCAGCCCGTCAGGATTGCGTGCGAGGGGGTCGCGCGCGTCGTCTCCCACTCCATGGGTTGGCTCGGGTTCCACGGTCGGGAGGGTGGGATCGTCTCCCACGCCATCGGAATCCACGGTCGGACACGTAACAACTGGCTCTGACTTCTTCGACATGGCCACATGCTTTGTCGAATGGGTCACATCCACTCCCTCTTATAGGGGGCGTACCACACCCGCTCGGCCTGACAGGAACCTGCCCACGTGCGCGTGCAATGGGGCACGTGCTCCGTAGTTTTCCGGACTCCCCACGAGTTGCAGGGCACGTGCTCCGACCTTTGACGGACTTCCCACGCGTGTGCACGTGCTCCGACCTTTTCCAGTGCCCTGCCATTGGACGACGATGAGGTCATCCCGTTGTGCTTTTCGGGCGTTGATCATAGGTATAAGAGCGTGGATCCCGCTAGCTCTGCATCATTCGAGGGTCTGTATCTCTAGTCAGAACATGGTCTCTTGAAAGTATGGCACTGTCTCCGGCCAAATACCCGTGCCCTGAGAAGACCAAGAAGAAAACGCCACCCAAGAAGATGGACCACCTGTTGGGGGCGTGCACGGATTTTGCTGACACGCCATCAGAAACCGGCCGCCCATCAAAAAGCCCGCCAAAAAGCCGCGGCCGTACGTCGTGCCCAAGGTGGCCAGCATCTCGAGTTGAGCACCTGGCTGGAAAACGACACCATGCCCCGGGATGCTGCAGGCCCGCCACCGTGCAAGACGACTTGCCTGGTGCCGGTGCCTACCACCGAGCCTAAGCACCCTAAACTGGACACGCCCAAACTGCAGACCTTGGAGGAACTGTTCACCAGCCTCCCTCCACCCGAGCTAGAACCGGATCCGTTGCCGCCGCCGTTGCCCACACCTCCACCCGTGGTCCTGGAGAAGGTTCTGTCACCTGACTCGCCGACGGAGTGGGTCCTCTGCTGCACGTGTCTGGAACCTCCCAACCAAGAGCAATTGCCGTGGGCCCCGATTGCGTCGCAGACCCAAGAAGCGGTGGAGGTGCTGGAGGAACGGACGGCTTTGCCCCAGGAGGCACCTTACTTGACGCCCGAGGAGGCTTACTGTTGCGGCTTTCCAGCCCCCCAGGAGGAGAAGGAGGAAGCAGGAACCGCGCATGCCCCACCGCTGCTGACGTGTCCCCTCCACGCCTTGCCACTCCACCACGACGTCTCGCGGAAAGGTTGGCGGTAAGTCCAATGCATGAACAAGCAGTGTCCCGTGTGGGTGGGCCTCGACAAGGCTCCAGGCTTTGGAAGGGGGTGTGCATCCTGACCTCAAGCAAGGCCTCTTCTTCTGCTACTGTGGCCACCCCGCTCGCGTGGCCGTGATGCAGCACGACACGCCCAACCGAGGACGCGGGTTTCTGACGTGCCATCACTCTGACGACCGGGGGTGTGATTTCTTCCAGTGGGTGGACCGTCCGTGGGCACCTCAAGTGATGTGGCGACGCGTGGCCATGTTCAACCCACCGGCTCCTGTTTCTGCTCCGCTGGGGTGGCGTCGACCCCTGCAGCCCCAACCCACATTGCTGATCCTCCACACGATCTTTCCGGCGCCCAAAGACGTGGAAGATGTTGTCGCCGGTGGTGGAGCGAGCCCCGTCGCCTGTTGAGATAGAATACCGTCCGTGGTTGGGGGCGTCCCCGAAATGGCTCCCCACATACAACCACAAAGGCAAGTGAGTGCGTGCGTGGGCGTGCGCGTGGACTTTGGGTGTGTACATAAGAAAGCGGTCGGAACTTCAGTCAGTCATGGATCGAACGTTGTTGAAGAACGTGTGCTTGGTGATCGATCTGGACGGGTACAGTGTGCATCTCCTGAAGCACGGACATGCGACCTTCGTCCCGTGGGAACTGGGGTGGTGCGATTGGACCGGCCAACATCACGGGTCCAAACATTACGCTCACGCGTTCCTCTGGCGTCGCCTGGATGTGGCCGATCGCAAGACGGCTCGGTACGTGCGACAACGCGTGCACGGCCTGCCTTTCTACGCCCACGAGAGCGAACAGGCCGCACCCTTGGGCGACTTGCCCGAAGACCTCCGGACCTTGTACGCCCGTTTCAAGACGATCGACCGGCCTCGCGTGGCTTTCAAGGGCGGCCATTACGAAAAGGACTTGCTCAAAAATCTGGGCATTCCTTCCTTTGATCTGGAACAGTACACGTGCCCGAAGTTCGACGACCTGGCACGGTCGACCACCATGGCGTCCTGTGGCCACCACGACGATCCCGACCGCCAACATTGCCCTCGTGTCGAATGTTATCATTTTGTAAAGTGGATGCGCGGGGCATTGGGACGGAAAAGAGACATGCGTTTTGTCAACGTCGAGTGGGCGCAGCATTTGGCCCACCCTTGATTATTTTGTACATAGGAAAAATGCATTAAATTTGTTATTCATAACTGTGTGGTCGTGCCTTTCTTAGCATGTAAGGTGGGGGTCTCAAGAGACCCCGAGGGCAAAATCCAGGGACGGTCCGGGTCTGAGGGTGGGGCTGAGTCGGTCAGTTTCTGCGAGAAACGGTCCGGGTCGGGGACGATGTAGGGCACGTCCAGGATGCGGGGCAGCGGCGCCATGTAGAGCCAATGGCTCCCGACCATGTGCAACATCCGGCACCGGGAATAGCGGACCATTCTGGGGTCGGCATGGCTGGGCGGGTTGTACGGAACCAGGGCCAACCTCTTGTAGGGGCAGACGGTGAGGGCGTTCAGTTCTTGGACCAGGCTCGCATGTTGGGGATCTTCTCTTGCATTTCGGATGGGAGCACATCCCACAGACTCTCCATTTTTTTGGAATGGGGGCGTCTCTCGGGCCTCCACCCTT
This sequence comes from Astreopora myriophthalma, assembly GCA_014634185.1. Classification (NCBI taxonomy): domain Eukaryota; kingdom Metazoa; phylum Cnidaria; class Anthozoa; order Scleractinia; family Acroporidae; genus Astreopora; species Astreopora myriophthalma. The sequence goes on along the minus strand of BLFK01001000.1, from coordinate 160,770 downwards.
TTATCGAATGTGTGTCGACCAATGGGAGCCCAGAGGCGTCCCACGTGGCCTAGAGGGGTCTGTTGGGGGGATACCCCTATCCCCCTCCAGGGTTTTGTTTTAACAAGAGGTTCTGATTGGTCGGCCCGGGTCGGGTCACGTGCCTTTCGAAGCCTCTATAAGAGGGGACCCTGCTCGCACCCCTCCAAAACGAACATGGCCGCTGCCCAAGAAGAACCCTGTCTGGTGTGCCTTCACGACACGGTGCCCTACGTCCCAACCCTACAATTGATGGCCCGCCTGGCATCCGTCAACAAATTCGCGATGGACACAGGCACCCGACCCGTCCGCCTGTGGAAGCCCGCCAAGACCTTCTGCTGCCGGTCCTGCCCGCACTGCCGCGCCCGCCTGATGAGCCTGGACCCGGCCCTGGCCAACACCCTCCCCTCGGACCCGGCCAGTGAAAGCAGCGACACCCCCCTCGTGTCAGAGACGGAGGTGGGGTGTCCCACCTCTGTCATATTTTCACAGGCACTTTATCGGCTTGTGGGGATGGCCAGAGTCAAAAAATGACCATCATATTTAAGTTGTGAATGTGCGCACGCGCATTGAACGACTCATCGGTGTCTGAGAGTGGAGGAATTTTGGTGTAAATTCCCTGGATAACCTGGCCACTTCAGCGATTTGTATGAGCGCCACACATGGTTACCTGTTTTTGTTTTGCTCAAACAGAATCTGTTCATGTTGAATTTTTACATTTAGAAATTTTTAAATTTCTAAAACTGATAGAACATGATAGACTGATAGAACTTTTTAAAAAGTAATAGATACTGTGTTCGTTATTTTAAACTTTCTGATTGCTTTTTTTCTTTTTCTTTTCTGTTATTACCTGCCCTGGGTGCCAGAGGTTTCTTTTTTTCCTTTTGGGCACAACGGAATTGGGCTGTGGAGCAGCGAAAGCGAGTTGTGAGTCACGAGCCACGAAGTCGCTATGCCTCTCGTTGCTGGTGAGCATGAAGACCTCTGGCATCCAGGGTAGCTTTTACTCTGTTATCAGTTAAAATATTAGCCAAGTTTCAGCTACCACTTAATTTTGAGAGATCTCATTCTAAGCTAGATAGTATAAAACGAATCGTTATTTCTCAGCTAACAGTTAAAACAGACCAAATCGGCTAACTCAATGTTGTACCCAATTCAAATCCTTTGGGGCTTGTTCCAAGTATTTCCTTATCATTTAAATGTGAATGCTTCATTATAATGCAAATACAATAAACAAAGAAACTTAAACCCGGGAGATTTGAATTGGGTTCAACACTGAGTTAGCTGATTTGGTCTATTTCAGCCAATCCTCAGCTATAAGCCATTACGAAACCTCTAGCTACTGTCACACCACAGTTACGACTTGGGTCATAGAGCCCTTTGATTACATTTAACAGCAACAAATACAAACAAGACTCCTTATTAATTGATTACTAACAGTTTTAAAATACAACTGCTAGCATTTTGTTGAGTTTATTGAGTGCACCGCTGACCGCATTGGACCGCACTTGTTGATTTTTCAATAGAGCTCATAGGATGTTTTTGTGTTCATGTTTTGAAGTTTCGATTGTGGATCAGACACGAAAAACTTGTAAGTAATTTTGCTCATGTGTGTTTCTTTGTATACAGTCTAGGTCTTTTACAGGTTTTCTTTTGATTTCAATGTGTTCGATTGTATTTATATTTCAGTGAATCGTTTGATTGTTTGTACCCATTCAACGTTAATAAACACATCTCAAGTATTCGATCCATGAAATTGATCTCGGTAGGGGCACTGGGTCTCTACAACAACCAAACATGTAAGTTCCTATCAAGCACAAAACTTAACATGGTCCGTGTTTGTTACAACATCTAAGAAATGCTTTACAAACGTTCAGTCAATCGCGTTCCCCAGTTTTTCACAGTGGAATCTTGGTTCAGCTGACAACTAAAAGTACTGTAAATCATGCTATGGATTGCTTTCGGTTCAGTTTAGAGGGGAGTGGGGGTGGGTAGGATAAGGAACTTCTTTTGGAGGCCATGTTTCTGAGCGCGACATACCGTTTCAAAGTCCATTCCATGCAGCATATATACAACGTCTTCGGTAGCAATGTTTCCCGAGGCACCCTGTGCATACGGACAACCACCTACAGTAGACCACTGACCGAAGCATCAACTGTGCGAACACCCAGCTGCAATGCAAATGACAGCGATAAAGCCAATTAATAATACAAGAGCATGCAACCTCGTTTCCAGGACCTTTACAGCGAAGGGAAAGATCTTCAGAACGATCTTGGGGCACGTGAAGACAGTTTGGAGAAAAGATGACACTGGAACTTGATTAACGCAAGTGATATACAACAGAAAATTCAAAAGAAGAAAATCACAAAAACTTTCCTTTAATAGAACTAACAACACAATGGTATTGGCACCCTATGAGGTTATTGCCGATTTATGGCTGAAGAACGGTGTCAAATACCTTGCAGAAACTTGAGTAGAAAGGGTGTGCGCTGCCATGACAAAAACAAACAAATAAAAACAACGTGGGTCTATGTCTTGGATGCTCTGGCAGTCAAAAAAATCGCTATTCTAACCCAAAATCGTGATTAGGCTTCTGTCAATTAAACTCAGAGTGTTAAGCTGGAAGGATCCGAAATATGCTGCGTTAGTTTGCTTCAACTGTTCGAAAGATGTGTACAAACCATTGTGTTTCATTGCACTAAACTCCGCCATTTTTGCGAGGAACAGATCCAACACAAGTGTGGGGGAGGAGTCAAGGCTTTGGGAACTCCTCAAATGCAAGTGAAGTACAATGGATTGTGCAAAAAGGTACTTACTTGCAGTGCTATCAGAATATTTGCTAAGGCCTGGCCATACGTATCGTGGAAGTGAATAGCAAGTTTATCGACTGGCACCCTCTCTAGCACGCCTTCCAACATTGCTTGTGTCGAACCTATGAATATTGTTCAATCCTTTGCATAAAGAAATCTGCATTAGGCATCAAAACCATCCCTTCTTTTTCCAGAAAGTACAGGTCAAACTTTGTTGAATTTATAGCATAATCAAGATGGTTTAGGACAGTGGCATGAAAATAAAATTTGCCATCTTGACGAGAGCCTTAGCGCATTGGTTAGCGCTAGCGGGATTTGATCTCAGGAAGGTCTAAAGTTCTTAACAACAGGTTCCCGTTGTTCGAAGGGTGGAAATTGCTATCCACTGGATAATTCAATAGCTTTTGCTAGCGCTTATCCGCAGGACAGTGATTTATGCCATGGATACAGCATTATCCATCTATTGAACAATCGAGGCTTGTCATGGAAGGCCAATGTACCTCGTCAGCTGATGGTAATTTTTAGTGCTTTTTCCTTTACAGACACTGCCCCTAGTCATTTGTATTGAATACTGATACTTGCCGTTTTCTTTATCAATGGGCTTTTCGTGTTTGGTACAAATTTTCAGTAACCAAATGTGGCGAACTGTTGAATTCGCCGGTAGGAACAACACGAGAGAAAGGCAAGCGAAAGGCTCAAGACTGTGAACCCAAGAGTAAATTACCGAGGACGGGTTACCTTACGGTCATAAGGTCTCACAACAAAGGTTTTACAATATATTTTAGAGCCCTTAAATTTTGAGCCTAAAACTGACACGGGACCCATTGATTTGAATTTGCATCACTCCGCTTTGTGATTGGCCAAAAAGTCTCATGCCACTTTTGTAACCAATCAAAAACAAAACCCGAAGCAAACTGTGATTTAATCGCCCGTGTTTCCCCCGCGATTTGCGGCGGCTCAGTGGATTTGCTCCGAGATCTGAATTGCCCATTTGTCTGCTACTGCTGCTATTGGTCAAATTAATACCTAGGGTTTGATGCAACAATGTTGCAAAGTGATCCCAATACACTGCTGGATGTCATATTTGGGTTTACGATATTCCTTACCAGCTGTACCTATTCCAATAGTGTCACCAAGCGAGATTTCATAACATCCCATGTCTAACAAGTTCTTTGCAACCTTAAAAGGAAACAAAAACGAAATTTACCTGAGAAATTAGCATGTCAAATTTTCGAAAAGAGAAAATCCATTTCACAATTTGAGAAAAAAAATTGTATACATATATTTATGTCTATCATCACTTAGTTCAGTTGTTTTTCTGCTTAACTTTCAAGGCACCATCACTTTAGATGTTATAGCGTCATACGGTTGTCCAGTAGTTTGGGAATAAAAGTCCTCTGGCGTGAAACAATAAACAGACACAGCCGTTTCCAAAAGGGCGGTGCCGCACCAAATTTTAAGAGAACATGGATGATAGTCAAATCCTTTCTTCTCAAATTGTAAATTAGCCTTTCTCTTCAAATAAGTAAATATTTCCAACAATTCAGTCAGTGTTAACTTCTTGAAACCACTGATGTTCCTTTAAAAAGGTTTCTTTAAAAGATGGCTGTCTCTACGCAATGAACACATCTATGGACACTGATTAATTTGAAAATTTGTAACTTCAGCACTGATGTCATTAACACATACCATTGCAACTGCTTTTGGTGCGATATAACCTTCATACGGACACCCCACCACGCAGGAAACATATCTGTAAAATTGTAAATTGTTTGATCTCAAGTGTACATTTCTCAAAAGCCCCGGGACTTTGCGAGCGTATTTTGGATGCAACTAATTCCTGTTTCTAAGCTTGATATCCTGCAACGCGGACATGATATTCTTATCTTAAAAACATGTTGAAATACCAGCTTTTTAGAATACGCAAATTGCAGTTTTTTCATGTGACTTTCGGTCCCAAAATGGTTTTGGAACATTGGACATACACACGCCAGGCGGTATAGCATAACTTGATAAAGTAAGAGCCTGAGAGTGAGTCAAGTCCTGACAAGGAATGTTGTTGATGACATTGACTGGCATTTCAAAAACTTGAGCAAAAGTCATCTCCAGGTGATCTGTGTATTGCCACTGTAGTAGAAGTGACCCGCCTCATTAATTGAAGGCACTATGCCATGCACTTTTAGGCAAAGACATCTCATACTACCATTTTCAAGTTCAAAACTCATGTTTAGCTACTGATTCCTAAAATTCCTCGGCTCCAAAAGCCTGTGGCATAGCTCCTTTACGACTGAATAGTTCTATTGTGGTCATAAAACCTAGCCCAACGGAGTGAGTACCTGGGTAGGTCGGCATGTGTGGAGGGGACTGAAGGGTATGAGAGAAAGAGGAACGCTACAATTCTGCAATCGGTATCACGTACTTGACAATGCTTACATAAATTTGTGGGGAGTTTTAACTGGCTGATTTGACAGCTTTTTGTCCATGGTGACTGGCCAGATTAATTACTAAGATTCGGTGCTGGCCAACTGGACTGCTATTGCACTACGAAAATAATCGAAGAGTGGGATGGGCCCAAATTTCCTTCTCTCTCTTTTAGCCCTGCCCACTTTCATCGACGAGTTCCAAGAGTTCGACCGTACCGTGGTAAGTGGTTAACAAGCCACTTTCCGTTGCTGCAGTCAAATTTCTTGAATTAATCAAAGAAAGTGGCTGGGGCACTAAAACAGAGTGGGTGCGGCTGAGATACGACATTTCAGGCGCATTTCACTCGTCAGTGATTTTCGTAGTAAATAACGGCCACTGTAATGGCATTCAGAACTTGGGAAATACAATGACAACCTATAGGTTTTAAGTGATTGATAAAATATCAGACGGAGATCTGTAAGGGCATTGACAATAGCGAGCCCTAAGCAAACCATTGTAAATCCATACAGACCGGACGCTAATATTCTATCTGAGTAGCAAACTGAATGTGTGATATTGTAGGTTAATTTATGGTATTGAGGGTCCAAAATACGCAATAAGCATTTTCATGCCGATTTCACCTGGTTGAAACCGCGTTTCTCTGGCTCAATGTCATATTTCAACTGATGGACAATTTGTATAGCTTGCATATTATAAATAATGTCCTCTCATTAAGCAGTTATTTCATGTCTTATCTTAAGCAGGGTTCGTACTCTTAAGAGACTTTCCATGAACTTTTCCATGACTTTTACCAGTTTTCCATGACCGAAAGTTTAGCTGTCACTTTAGAAAATTGTCAAAATCATCCTTGTTTTGGGGTATTTTCTGACATATAACTCGCCCGTATTTTACTGTCCCTGCTTTGACATCTGCAATAATTTACCTACCAGACATAACTAAAATTTTCCATGACTTTCCATGACCGATAACTAAACTCCATGACTTTCCAGGCCTGGAAACTGAAATACTAAATTTCCATGACTTTCCAGGTTTTCCATGACCCATACGAACCCGGTTAAGCTCCAAAACTGTTAGAAACAAAAGCGCCACTTATGGAGGATTGAACTAGTTGAGCATTATATGCTTGAATTTCAGTAGTGGTGTACGACCCTCGGCGACCCTTTGGACGGTTGGAAAAATTTGCATAAGGCAGGAAATTCAAATTTGGGCGCCCAAATTTGAAATGGAAAGAAGCGGTCTGATTGGTAGCTCGACTGGAAATAGGTCAAGCCAAACCGGAAGTGACGTCCATCCCTTCCCGTTAAGTGAGAAGCCTTTGACCTTGCACTCCGTCTTGGCATAGTTGCATTCATACCCATAGTTTTTGGGACCCCCAGAGCAGAATCCCACGATGTACTGAGCAGGGTCCAGTTCTTCGGTGAATTCGCCGAGATGCGTACCGAGTGACATCGGGTTGGCCAGGATGATGAACGTAGAGGACTGAGTCCATGTCATAGTACAGGACACCATCCAGAGTTCCAGCACTTCATACAAATGCAAGCGCACCCAGCAGGTGGTGGATGCCACGACAAAGACCTTGGTGTTGACGTTGAGGGCCGTGCAGTGGTCTTGGACATGGAAATGCACTTCCACAGTGTTCCTCCAGAGAACTCACGTAGCAGATGTCATGCTGATCAGTCCATGAAAAGGCAGAAGGCGTGCAGGTCGGTAAATTCTTTGACTTTTATCAAGTTGTCCCGAAAATGCCCCACATGGAGTTCAGCATGAGCTTGGACAAGGACTGCTGACCTGGATTCTTGGCGATGTTGGCCCGATCCAACCAGATGCCTTTGTGCTGTGCAAAATCCTCCACGTACCCTTGGCGTTGTGCCTCTGGGCCAACCAGACGCTTCGGTCTTGATCTGAAGCCAGGTGTCAAACAGCCCGATGTGAATCTCGGCAAAGTGGCAGACCTAGGGAATCGATCAAGAAAGATGAATGAAGAGTCAAAAAGAAAGGTCAATGTCGGGTTTTGGGGTGTTCTCACCTCGTGCACATACTGGATGACATAACCCATCTCTACCACCTTCAGGAGCTCAGTGTGGTTGCAGCCAAGGGGTGTCTCCTGCAAGGGTTTGTCAAGGTCCTGTTCCACACATGACCGGCACAAGGGAAACAGAGTGGCTGGGGAAGGATCGAACAGGATGGAGGATGGAACAGAGTGGCTTGGGAAGGATCGTACACAAAGCCAGCCCAAAGTAAAACGACAGGTCTGTGATACCTGGTTCGTAGATGAACATCGAATGGCCAAATGGGATACCGACCGTAGCTGTTCAGTCACAGGTACAGGTACAGGCTGGTGTAATCCACGTACTGGATCTCTTCCCCTCGGTTGGCATTGACCAAGTGGTACAGCCAAGCCGCATTGCTCTGTCCACCGAAGAACGCGTCCTGGGGCTGTAAGGGAGGCTGCAGAGTCACCTTGTCCACTAATGCTTGGACCTTGGGATCAACCGCCTTGAGGGACTGCCACTCGCATTCCCACATAGTCTTCATGTGGAAACCCTGATGACATAGGTTTCACAACTGAGCCATGGTGAAGTGATACACATCCTAAATGGACCAGTCGTCCAAGCAATGGAAGGTCTCGGACCACCTGGGGTGGCACTTGGGGCACCCGTGTCAGAAGCAACCAAAGAACTCGTAGACCATGTGAGTGTCTTTGTCAGGCTGATCCTGTCCATCACGCCACTACTCTTGTCTGCCAGCTAGAATGGGACTGGCCCTACCGTCGACGCCGCAACATGGATCCCAAGCGCCACACCACTCATCTTGCCTGCTGCCATGAGGCTTACCACATCTCCCATCGACACTGCAATGCAGATCCCGAGCACCGCTCCGCTCGTCTCACCCACCGCCATGATGTTTACCAGGCCTCCCATCAACACCATGACACAGATCCCGAGCTTTGTGCTGCTCATCTGGCCTGCCAGCAACAACGGAACCAAGCCTCCTGTCGTGGCCTCCGAGCAACGTGCCGCCTATTTGGCCCAAGACTGCAGTCGGGCCTTGACCTTCCCGCAACAGAATCGAGATCGGGTCTGTGGATCCTGAGTGCCATGCCACTTATCTGGCCCAAAAATGGGTACGGCACCAGGCCAGAGACTGCCACAAAGTTGAGGACTGCGATGCCTGCCGCTTGTGCTGGCATTGCAGGGGGTTCGACACCTCTTGGATGCCAGCCTGCCAAGCCCGCCTGCTGCAGTGGCAACCTGACCTGCCGAGTCTCCAGACACCTCTCCAAGACAGACCATGCCCCAGCCAGTCTGTTTCCTGCTCTTCCTCCTCGACCTCCATGGACTCGGACTTGGTCTTCATGGGTTTCTTTTTGACCGCTTTGAGGCCGGTGGCTTGCATTTCTTCAAGCCAGGCTTCTTTGGGAAGTGGTGGCAGTGGTGGTGGGGGACTTTGGGTCACATGCCTATACTCTCCTCCTTCTTGATCACCACCCCTCGGCTCAGACCAGGGCCCTCCACGGGCACAGCTGTTGCTTTCATGTCGGCCACCAGTGCCCAGCCTTGCGGGGTCTTGTCCGCGCGGACCATGCATTGCAGCCATTTTTCCAAGGCCAGGGTAGTCAGATCCACTTCAGCATCTCCTGCTGCCTCGGCGCATCGGGCCTAACAGGGGCAAGGCCGTGAATTGCCACAACCGTTTGATGGTGTGTTGCCAGGCACTGGACATGGGTTTGATGTGTTCCAAGGCTTCAGAGCCCGACAACGCCGTGTCAGCCAACAAGCAGTCTTTCTTGGCACCTTTCCGCCCGATTTTACAACAGATTCTCTGCCCCCCTGTAATACTGAACCAGCTCGGGCATCTCTTGCTTGGGAATCACAATCATCTCTTCCATGTTCTTTTTTCATGGTCCTCGATGTGTGCACGTCACACACAATTCCACTTGCCTGTCGATTTCCAGTCGATTATGACACCGTTCGCAGTACAGGAGGGGCTGCTGCTGCATCTTCTCGCACAGCACCTTATTATATCATTCCAAGACCGAGCGATAGTCCCGTTGCCACCAGAGCATCTCTTCCCACAACCAGGTGTTCTCGGCATTGGCGTCTTGCAAGAGTTGTGTCAGGTTTTGAAGGGTAGCACGCATCGACACCTGTCTCTCAGGTTCGTCCATAATCCCACGCTTTTCTGCGACCTCAACCACACACGTGCCCATTCAAAGAATTCTTGCATTTCCCCACTTTGCGCAACACCTTTTTATGTTTGACGAGCTGGGCCATCAACGTTGGCAACACGGGCATGCATTTCTTTAACAGGTTCAACACCAATTTGCTGACAGTGTTGATCTGGTCGCCGTTGGCATATTGCAGCAGTTCGCAGCAAGTGCCTGTCCCACGGGCATCTTGCAAGAGGGCTTGCAGGAACGACAACTTCCGCCACAACTGTTTCATCATGGTCTGTGTGCCACGGTCAGAAAGGTCCTTTTATTGTCAGCGTTTCCTGGTGGCCACCTGGAAGGCTTTCTTGGCGGCATACCTGGCGGCACCCCCGATGGCCCCCAAGGCGGCCGCTTTGCCAGCAGTGATGGCGGCCTGCAGAAAGGCCAGCAAGGGAAAGAGACCCCTGGTCTGATGGCAGCATCCTCCTGCTCGTCTCCCCATGTTGATGATTGTTGTCATCATTGTCCCTTCCCTGTGGTTCGACGCTCAGTGTGGTGGCTGCTTTTGTACCTTTGGGGGGACCAAAGGGTGGGCGCACCCCTCCATGCAACATTCGCCTCGCACCCGCACGTACTCTAACTTGGTGGCCAGGCATCAATCCGTCAACGGTGGCTCCTTGTCTGCCACTACATCGTCCAATGTCTGCACCTTGATCAAAAAACTTTACACATCGTCAGAAGGCATGCCGCAAACGTACGTGCGCAATACCACCGGGCCACGTCCACTTTGAAGGCAAACGTTTTTAAATCATCCAACCTTTGACCACCGTGTTCAAGGCCGGCAGGCATGGAACCAACAGGCTGTCGTCCAACAAGGGGCCCACCATCAACCCCACCGCCACAATCACCAGGGCCAAGCCATTCCACACTGTGTGCACCCATCACACCCGAGTGAAAGTGTGGCGATGACACCACCATTGCTGGTGGTAGAAGGCAAACAATGAATCCAACTGTTGCAAGGATGTCAACAACGACATGGGGGTCTTGGCCATGATCTTCTTCTTTAAGAAGGTGGTGTTGACAGGCATGACGAGGTTAAATGCACCACAAGAGGTCCACCGTCTCTATAGAAGCATACAACGCGGCTCGTGGTATTTTGGACAACTTGGAAATATCACTCGCGGTATTATTGCCAAATACCACTACAGGTCATGCTATTACCTATACTAACACTTCTTACAATACTAACATTAGGGACTGGTCATTATTTATCGGGATGGGGGGCTGGTGCAAATAGGGGGGCCACCATTTTTTGTGCATAGCTTAAAGGGGGGGGGCATTAAAAAAATATGCAAACGTTTTGCTAGCAAAAATGTTAAAAGCTGCATCTGGATGCCATCAACAAATACAGCCTATTAAAACAACTTTACAAAAACAACTTTATTAACACTTACAAATCAGTATCTTACAACATTGATCTTCTCTCTAGCTACTGTAAACATAACCAGCACCATCATCATCATTGTTGTTGTCATCAGCATTTAATCATCATCATTGTCATCATCACTATTATCATTGTTGTCATCATCACCATTATTGTCATCATTGTCTGCATCATCAACAATGTCATCGTTGTCTTTATCATCATTATCATCATCATTACTGTCATCATCATGGGCATTATCTGGTTCTAGGTTAGTGTTTTTTCTTGGAAAATTGTCTACATATTCACTAATCAAGTTTACAGCTTCAGTAGATAGTTGTTTATCTTGTTCATACATAAGTTGTAGATATTTTACTTGAGGCAATGATAATGTAGATAGAGCTTCCAATTTTGAATTACTTCAGACGCAGAAGCATTTGAAATAAACTCGCGCACTTTCTGTATGTTGGCAGCTTTTCTCAAAACTGTCCTTCTTTTGGCTTTCCTTCGGTTCTCATTCCGAGAACGCTTTTTGGTTTTTGCATTCACATGGGGGATATTGGAACATATTTGATGTCTTCTCTAACTTTTCCTTAAAGCTTTCTTCTATTTCTATCATCCTTTCTTTAACTTTTACAAGTTTGCCAATAAGTTTTTCATCAAGTGTTTTTGGATGGTTGTGCTCTGGAAGCAGTGTCCCTGCTTTGGAGAAATGAAAAACCACAGGTAGTTCTAGCTCTGAAGAGGAAGAGGAGTCGACTGAAGAAGAAGAAATGATTGAGAGCACCGAGAACTTTAATGTCAATATGACAATTGTCTACACACGGTCTGGGCAGAGAGCAACTCGAATCCAAATTTAAGGTAGGTTAAAATGTAAATGTCTGGACATGGTGACTTAATAAATACGTACTTTTTGTTTCATGCATGCCGGAGGACAAGGGGGAATTGGGGGAGGGGG
>BLFK01001000.1:139853-148974 GCA_014634185.1 Astreopora myriophthalma | reverse complement strand
GTCAGCAAAAATAAAGCATGGCATATTTTCCATTGCACCAGCCATTTAGCCAGCCATTTAGCCCACCAGCCATTTAGCCCGAAATGAGGAAAAGGATGAGCAAATTTCAAGACTTTAAAATTCCATGAGAACGAGGTCTTAAGTTCCTCTAATGGACTTTTCTCGAGCTTTTATGGCCTCTAGTTTACCTTGAGGCCAAAAGCGCATTCAAAAGAGCCTTAAAGGAGCTACGTCACGGTTAAATGGGTTTGAAAAGTTTAGCTAAACTTTTCAATGTTTTTTGTTTGTAATCCGTGTCAATCTTCTCCATCCTTAACCATCCTTGTTCCTTTCTGGTTTATTATTATCTCTTTGGTGTTTTTCCACCTTTGTAAAGCATTATTTTCAGGTTTCCTTCAATTTAAAGGTAAATTTGTCGATGATCAAAATACCTCAAAATATCGTGACAGAGCCCCTTTAAAGGAAAAGTTCGAAAGTTAAGGTTACTCCAAACCTTCGCGGGTGCCTTCCCGAAAAAAAAATCGTACGCGCGTTGTTGTTTAGGAAAGCGCCACAATCTATCTATATATCGAAAAAAAGCTTATTTAATGCAGAATGCTATAAAATTATACGCTATTTTGGTTTTTCCTCTGCTAAGGCGAAGGAAGCCGGTAAACAGTAAAATGACAGTGCGCCATTCCGTCGAATTAATCGGGTATCAAACGTATTCTCTGATGAAATGTAGCTGCACAGTGTTAATCACAAAACATCAATCTCTCAAAGGGTGTGAGCATTTCCCCGTATTCCTATTGGTTTTCTTTTAATCGACCTGTCAAGTTCCAGTAGAAAAGAATATGCAAACGCGTTGCGTTCCGAAGCCGCCAGGAGGGAAGTATTTAATTAAAGAAAAAATGCCGACACCCTTTTGTTCCTTGTTGTTCAGTTAACGTTCGGGCCAAATTTCACGGAATCCCGTCAATTGTAAGTACGCTATTAATTCATTTGAAGAGGAGGCACTTTGCCGAAATGGTATTGCGAGTTTTCGCCTTCTAAAGATTTAGGAGCATGTCACGCCTTCTCGGAGAATTATGTCAACACCGGGCTCACACTGTGAGCCGCCAGCCAATAACATAGTGGAACCCCTGACGTTCACAGCAAGCAAAATGGTACTTCGCGGGAAAGTTATAGTTTTTCAGTCACGTTTTCCCCACTTAGCTTCTGCGAGTACGTTTTCAGCAGCCAGGCATGAAGGGAAAAAAACGTTCAACAAAACAAAGAGAAACCGACGAGTCAGTGCCAATACAGAATTATAGGGTTGGCGCTCGTGGCCGACATGAACGCGATCGGGTAAGTTTTTTTGTGTGTGTTCAGTAACATTGTCTTCAAATGGTGAGCGTATTTTTGGTTTTTGGAAAACAAGATGTGCAAGAATATTAGTATTCTCAACCGCAAATTCCTACACTTTATCAGGTTAGACGGTGACTTCTTTGCACGCAATCTCGACCAAAGCAGTTTGCCGCGAAAAGGTCGCTGGGGAGTTCACGCCTTACGGAGATTATGACACCTTGATAATTTATTAACTTTTTTACGAGAATACCTTTTTCTCAATGACTAGCGCGTATTTACAGATATAAACTTAATTTTTTGGAAAATTTAAGTTTAAGTAATTAACTTTAATTTGGTCAAAAAAACGAAATTTCGGCAAAAGTAGCCTGCCAAGGTTTGGAGTAACCTTAAAGAGTTAAAAATTCCATTAAAACCATTTCTAAAAGATCTTTCCCAGTCGTCAATTACAGTTTTAACGTCATAAACTGGAAGATGGAAGAACTTAACAAATTAGACAGAAAAGTTAGAAAGGTCTTGACGATGGTAAAAATGCACCATCCAACAGCTGACGTGGACAGGCTGTATATCCCAGGAAGGGCACGTGGAAGGGCCCTTGTACAATTAAAAACTACCTACAAAACAACCACAATTGGCCTGGACACATATCTCAACAACAAAAGTGAAACATTTTCCTCAAAATAGCATGGGATCATGACCACAGCAAGAAAGTCAAGAACTTAGCCAACAGAAGCTGAAGTGGTAGAGAATGACCTAACCACGAGCTATGCTCGGAGGGTTAAGCTGAAAGCCAAACACCAAGCTTTAGAACAACTCAAGAGCAAATGGGAAGAAAAGCCTTGGCATGGTCAGTACCTGAAGAGAACAAAGGAGAAGGATGTACACCGAGACCAAGCCCACAATTGGCTGAGAACACCTGCCCTCAAATCAGAAACAGAAGGCTTCATTATTGCTGCCCAAGGTCTGTGCATTAAGACCAACTACTAACGAAACAGGATTCTGAAAGATGGCACCGACCCAATGAGCAGAAATTGCAGGCAGTTTCAAGAAACAGTTGACCTTGTCTCGGGATGTCCTGAACTTGCCAAGATAGAGTGCATCTAAGATAGGGAAGACCTATCTGTGCTGTTCTGTTATTAGAACACATGCTGTTATTATCCTCTGCAGCACTCGAAATATTTCGACCAGTGACATACATAATAAACTCAACACTTAAACAAGGTATATTTCCAGATAGTTTAAAAATTGCCAAGGTTATCCCAATTTTCAAACAAGGCTCTCGTTCCTCATACGGTAACTACCGACCCATATCAGTTCTTTCTGCATTAAGTAAACTTTTTGAGAGGTGCATTCTCAATCAACTGATATTCTATTGCCTGACGGAAAATATCTTAGTATCTAATCAGTATGGCTTTTGATCTGGGTACAATACAATTGATTCCTTGGTAGATTTAATAGATGAGATAACTAAAGCCCTTGATGAAGAAAAGTATGCTGTATCGATATTTCTAGACCTAAGTAAGGCATTTGACACAGTCAATCATTCTATTTTGCTATCCAAACTAGACCTATATGGTATACGAGGTAATGAAAATCAGTGGTTTAGGTCTTAACTAAGCAATAGGAAGCAGAACGTTTTTGTGAATGGTGTGGAGTCTAACTTTCTTTTAGTAAACTCAGGAGTACCACAAGGGTCGATCTTAGGTCCTTTTCTCTTCTTAATTTATATAAACGATTTTGAAAAAGAAACCAACTATTTTATCCTAAGACTATTTGCTGATGATACTTCTTTAACTGCAACTGGGAAAGACCTCGATGTATTGCTTCAGAGGATAAACTCTGAATTGCCAGCTATTCATGAATGGTTATGCTCAAACAGATTAACCCTGAATTTAAGTAAGACAAAATACTTGGTTTTTCAACCACGACAAAAAAATAATTCTAATCTATATTCTCCTCTCAAATTAGCAGATCAGTACCTAGAACAGTCTTATAGTGTTAAATATTTAGGGCTCATTATTGATTGTTTCCTGTCAAGGCATGAGCATATTTATCATATTAGTAGTAAAATTAGCAAAAGTGTCAATATTATCGCTAAATTAAAACCACATGTGACATCCCAATCTCTGATAAGTATCTATTATGCACTTGTATACCCCTATCTTACCTATGGTTGCGTACTGTGGGGTAATAATTACGAGGCACCACTATCACAATTGGTGAGACTACAAAACAAAGTTGTTAGAATTATCAACAATGTGCCACGTCGTGATCACATTACTCCCCATTATGTGAACCTTGGTCTCATTAAGCTTCCCAACATTGTTAAATTATATACCTGTCAACTATTAATTTTTATGATCACCTAATTAATAAGAAGTCGTCGCATCTTAACTTGTCTTTAGTATCTGAGCAACATAATTACGCTACTCGAAGTGCATCCTTACAACACCTAAATCCAGAATCTTTCAGAATAAATATAAGAAAATTTTGTCCAACTATTTTAGGATGCTATTACTGGAATGATATTCCTTTATCTATATGCAACAAGCCAACTAGAAAACTATTTAAAAAAGCACTTTACCAGTTTTATTTTGCTCAGTATTGATAATTTCAACACTATATATTCATTTACTATGCGTTTACTCTTTCCTCTCTAGTTTACTTTTTATCCTAAAATAAATGTACTTAATCAAAGCGCATATAATTAGTTTACTATATTTTGCCCTTTCCACTTCTTTCACTGTACTTATTTTGTTAAATATTTTGTATTTATGTTTGTCAAGTGGAAGTGGAAATAAATAAATAAATAAATAAATAAATAAATAAAGATAGAGTGCATACAAAGACACAACAAAGCTGCAGCATATCTCCACTGGACAATATGCAAGCACTATGACATCAAAGTGCAAGATAAATATTGCGAACATGAACCAGCTACAGTGACAGAAAACCAAGCAGCAACTATACCCTCGGACATGCCAATCCAAACTGACAGAGATAAAAGCAAACAGACCAGACATTGCGGTGAACGATAAGAAGGGCAGAACCCGCCTGCTCGTTGATGTCTATCCCTACAGAAAGGAGCACCTCTTTGAAAACAGTAGAAAAGCTCTCGAAGTATAAAGATCTTGAAATAGAAATCGAGAAAGCATGGGGAACGAATACAACAACTGCTCCAGTGATCATTGGTGCTCTTGGGCTTGTCATGAAGGAAACAGAAATCTACATCAGCAAGATCCCAGGCCACATCAGAATAACAGAGCTATGGAAGATCGTCCTCCTTGGAACTGCTCATATACTTAGGAGAACTCTATCCATTAAGTAATCCAGAAGACTTATGACTGCCCTAAGCTCATGGATTGAACTCGACACTATAAGTGAAAAGAGAAAGACTTTAAGAATCATCATCATAATCATAATCATAATAATAGTAATAATAATAAATATAATGTAGTGCCTGCTATGTCGGCGAAACCACCTGGCATTTTTCCATGCCCGTACGTGAGCACTTGCTCAATGATAGGACCTCTCACATTTTTAAACATTTACAAAATTCTGAGCAATGCCGCACTTTATGCTCTAATGACTGTTTAGCATCCTAGATCACGCTTCCACCACCTTCCAACTTAAGATAAAAGAAACCATTCATATTCAATGGGAAAAACCTACACTAAATCATCAACTTTATAATGTTAATTTAAAACTTTCTTTGTAATATTCTAGATTGTCACGTTTCCTTTTGTCCGTATAGTTAATTAGCATTTTGTTCACACTATATATTAACTCTGTACTTTGTAATTTAAACTGAAGATGACAGAAGATTCTGTTGAAACATGTTTTTTAAAAGTGTTGCCTTGTTTCTTAAAATATCGACATGTCTGCTACTATCCAGACCTTATTTAAATAACTAGAAGGATTCAACAGACGTGCCCCCAGCACAGGAAGGGCCAGAGGCCACCACACCACGAACACCATGCCCTACTCTTTCGGACAGTGTGTGGAATCTCTCACGTCCCACATACACGGTGTTTTCCATAAGTTTGGTTCAGGGACTTTCTCTTGCCCACAAAGCTGTGGTAAGCCACCCTAAGGAGGAAAGAAGTAACACCTAATGATTTCAACTAATGATTGTTTTGGGGTTATTTTGCCAGAAACCTCAGCCTTTAAGCTCCAACAAACTCCAATTTTGACGGCATTTCAAAAATTCACTCCGAAGTTTACTCACATAGAGTTTCTATAGGTAATTGACTGAAAAAAGCCCTAACCCGAGATCCCAGTAAACATTTCCACCCTGATGAAAAGATAAAAGTATGTCAATCGAAAAATGGTGAAGTGGTGTATTTATATATCGATAACGACTCGGGCATATACTTGGGAAAAAAATCAGATTGCTCGAACACAAGTCGAACCTCTTAAATGACGAAGTTCGAGAGAAATCCAACGAATCAAAATTAATGAAAATACAGTAAAACTCCCGCAACAGGCGGACCACAGTTTCTTGGAGATGCCCGGTCACTAAATAATTTATTTATATTTACTTACTCAGTTTGAATAATTAATTATTAATTATTTGGGTTACGAATAATTTAATTAATTAATCCAATTAAATTAATTAATTAAATTAGTTAATTAATCAAGTAATTTAATTAATTATTAATTAATCTGACTATTAATCAATTGATTAATATGCGGATTAATTAATAATTACTTAATTGGACTAATTAATTGGATTGATTGATTAATCCAATGAAGTCATTAATTAATTAATCCAAGTCTTGGATTAATTAATTTGGTAACGAATAAACCAATCCAAGTCAGAGTTGCTGTGGTTAGGTTCATCACGAAGTAGAAAAGATACACTCCTTCATCTAAGGATGCATTCTTTTGGCACCATTCTGTCCTTTCCTATTCCGGTTTAGGATTAACGGGATAACAGGAATATGGTTTTCCAAAAGAACGCGTATTCTGAAAATGGAATGGTTCTTGCAGAAGTGACCTAAGATCTAACACTCGGAACAGATTTATTAATATAGGTAAATCCCCTGTGTGCTACCGAAACTGGCATATACCCGGTATTCAAACACTTTCCAATCTGTTTGACGATAGCAGTGAAAATCGTTTTCTTCCATTTAATTAGTTTTTGCACAAATTTAACATCAGGTGTAATTTTTTGCAATATATTGGTCTCCTCTCAGCGGTGCCTAACATATGGAAAGATTACTTAAAACAGGGACAACAACAAGTAGTTCTTGACGACTAATCTTCCCCATCATTGAAGAACTTATCCGGCTGTAAAACCTGCTACAAAATTCTAGTTAAAAGCCGGAGTCTCCCTCCCACAACGGCAAAAGGAAAATTAGCAGCCGGAATACGGTTTTAATAACGACGAACGACAGAAAATACACTTTCTCAATGACGAAGGGGGTAAGCTCTCCATGTTTTAGTACAAAAACATTAATAACATTCTGCAGACAAATAATGTCCTCTACAAAACGAATACGCTTTAGGAGACGTATTACCCCTACCGTAAAGATTAATATCAAACGATATGCCATTTATTCGTAACGAGTTCCAATGTTGTTGATTTCTGGAATAACTTTGTAGAATGGTGTCAGTTCGTATTTAAATCTCCCTTAAGCCTTTCCAAGAACGAAACTGTGTATAAGAGTCCTAAAGAGATGTTCTTCTTGATCAAACCTAAAGCATTTCATTTTTATTGACAAATACTTTCTTTATTGTAAGGCAATTAATAACGTTGAACTCCAGTTTATTGTTTTTTAACCCTTGCGAAAGAAAAGAAAGATATATCAGTTGCCGTTATGTCTAACAAACGTAATGCGTGTTTAGAAAAGTGGTCAAGCATAAAAAATTCTGTACAAGTAATTTAGTGTTTTGATGTATGTTAGTGCTGGCAACTGCTGTAGTCATAAGTATTAGTAACAGTAAGTAAATATTGTAAGTGAAGGATGTTACCACTGCATAGGTATGTAATGTAACATGAGTTGGTGCACTGCAATGTTCCTTAAAAAAGTGAGTTTATTCAAGGAAAAAAAAAACAAAGGAGTCGAACCTATGCCTTTCCAATTACTAGTTGGGATGCTCTACCACCGGCAGGTACAAAACGCAGGTCACAGGTCATTGTTTTACCAATACAGAAACAATCCTGACCGGCCTTAAAACTTTTGTTTTTTTTTTTGTTTGTTTGTTTTTGTTTGTTTGTTTAGGATACTTTCTGTATTGGTAAAACAATGACCTCTGACCTGCGTTTTGTACCTGCTGCTCTATCACTGAGCTACAGGAGACTGGTCGGAGTTAGGCAGTTTAACTAGGTTTAGGTGACAAATGCCTCGCATATAGTGCCCTAGTCATCATCGATAAATACATCACTTCATTCATTTATTTGCTAGGCTTAAATTTCACCATCACCTTCACAATAGTTGTGGAAAAAGTGTAATCTGCGTTCATGACCCGATTGCATACAATAAACTACTTTTTAACCGAGTTGTACTGGGGGATATTGGCCCAAGGTTGATTATAACTGTCATGACCTCGGGCCAATATTCCCCAGTACGGCCCTCGCGTTCGGTCAGCAAGAGGTTGAACAAGAACAATAATATTGCTGTACAGTGTAAGTTAAATGTTTTCTGTAATGATTCCAATATATGAAAGTTGCGTCGTCTTGTTGCAGGTTTTACTTGCCTCGTGAACCTGTCAGTTTATGACTCTACAATTTTACAAAGTCCTTCTTTTTGAAAACAGTGCATTTTAAATTTTTCAGTTTTAAGTGTAGTGCATATTGTGACACCAAAACGTCATCACTTTCAACTGGAAATCGGGCCAAGTAAAGGCTATCAGCAGCCTCTTGTTATCATTATATGTCAATTTTAAATTCATTTCAAACCATTTTGGTCACTTGACATATGCAGTACAGAAAGAAAACACGGGGCTTTTAGCTGGTGACTGCTTCCCATTTAATTTCCAACCTACCCAAACCTCTTATTTAATTTCAATTTAATTTTAATCTGATGGACTATTATTTTCCTCCACGTGGTAGGATAGAGTGACAGAGTGCAGCCCCAATTGCTTCACAATACTTCTGTTAAAAAATAAGAACATACAGTGTACTAAGAACATACCTCAGGATGAGAGTCAGGTAAGAACGGTTTCATTTTGCTCATTTGTAGTATAAATAAAGGGAAAATAGATGTAACACCGTAGTCTAACAACAATTTACCCAAATACTTAGGGACTTGTTTCTCTTACTTCCAACAATGTGGTCAACCTCTGTTCCCAGGGTCTCTCATCTTACCGCTCCCTGGAGCAAACGGAGCGGTAAGATGAGAGACCCTGGGAACGAGGTTCCAGCTGTATGTCCCATCAAGTTAAAAAAAAAACAAAACAAAACAAAAACGTTTACTTCATTTTGGGCATAGACATGTAGCACAATTACGGTAAGTGTCATTGACACCCAGATGCCACTTAAATTGTGCCCCAGCTTTTTAAGACTGAAGTAAATTGAGTTCCTGTACTCCCAAACAGCCTCAAGATTGCTTCATGTACGCTTAGCAACCTGTTGGAAAGCTTCATAAATAACAAATTACAGTGAAGTTATAATTTTTGTACATTGCACCTGTACTCTTCACACCGTGCTGAGCACAGCTCCACCTAGTTAACTTTTTTATCTTGAGCTTTCTTTTGGTTTTGTTCTCTCAGCTGTCCTCTCTTTACCACTACAAGCATTTTTCCAGCTGTCCACAGCCAAAGAGCCTGCGGAATGATGACAGTAAATAGAAAT
>BLFK01001000.1:127353-134853 GCA_014634185.1 Astreopora myriophthalma | reverse complement strand
TGTCAGATTTTAACCCGAGTACTTTTAAGATACAAAACCAAGCTAGCTTAAAAGTCACCTGTGTTTGGCTTAAGAATTATAAAAGTAAATAGTAGTCTGCTCTTTAGCTATTTACTACACTTGTCAAGGTTAAGTTGGTAGCAATCCTCAGGGGCTCATATGGCCAGAGTTTATCTCCTTTCTTAATTTAGTAGTATAAAGCAACAGAGAGTAAAACTACCCCCTCCCTGGATGGGATGCTAGTCCATCATGAGGTCACCTCCACTCCACCCCACCCCAGCAGTACTTCACCAGTACCCATTTTATAAATATGGGTGGGGAGAGACTGGGTGGATTTAAAGTCAAGTCCACACATTCCCCTCCTTGTGCCCGAGGGGTGGTCAAGTGGTTTCAAGTGACTGGTGCATATCCTTGAGTCTTGAGCCCGGTGCATAACCCTGGCGAAAAGTTCAAAGTTCTTTGAGGATCCCGATAAAGGTCTTAACAAGTATCCTCCGAAATCTTTGCCAAGATCTTCAAGTGTACTCATAAATCTTGCAAAGATCTTTAAGCATCCACAGAAATCTTGACAACATGTTCAATTATCCTTCCTAACATCCTCGTACCTCGATCTTTGAAGATCCTTCAACACTTCAGAATTCAACACGATGTGGTCTAATGGACCACCAAAATCAAATTTGCTTGCCTTACTTTGAAAACAGAACAGCAAAATTTTCTTGTATTAATAATAAAGTTCGTGAAATAACTTCAAATTAGTGAAGTGCAAAAAAATAAAAAATACAAGATTTGATTTGTCGAGATCTGATTTCAGTAAAAGACTTGAATTCAGTATATTGAATTCAGATTTGATTTCAGTAAAAGATATGAATGACAATTTGACCACTCTCTGGTTATTATCAAGTTCAATAGTGAGAACAAGAAAACCCAACATGTATAATGAAGTAAAAAATGCGTAAAATGTGTGAAAATGCAAAAAAGGAGCTGTTAAAAACAACGAAAACATGCATAAATTAATTAAAAACCTTTGCACGAATTGAGTCAGACTGTACATTGAGACTTCAAAAACATTTCACAAACAAGGAAATCAAACTTGCTTTTACACTTCTTTAAAACAGTAAAATTCTAGCTGAGATCCTTGGTGGTTAAGCCATGCTTCTCATGGAAATGTTTGCCAAGAGAAGAAGAGAAGTTTTTGTGTTCCTCGATGTGTTGATGTAAGTGCTGGCATGTAAAACCATGCATGTAAAAATTCTGTGGGGTAGTTTACAAGAAAAATGAATTTTCCACAATGACTGCCTGAACTTTTTTTCATACTGACAGATTTGTTTCAAAAGCTCAGGAAACATGCAGCATAGCAATTACAGCTAATGCTATTACTGAAAAAAATGAGAGGAAAAAACCATTGACTGGAAATGGAAATAATTTACATTAGTATAATTTTCAGCGGTGAATATAAGAATTCGGTGTTATATTCACCGTGCTATCCGGTGAATATAACATTTTGGAGGCGCGGCTGGCAAGCTAAGCAAGAAGTTTTCGTGCCTTTTTATCGTGTTTTTATAGCTCGTTGTTTTGCGAATATTCTTATATTTACCCCGACCACCTCTCGGTAAATATTCACCAATATTCACTTTGCCTTCGGCAAATAATTGTTAATTAGCGACTCAACTTACGTAACTTCAGCTTTGACTTTTTATTAATTTTGATTCATAAGCTACTGCAGGCAGCTCAGGTGTGGTCAGGTATGGCCTGTGTTGAGGGTCTCCCAGGGGTTGGGGGAACAAGGAAACATGGCCAATTTGAACTGGGTATACAGGAACTGGGGAACAGGGGAATGGGAGAAGAGACAAAACATCTCAGGGAAGGAGGGAACAAACCATTTTTGTGATCAAAAAGCTGGGAACAAGTTTGGAATTAATTTTGGGAACAAGGGAACACAAACAAATCTTTTAAAGGGAACAACGACCCTCCCCGCCCCCACCTCGCCCCACTGGGAGGCCCTCTGTGTTGCTTAGGCGCGCGGTCGGCTATCTCTTATTTATTTTACCCGCCATCTTCCCCTCGTTACCCATGATCCTTGATTAATCATACAGGAAGTAAACCAATCTTACTCACATAGACACAAGAACAAGGCAACTTGAAAATTCGGGTATCTTCTTGTGCTGACAATGAATAGCAAAGTTGTCGCGTGGAAAACAATCAAGCCGATTAACCACGGTTCACTCCAGTCCACCTGATAAAAACAAAATACTAGCATTGGGTCAATTGTTGAGAATATTAGTAGCTCAAAGAGAGTGTACCTCCTTCCATTGTTACTTACTGCCTTGACAAATTCCCAAACACCATCAATTTGGTTTGTGGGAATCCACTTATTGCCGCGTGGCACAAATGTTTTCTCCATTCTTAACGATCGAAGCACTAAAGGAAGATGGTCACTACATGGCAACTTACAAGACGTGAACACGTGGAGTCTTGTCTAAACACTGTACCGCTGACAAGTAAGGATGGCAGTGATGATCACAGGTCGACCAAGGAAGCCGATAGGTTTTAATGAGAGACCGGCAGGTACAAAACGCAGGTCCCAGGTCATTGTTTTACCAATACAGAGAGAATCCTAAACATTCATGAAAGTTAACCTTAGGCCTAATTAGGGCTAAACAAAAGTTTTTTAGGCCTAATGTTAGCATTTGTTTCTGTGTTGGTAAAACGATGACCTGTGGCCTGTGACCTGCGTTTTGTACCTGCCGATAAGAGACCCCGTAGCTCTCAAGACACGGTCATCGATTGGAGAACGAAACAGTAGCTGATGCAACACAAACAATGCCCATAGCCCTGATAAGAAAAGAAGCTGCCGGTCATAGGGACTAATGACTCGTTTTAAGCCATTTTCCGAGGTCATTTCAGCCTCTTTTTCACAACGAGTATAAAGTCTTTCTTATGAAAATGAGTTTTTAGTCACATGCGAAAAACTGATTACCATCACTGAACTTTTGCACTTAGACTCACTTTGAAAAAGAGGCTGTCATCAACTCAGAAATGGCCCATTGCTTTAAGGGACCGGTCATTATTTACTGGGGGGTAGGGGGGGGGAGGGCCACTAAACTGAGAAAATGTTTGGCCAAGAAGTTGTGGCCCACCCCCATAAAGGGTTTTAAAAAAATTGACCCTGCAAAAACTCAAATAAAAAAAATTGTGACCCTCCCCAACGGCAAAACAGTAAAACAGTGGATTATAAATAACTCTCACGGTGACGACAATGAAGATGATGATGATCTGAATTATGATGATGATGATGGTGAGGACGACGGATAAGATGATGACGATGACTGCAGTGTTTTTGAAGCGGCCAGCCGAATCAGTCCAGTGCAGGAGAATAGTTCAGATGACGATTATGGCTCATACTAGGATAATTCCCCAACTTGTACACCATACCTGGATCATGTGTCAGACTAACTGTCAGAAGTTTTCTATATTACTTTTATTCTTGAAGAAAATATTGTTTCTGTTCAAAAAGTGGAGCTTATTATTTGGTATCATCACTTTATATAATCAATGTGCGGTGCACATGCACAAGTCAGACATGGGACTTTTGCAGTTTTTAGCTGCTACTGATCATGACATCTCATGACTTGTATTTTTAAATTTGTACAAACTTCGTACAACAAATGAATCATGTAAGAAACCGACACAAATATTAAGTATTGCTTTGAACAGTTATGCATTTAAGAAAGACCTTTTGTATTTATAATACATATACCTTTATTATAAAGGCCCGTATTTCACTTTTTATTCTGCAACCAGTGACAAATTAAAGTCCACGGGGTAGAAACCCAAATCAAGAGAACTCTGAGTTCAGAGACTGGTGGTAAATACTTATAATCTCAAAAACCTGTAGCCCTCCCCTCAATGATTTTTTTTTAAATGTCCCTCCCCAAAGTGGAGCTCAAAAAATAGTGACCCCCCAAAATATAGTGGCCCTCCCCCCCCAGTAAATAATGACCCGTCCCTAAATGGTGCTTGTAGAAAGAATTTTTCTATAAAAGTGGCTTAAGTTGTGTTTGTCTTGCATACTGCGTTCCTGGATATAGATTAAAGTTACCGGTAAGTCTAGTCACACGTAGTTTCTGATGGAAGCAGTGATAAATTTTGTCAGCGTGAACTAAGGTTAAGGGTAGTTAGCAAAATTGAAAATTGAATATGAAAAGAAATTTGATGTCAATGTTTGTAAACAGATCTTTCCTATATATCTACATAGTTGATAGTGACTGTCACTTCTCAAGTGCTGAACTGCAGATAGCGCAACATCGCAATTTCAATGCTCATGCACACAGTTTACATATAAACCATTTATAGGGTCTACTGGTATATGGGGGACACAAATTTTCGCAAAAAATCGGCTAATTTTAATTTATAGCAAAGAAAATAAAAGAGTAGCGACAATATACGAGAAAGGGAGGCATAACAAATTGTGATATATCACAGCTAGAGCTAACCCTAACCTAACCCTGATCTTTCTTTAGGCTTAATTTTCTTAATCTAAGTGTATAAAAGCTGATTTACCATGCCTCACACATATGCCTTGCTGGTTGTCAAGCAAGGCAGCAAGGCATAATACATAGTTATAAATAATGGCTACAACCAACCCTAACCTGACCGTAAACCTTCTTTAGGCGTAATTCAGACTTCATCATCATCATCATCATCATGATCATGATCATGATCATCATCATCTTTATTTACCCTCAGACTTTAGAGTAGCTTGGTGTAGCTAGTATCTCCGAGCATTTACCCTCCCGAAGCCCTGACACAAGACAGGTCAGGTACAAACACTGGGCACTACGTACCCTACTCTTCGCAAATAGTGTGTGGGTTCTTTAACGTCCCAGAGTTAAAGAACAAGAGAGACAGGACCTCCGGCTTATCGTCCTTATCCGAGAAGAGTAGAAAGTCTAAGGTCCATACACAAATGTAGTTACAAACGCAGCACTTTCTCCTCAGTTATTTTTTAAGACCCTGAGTGTTGCTCCGGCCGGGGTTTGGACCTGCAACCTCCCACACGGAAGTCCAGTGCACTCTCAATTGAGCCAACTGGTTGGCGGTACAAGACTTGATTTTATTAATGTAATTAATAAAATAAAGTAAATTAATAAATTAATAAATAATAACTAATAAATAATAATGTAATTATTAATGACTTAATTTTGTTAATATAAGCATAAAAAAGCTGATTTACCTTGCCTCGTACGCATGCCTAGTATGCCTTGCTGATGCGCACTTTGTACATCCCCAAAATAAAATAAACTTACTGTGATATAATTACTGCATCTTGTGTCTGCATGTATGTCTGTTTGAGGATATCTAGGCTGGTCAAATCAGTAGTTAAAGTAAGCCGCTTATCAGTAGTTAAAGTAAGCAGCTTAGCTTATTTTATTTGTTATAAATTCAGATTAGGCAATTGTGGCATCTTGTGTAGCTTACAGAGTTAAACTGTCCCTGCCATAACTGCTGATATTCATAAAACAAACAGGTTAGGCTTTAAGGACAAACAAGTTTCATACCAAGGTTTATTTAATATTTTATTTATCGTTCACATTTAAGATATATGCATTCAACATAGCTTTATTAGATCGTTTTCACTGTCACGCCCCCCCAAAAAATTCTTAACCATTCAAGGAAAAAAGCCAGGAAAATTAAATGTCATAAAAGAGAAGTACATAAACAACAAAGTCTCAAGTCTGTGTGGTACATCATTTTTTTGGTTATTTGCTACATCATTTTTTTGGTTATTTGCCGAAATGTTGCATGCAACGTATAAAAGCTTTGTATGGCAGCACCATCTTTGTGTACACATGTTGTACACAAATATGGCCACCACAAATCAACGAAAACGTCTGGAATTCACTTAGCAATGAAAACACTTCCTTCTCACTCGTGAGCTGGTATACATATACATAAACACAATCTTCTAATACTTGAAACGTTTAAATTGTTGAAAATTATGAGAGCCTTTTTTTCCAACCAGGCAGCCGCTATCTTGTTGTCACACAAGGTGAAAAATCGGAAATTGAAAATGCCGTATTTCAAAAACAAAAGATGCTACGGCACTAGAAACTTGCAAAAAGATTTAGTTTGAGATTATCTTCAAGGTGCTGCAGATAAAAATTCAGGAAACCTCGCAATTTTTACTTTACAATTTGATGACGTCACCGTGAAAACTTCCTATAAAGTTGCCCTGTTTAACTTTGTTGTAACCCTTACTCCCAAAAGCCCAACCGAGGCTGAAAGTGTTAACTCATTTCACCATTTCAACCTACATGTATGACCGCATTAATTTTTCTCTGCCCCATTGGCATAATACCAGTTAATTTTTGCAAAAAAGAAAGGGTCTTCAGAAAGTATTGGTGCTTGTTTCTCAAGACCCAAAAACTTTTCAGGCCTGAAAAGTTCTTCAGGAAACTAGAATCCACCTATTGTGAAAAACAAGGAAGAATAAGCAAAATAAAAATGCCCAGTAATTTGACACCTTGAAATGTCTTCCCATTTGAGGCACAGGAAGACATAGAGAGAATTCTGGTCTCTGAGATACACCTGAAATGTTGCACAGCTTTGGAGAAATCCTCGCCTGGAGTGATAGTTGGTGGATGTGGTTTTTGTAATGGGGTTCATCTACTGAACAAAGATATTACATGTTGCTCTGCGTCTGTTCAGTAATAGACGTGAAAATGTGGTATGCATAAAGTGAGCCATTTGCCGACTGTGTCACAGACGTCCTTTCTATAATTATTTGGACATGTTCTGTCATATATTTTTAAGCAGATGCACAGCAACTTGGCATTGTAATAAAGACCCCCCTTCTGCCCAAAAAAATTGCCAATGATGTAAAAATGTGAGTACAGTTCAGATATTGTATTATATACAAAGAAATAATTATCATTGCTCACTTGCGTGTACTGCAAGTTTATTTAGTAATACACGGGAATTGGAAACACATGTGAAGGAAGAAAAAACCTCTTGAACTAAACCAAACTTTTGGTTTCTCATTTCCACACTGCCAATTACAAAATAGGCATAATTTCTCAAAAACCAGGTTCCTAAACCCCTACAACCTCTCCCTGGGTACATCCCTGTTTTCCATACCAAGCTTCAATAATTTACCTACTGTGACAGTTAAGCCAAGATCTCTATTTACCAAAAGTACTGCTACTCAGCTTTCTCCCCTATTTTGTCGACAATCCTGCAAACCTGTCATCAGTGGCACTAATGGGGTCTTGCTTTATTCCCCTTTCTAGATGTTGACATTATATAATTTGGTCCACATTTAAACTCTTGTCATGTTGCTATTCTAACTCCAAAATGCCCATGGGGTTTCTTGTGATCAATTTTGTGTGCTTCTCTTTCCTCCCTTTTCTTTTGCTGCTCAATGGCACGCCGTTCACGTTCTGCCTGCTTTCTCTCCTTCTTCAGTTTTTCCGTCTGCAATTCAATGTCTATTTCTGAAAC
>BLFK01001000.1:118753-121253 GCA_014634185.1 Astreopora myriophthalma | reverse complement strand
GTAGCTCAGTGGCTAGAGCATCCGTACTAGATCTCGGAGGGTCGTGGGTTCGAATCCCATCTGGGGCTCAGATTTTTTCCGAGTTCCCAGTTGAAGATGCATAATATCTCTTTCATGTATTTCTCATATTACTCGCTTTGGTGGTTGGTATTAAAGTAAAAATTAGCCATAGAAAAGAATGATGTTTTGGTGACATCATGACACCATTTTCAAGTTCAAATGCAATAGAATAAACTGTGAGAAAATTGTTCGCTCAAGATTAACATACTTCAAATAAATATGCAAGATCACGCAAATAGTTTTGCTCAAATCGAGTCTGACTGGGCATTCAGAGATGGTGTTAACTTTCTAATTAGCAGCATTTCATGCACTAAACAATTGAACTTATTCGTGCACTTCCTGAGAACAGAAAAATGTCTGTCAAGGTCTTTCGGGATAATACAGTGTTCGTTAATTTATAAAGTGTTTGCCATTTGGAAGAGGACTGTTTCGTGTGTTCAGCAACGCACTGGTGCAGGTGCCTGAGAGTATAGGAAGACAGGCATCCAATATATATATATATATATATAATATTTATATTCTAATTCGGCAACTGCTCAAAGGAATATAAAACATTTATCATGTAATAAACAACCTCTGTTGGGGTGTGTCATCATGAGATGTGCCTGACCTTCTTTATTATGTCTTTACAAGCAAAATGTACTGGAATTCTGTAAATCGCAAATAATCTAATAATTACAAACCAGACTAAACTATGCAAGTGCACAGTACTTGCGATACTCATATGAAAAAACCATCAGCCCTTAGTTGTTGGGTATTTAATTTTGAGGGTGTAGGACGATTGTGTTAGATGCAAATGAATATAAATGAGAGCTACACTGAATATATACCAGCCTGGTGCTAATGAAGTAATATTATTGTGATAACATACCACATAACACCCCAGACAAAGACCTTCATAACCAAGATAAATACACATATTAGCCATAGTCTTGGATCGGAAGCTTTCTGACATTGATCAATTTTGCAGAAGGTAATAACAGGGGAAAGTTCCATCCGTAGGACAACTATGACCATTTAAGGTGAAAATACTTTCAAGGATCTTCAAAGATCTTTGAGGACCCTTGTTAAGATACTCAAAAGATCTTTGCCAAGATCTTCTAGGATCCTGCAGAATTCTCGCCAAGATCTTTAAGGAGCTTGGAGGATCTTCAGAAATCTTACCAGGATCTTCTTGGATCCTGCAGAAATCTTGCCCAGATCTTTAGGATCTTGAAGGATCTTCAGAAATCTTGCCAAGATCTTCTAGCAACCTGCAGAATTCTTGCCAAGATCTTTAAGGATCTTGAAGGATCTTCAGAAATCTTACCAGGATCTTCTTGGATCCTCCAGAAATCTTGCCCAGATCTTTAGGATCTTGAAGGATCTTCAGAAATCTTGCCTGGATCTTTAAGAACCTTGACAGGATCCTTGAATATCTTCAAGGATGTTTGCTAAGATTTGCTTGTTTTCACAAGGATCCTCACAAGATCCTTAAAATGTCCTTAAGGATCTCTGCATGTAGTTTAGCAAGTGAAGATCCTTGAAGATCCTTCTAAGATCCTTCTAAGATCCTTAAAAATCTTTAAGAGATCTGTATCCTTAACAATCTTTAGCAGGTCCTTGAAGACTCTTAAGGATCCTCAAAGATTCTGCGAGGCTTTCCACCAGGGATCTGCACTCAGGCTACCGCAATTTGTAAACATTTGACGAAAGGTAATTTAGTTGATTAACCTTTGTTTAACCAGAAAACCATTCTGTTAAGGTGCTGTAAACGCCCTTCTCTAATACGCCCCCTTCCCTTTTGCCCCCTGCAAAAATGGTAATGATTAGGATGTTGAAATGGTAGGCTTTTTGCAACATAAATAGTTAAGACTTGAAGTGAGCTGAAGCCCTCTAGCCCCCTTTCTACCCTCAACAGCGTGCAAAGAAAGTCATGTCCAACAGCCCGGGGCTAGTGGATTTTGCGATCGGGCTAGTGAATTCTGTGCTTAACTTGCCCGACGGGCAAGCAAAGAAAGGAATAATTAATAATTATTTTTTCATTCTGCCCGTGAAAATTTTTTTTCGGGCTAGTAGATGTTGGTTAAAGCAAGCTGTAAAATTAATTTTCTTTGCACCCTGCTCAAGCAATGAAACTAACCCCCCCTCCCCCCTCACCTTTGTAGTATATTCTAATGCCCAACAATTTTCTCTCATATAGATCAACAACTGTGTCTCCAGTTTGCTGTAACAAGATCCCTGAATTTGGACAGATGCTTAGAGGACGTCATTAACAGTTTTCTGTTGCTTTATAAGAAACTTGTGCAATAAAAAGCAAATTGATTCTAATTGTTGTTGTACATCTGTTCAGCTGAACAATGGCACACAAGCTGTTTATAGGCTCTGTTTTATTACGAGTAATATATAGAAAAACTTTAGAAAGCTATGCAGGTGTTTTCCACAAGGTTGGTTTAAGACC
>BLFK01001000.1:108753-113753 GCA_014634185.1 Astreopora myriophthalma | reverse complement strand
AACCACAGGTGTTCTTTGATAAAACAGAAAAGACATTTCCTTGAACTTCATGTACGGCTCATATCTATACACACTCTGGAGCTTATGGCCTCCTGACAAACTCAGGAGTAATCGAGTTGCAAACTTCAAGTTATGGGCTTGCAAAATCAGCTCTCAGTGTTATTAAATTTTACTATTTCCATTTTACTACAAGGAAGCGTACAAAAGTCTTAGATTATGATGCCGACATTCTGAATTCGCAAACCTACGATCTTTTAATGTTGCTGTTTATTCCCCTTGAAAGCTAAGTTTAGTCGCTGCTAAGTTAGTTTATCTTCTGACTCGTCCCCAATTGTCTCTTATACGTGCGCTATTGACGTACGAAGGGCTGCGCGTATCTCCCTCGCATTTATCGTTTGTGCCAACGACTAGAGAGGAGCCAGGTTGTGTCTTCTAATCAGTAAAAGACCGAATTGAAAACCGTTCCTGCCTCGAACTCGACTGTCAGCTTATTGCTCACCAACCAAGGCTTTAACTTACCAGTTTGATACAAATTCTTGTTCGATTCGCCAGTTGCAGTTCTACTGCACACTAGCCACTTTTTTCTTTTTTTCTTTTTGTGAACGAATTTCTTAGTCTCAGTGGCCTCTCCAATACTTAGCATACGTCGAACGAGTTCTCCCTGTTGCCATTAGTCGCTTTATTAATTAAAATTTCTCTTGAGGAAATTTTTAACACATTCTCTTTCAAAAGGATTCGAGCAATATCGTTCAGTTGTGTGGGGCAGCAGTTATGAGTCGAAATAAAAGATATGCTAGCTTATTTTTGTTCATTTTATGGACAAGTTTTCTATTAACTGTTCGTAGCTGTTAATTTATTATGTATTAATTCTGAATTGAGTCTTCACGTCCAATGAAACTAACGTAAATGGTACCACCTCAAATCAACTTTAAAAATTAATAGAGGTGGTTGCCGAGACAACAGCAAAGTCTTTTACGCAGCTTCTGCTATATTTTAATTACTATATCAAGCTGACCTGTACATGTTGACAATGGGAAACACTTCCGAGGACAAGGCTTCCGAGTTGCGAATTATATTATGCAGACTATCTTACTATTTACAGCGGTTTTAATACCCAGGTGAGTGTAAGAGGTATCGTCAGGTATCGTCTGCGTGAATTCATTTTAGTCATGTTTAGTTCATTTTGATATCAGACTATCAGCATACGCAATCTTGCTCCTAATTAATAACTTCTCAAGAGCCCCAGACTCCTCAGCTCAGCCGTCTCAGCCTGCGAACTGAATCTGCAAAATATTGCTGCTCCTCTCCTAGTTCAAGCTCCACAAGATAACACAGGCTAGCTAGAGTCTATTATCCAGGTTTTATACCTTAACTTGAGTTTGTTTTATTTTTCTTTTATACTGTTTTATCTTCTTCGTTTTCTGCATCCACGGAATTACTGAGTGCTTCTCTTGCGCTTGTATCCTTCTCTTATCTCGTTTGACGGTCCTTACAGGCAGTTATTTGCTGTTATTAGTTGTGACTGGCCCGTCAGTTTCTCGAAGTTCCCGAAAAGTATACAGGCTCGAAAAACAATTTAATTTTAAAACTGCAATCTGCATATACCGAAAATCTGGTCTTTTAACATGCTTTCACGATAAGAAAAAGCAAACTAAATTGAAGAGTTGAAGATATGGAGGGAATTAAAGCACCCGAAAAGCGCAAGAAAAGTTTCGAGGCTTTTCATAAACGCGAGATCCCCTGGTTTATATATTTTCGGGGCTTTTATTATCTCCGCCTTTGCCGTCCTACCTTAGCTTTTTGCCACACGCACAGTACCTTACCATTTATTTGTTTGTTTTATTTTCTGCTTCATATCCGATGTTTAGCTTAAGCGTTTTCCGGCGTGATCGAGGTGCTTTGTAATATCGCTTGCCTCATGCTCGATGTTTGGTTAATACCTTCTGGTATATGATGTCCTATAATTTGTCGCCTCACTTAACCGATGTTTGATTCTCATTTTCTGGATTGAGATGTTTTACTCTTTGTTGCCGATGCTTAGTTTGATTCTTTCCGGCGTGGGATGACCTACAATTTCTTGCCTTTATTCTTATTTATTCTTGAGAGTTTTTATACTTCCTCGCACCATGGTCGATGTTTGTCATACTAGCTTTTTCAAGCGTTTTTTTTTTCCAATGCTTTTTACATTTTGTTGTTTTCTTACTGGTGTTTTTCTAGACAAGTTTTCCGGCTTGGCATTTTGTTTTATTGTTATTATTTAAATAAGAGATATCTTGAAATTTGTTCCCTCAGGAAGGACGATGGATTTCGTGTATTGTCAGTGTTTTATAATTATATTTACGTCACAGCCGATGTTTCTTCTATATATTTCCCGTTGTCTTTGTTTTTGCGCTCTGCTCTTGAGTGACAGTACTAATTTTTTTAAGGGAGCCTCATTCCCTCGCGGGTCACAGAGGCCCAAAAGTGTCATCCCGCGAGCTATCTCTTCCCCTTACACTTTGCTCCTTTTCTGTTAAGCGCTTTAAGATCGCCCCTGCTGTACCACAAGGAAATTCTCTCGGGATTTTAACCCAGAAAGCGCAATTTAATAACTCGTCTTGGAAATGTCACATGTCGCTTCAAGGTGGCTGATGTTATCAGCGCTGGAGTTACATTTCATTTCAGTGTTGCGCTCAAGTTGGTTAAGTTTTAATTCTTTTCCGTTTCCCATTGTGTTATTTAAGATCGGTGTGTTACTCCTAAAACAAATAACAAGCCTAACTTGTGATGTTCCCTCAATTTGATCAGGACGAGAAGAAATTGTAAAATGATCTAGAATTTCCGCTAACGACATCTTCGGGCAATTCAATTCCGTGAAGACAACCTATGCATGGCACGGGGAAACTCACCTGAGCTTTAATTTTAATTACTGCTACGTTCAACCATCGTCCGAGAGAGAACTGAGGACTTTCAAGTTCACATAATTTAAACTGCGACAATTATTCTCACTTCAAACATCTCATATCCGCAGTTCAAATATATGACATTTAATTGAAAATAAGTCTTAAAACGGAACTTGAAGTCACAGGAAGAACTACTTTGTTAACGGCCTTGTGATATATTTTAGCTTTAAAGCAGGTTGCTTGTTGACCCATGACCGTAAGTATTTTTTTCTTTCTTTCCTTGGTCCTCCTATCAGAATCTACACGTGACTTAAAGAACATGAGCCAAAAAAAAACAAAACAAAAAAACAAAACAAACAAACAAAAAAAAACATGCGATTTCAACGTCACTCGGATTTTCTATATATTTTTATATTCTTTATTTTTGCGGTGCTGATGAAGAGGGTCGGAGGGCTCACATTGCAGGTCTGTGACGTACATTTAGGCCAAAATAAACTGCACAGTCTTTTCACTCATGTCATCAGCGAGCAAGTTTTTGTTGTTGTTGTTGTTGTTGTTACCAAAACAAAAGAAAGTATTTGCATAGGAATTGAGTTCAATTCCCGTGACAACAACATGGCCGCCGTTTCTTTGTTTAGGAACACTAATATAGCCACTGTGACGTCATATGAAAACGCCCTATCAGACTCCTGGCTCTATAGATCGTTTTCACTCACGTGACCAGCGGCCATATCGATTTACTGAAACAAAAGGACATATTTCCATGAAAAATGGAGTTAAATTCCCCCAGGATTGTTTTGGGACACCAAAATGGCCACCGTTCCTTTTTTCAGGTACACCAATATGCCGCCATGACGTCACAAGGATCATATGCATGCATAGCTTCGCTTGTTTTCTTCATGTTCCTGAATCTGCGTCACCCTTCGTTTTTTCACTGAGAAAAGCCGAAGAAGACTAAGGTGAATGGTGTGCCAAAATGGCGGCAGACTTGAACGTTTTTAACAATTAATTAAGAAATCACGATTGGTTTATGTGGCATTTTTTTTTCCACAAACGTGCCTTCGATGACGTGTAGATTCAGGTGAGGAGATTAAAAAAAAAATGGCACTTAACCGACGAATGCAGATATTATTTTGGGAAATATCAAGAACTGGAAAATAAACTACCAATTTTTATTTTATTATTATTATTATTATTATTATTATTATTATATATTTTTTTTAATAAGAACAAGTGTTCAGCATGCAGGAACGTGTCTTGTCAACTTGGTTTATTCTTCGACCGGTTTCGTCTGGTTAACGTTAAATCGTGAGCCCCAAAATTTAACATTGCAAATTTAACATTGCACGTGACTTTTTACGTAATGTAGGATTTCCCCACATTCTGCGCGGAATTTTCTGTAGTTGTTTTTTGCTGTTCTCGCCCTCGCAGGGACATGATGCATACTATAAAGATACGTTGCTGATTGTTGCTCGCTAGTTCTTCCTAGTGTAAAAATGTTTTTAAAAACTCAACTGATAATCAATTATGACAGGTCCTTTCATGTTGCAGGTGTATCTGTCAAGCAGACCTATAATTGCCAGATGAAATGACAACGTCCGCAGTGTCAAACCGAAGTCTTTTTTCCACCATTACAGAATCAACTCTATTTCTCATTATCAATATCATCGCGATTGCGGGAAATTCGTTTGTGATTGCAGCCATTTCAAGAAATCCAAGACTCCGAAGAATCGCAAATTGGTATATAGTAAGTTTGGCAATAGCTGATTTGTTTGTGGCAGTCACGTGCATGCCACTCACGCTCGGCGCCGCCATAAAAGGAGCTTGGTTATATGGTGACGTCACATGTCAAGTTCAAGGTCATGTGTTACAAATATGGGGGACTTTCTCTTTAACGACTGTGGCAGCGACCGCTGTGCATCGATATTACCGAGTGGTGAGACCAATTCGTTACCGTAAAATCTTCACCAAGACATTTACCGTTATCATGGCAGTCTCGTGTCTTGTTTTCTCAGCTGTAATGGCCATGGGGATGACGTTTGTTGTGAACGCAAAATTTCAATTCGGTACTCACTTTTTCTGTGCCCTAAATATCCCTACTAAAAAAGCTAAGAAAAC
>BLFK01001000.1:84311-94466 GCA_014634185.1 Astreopora myriophthalma | reverse complement strand
TTTCATTCATCATTCCTTTCACGGGAAAACACGCATGAGCCCAACAAATGGGCCATTTCCGAATTGCTGTTTGCCTCTGTTTCAAAGCGAGTCTTGGTGCTAAACCATTCAAATGATAATGAGTTTGATTTGCATGAAAATACAAAACTCATTTGCATTTGAATGGTTGTGCACCAGGACTCGTTTTGGAACCGAGGCAAACAGCAATTCGGAAATGGTCCATTGACCTGCTCTCAACTGTGTGGCTTCATAACGCAGTTGGTAAGAGCACTGCACCGGCATCGCAGAGGTCGTGGGTTCGAATCCCGTTGAAGTCACTTGAATTTTTCGAGTGCATATATGAGACAATTGCTTAAATTGTCCAGAAAGTGTGAGGATCACTTCTTCAATTCATTTCTAACCCGCACTTCACAATCATTTCATTCATCATTCCTTTCACTGGAAAACACGCATGAGCCCAACAAATTCACCTGCCCTCAACTGTGTGGCTTCATAGCGCAGTTGGTAAGAGCACTGCACCGGCATCGCAGAGGTCGTGGGTTCGAATCCCGTTGAAGTCACTTGAATTTTTCAAGTGCATATGTGAGACAATTGCTTAAATTGTCCAGAAAGTGTGAGGATCACTTCTTCAATTCACTTAATGCTAACCAGTTGACACTGAACAGGTTTCTGTAAAACCACGGACTACCCGCAACAACTCCAGTTAGTTTAAACCTAGGACCTCTGGATTTCAAGTCCGGCGCCCTAACAAATCAGCCATGCCTCCTTGATAAAATACACTGTAATATAGGCAAGTCATTGTATCTGATGGCTTTGACAAGTATACAACATTGCTCGCGGGGACCAAGCGGGTTAAAGAAGGTGTGTTTTTGGTACATGAGGAGGGGGGGGGGGGGGGNNNNGAGCGACGGAGGCGCTCTTCCTTAGGAGGGTGTGTAGGGGGGGGGGGGGGGGCATGCTCCACAGAAAACATTTCTATTTCAGGTCCCCAGGAATGGAATTTCCATGATTCTCAGCACAAAAAGAAAAAAAAAAGTAAATAAATGATAGTAATAATTCCAATACTCTAAGTGCCAAATGTAGTTAGCATTTTCTGATTGGGGATTATAAATCTCGCTTTCTAAAGAAATGGTAAAATTAAAATTGATAAGACGATAGTTCGATGATGTTTTTCAATCAGTGACAGAAGCGTGCTCCCTAACCTACTGGACTGGAACCATCCCCTGGCTATGCCTCTGGGGTCGTAGCTTACTTGTTCTCATTGAAGTTTCCCTCATAAAATGAGCCATCCGGCCAAGTGTATTTTCCATATCCATGAAACATGTTATTGACAAATTCACCCTACAACGAAGTATGACATAATTAACAAATTAACTATTTTATTACTGATGTCAACAGAAAAAACCTCAATGTTTAACTGATCTAAAGTGTCTTTTGCATTGACTTTTTCGCAAACATCTAAACTTAAGTCCTCAAGAAAAAATGAGGAGCAAATTCAGAATACCAGGCCACTTAGAAGCGGTACTAAAAACTAATGCTCCCGCGCTCCCACACTACCGCTGTTGAAGAATGAAAGTAAGCAAAACCGATAAAAACGGCTGCTCCTGCATAAATGTTTTTGGAACCTCAAACCTTTTTTTTTTTTTAACAAACATGCTGAATAAAACCACAAAATATTCTGAAAAAATTAATCATTTCATGTGTGGTCAAATTCATAATCAGGACGTTGCACAGAAATTTCATGAGAAAACGTCAAAGCTGTCATGCAGATTCTCTGATAATTATTATTTCGCCACTGGATCTTTAAAGCACGTAGTGTAAAGTCCTTTAATTCATAATTATTATAATTATTCAGTTGCTGAATGCCTTACCTCATATAAAGCAGCTGATGGGTGTAGAAGTTTACCTGTGAGCAAAACAAATCAAGCATTGAAAATTAAAATTCACTGACTGTTCTGTAATAATAATTATTTGACAAACCAACGACAGGAAGCTGTTTTCATTGTCTGCGCTCCTACTGCATAGTCAATGGACCACAATAGAAATGGTGCCATAAAATGTTCAAAACTCTCAGTGGAACCATGAGATTCTTACTATAGTCTATAAGAATACAGAACATGGGGAAATTGTCCATAAATGTTTTTACAATGACATGTAAAACTTGAATGGAATCAGTTTTAAATGAACTGTTTAACTGACTTTTGGAGTGTGTTTGGTCATTTGCGAAACGGTGCCAAATTTTGTGCGATAAAGAGTGATTAATTAGTTACGGAATGAACTACATGTATCTTAAAGAGGCAGTGTCACGCTATTTGAGCCGTACTCTAAAAGGCTAAAAACGCTTTTGCAGCGACGGAAGCCAAAAAATAATGCTAAAGTTTCGTTAACAAGAACTATATTATGTGAAGTATATATGAAATAATTCATATGTGAACTGCAGTTGTAGATGAAAGTGAAGAATGATCATCGCAGTTAATTTTCCAATTTAAGCAATTGGAAAGGAGAAGCCTGAAAAGAACTATATTACTCCAACGGAACCATTTTTTGTCATCTGCATCTAGGGATGGAGAGGATGGAAATGGATTGAAGCTTGAAAAGCTGGCCAATTTTTTCAAGTTTAGACATGGTGGATTCCTAACATCACCAAAAATGTAATGTTGATAGCCTTCCTGTTAAAATTACTTTCATATTTTCTTCTTGGTTTGTCAGGAATGTTGCTACTTGTCAACTTAAGCACCAAGTTGAAATTTTCAGCCACTTATGACCTAAGAACAGCAGGAGTACCATGACAGTGCCCCTTTAAGTCATATGAAGAACATAACCAAGGGAAAAAATGGCACTGGTAGGGGCAGAGTTGGGTGGATTGCAAGATGATAAAAAAAATATGGAATGATGATAAGAAATATGGAAAGATGATAAGAAGATATGGGCAAAAACTTTTCTTTTTGGCTCCTTTTCATCCCATTATCCTAATTGTTGGCATTCCGGGTACCTAATAATAACTTTATTTAATGTCAAAAGCATAGGGATTGGTTGCCCAGTCTCCCAAGCCAGGGGCTCATGTATGAAGCACTCAACAAATATTAAACAAATCAAAGAACCAAATCAAATGTCAAATATTGGTTTTTGAGGAGAGGGGAAAACTGGAGTGTCCGGGGAAAAACCTCTTGGAGCAGAGAAGAGAACCAACAAACTCAGCCCACATATGGCATCTAGTTTGTGAATCGAACCCGTGTCACATTGGTGGGAGGCGAGTGCTTTCACCATTATGCCAAATCTGCTCCCCTGATGTTTACCTTGTAATTGTTGTTCGAGTTGATTTGGCAGAAATGGGCTGCGATTTTGCAAAATGACCGAAAAAAACTGCAAAAGTTATGACATTTTTGCCCGGTCTGAGTCCTTCAATTTTCATTCCAGACACTGAAAGTATGTGACATGGCAAAAGTAGAAAACAAACCTTTTATGGTCTGTACACCTATGGACCATACCTCTGGATCAATGAGCACACAAGAATTAGGACTCACAGTTATTGCAAAAATTCACCTTGTCCATTCATCTTGTCACCATTCCAGTATCCATGGTAACTAAGTCCGTCCGAAGTTGAGTGCACTCCATAGCCTTGACGCTGTAGGCCTTCTTCTGTTTGTATGTATTCACCATCTTAGAAATAAAAACAACTTGTAAATTGACACTTAAAATGTGCATACTATCTCTATGAAAGAACTTAGACAAATCTTCAAATATTTGCAGTTTTTTTATTTCTCAACTTGAAGGCATGACAGCAGTCACTTAGAGATTATGAACGACACATGAGTGTTCCCCAGCGAACGTAATGTTTATTGCTCAGTCAGAAGAGCTCAGGTTCCAATCCCACTGGAAACCGTGGTTTAAGTGGTTTTAGATTTTAAGTGGTTGATATTGACAAATGCCAACAATGCAGTATAATGAATAGAAAAATAACCCCACCCCACCCCCCCTCCAAAACAAAAACAAAAAAATAAGAGAAGCATTAGGAAGGAAGGATTAGGAAGGAAGGAAAGAGCAGTGCAATGGTGACCTCAGAAAAAAAAAAAAAGAAAAAAAAGAAGAAGAAGAAGAAGAAGATTCAGGGCCCAGTTGTTCAAAAGCCGATTAACACTAACCCTGGAATAAAAATTAACCGACGATTTCATTTTGCCCTCTCAAAACACTTTTAACTAGTGGTTTTAGACCAAAGGGGAAGAAAAGTGTAAGTCATAAGTGACAAGCAAAAATCTTTTGGGAAAATCTTTGTTAACTGGTAAATCAACTGGAATCAAAGTTCACTCTAACCCAGGGTTAGCATAATCGTGCTTTAAACAACTGGACCCACAGAAGTGCAAATTATGCTTAATATTAGGTATTTGCCCAAAAATTTGCTGTGAGTCACTTCACAAACAGTTCAATTATAGATGCATTTACCATATTTGTCCCCATTTGGAAAAATGTAAACACCACTTAGTACTGCTGGGCCTGTAAGGATCATGACAAAATGTTAATGACAACCACTTCTGCACTCTACAAATACATCTACTTATAATGCAGTTTTTTGTTGTTGTTGTTGTTGTTGTTGAACTGAATCTGTAAGAACCTCATAATGCTGAAATGTTTTGTTAATGATGTAAATTAATCAAAAACAATGATTGGTTCATACTTTAGCATTGTGCTATGATGCACAATGAAATTCGGAAAGCAGTACATGAATAGTCAGACCCTAGCACATTGTGTGTTCTCCAAACCAATTTCAAAGTGCATGATAACTTGGTACACACACAGCTGCACTGTTATAATAATTATAATTTATAATAATTATAAACCACACTCTTACTGATGAAATGATGTACATGTATGAAATGATTCATATATTGAACTGCAGATATGAAATCACATGAAGCTATGATCCTTGAGTTATGAACGCAATTTTAGCAATTATGTAGAGAAGCCTGAAAAAATTCAGGACTTAAATGGGGTTTCAACCCATGACCTCGCCATGCTGGTCCGATGCTCTAACCAACATATTGTATTTGTTGCAGGTAAACATTAGGTCACTGGCTGGTAAAAATTAATTCAACCAAGTTTGATTTGAAATTTCCTTTGTCTGGGTATTCATCATCAGAAATAGACCTAAGACGCAAAGAAATTACACAATTAATCAAACTTGACTGAATTTTTCCAGAAATTAAGTTCTACCTTCAACATATTTGCCATGTACAGTCATTTTATGTTCATGCTATTGTATACATTCTAAGTGAAATTTCTAAGAGGAGTTACCCTGCAAGCAGTGGATTCTCGGCTCTTATCTGCTTCATTTGTGAAACGAGAGAGAAACCACTGCGAGCACGCAATCCACACCGTCCTGATTCAGGGATGAATAAATCAAAATAGAACTGGAAAAAGTAGTTTGCAAACCAGTAATGAGTATTTTGAGCATAACACGTGCAACAATGTGACATGTTTAATGACGTGTGGATGTTGTCATCTGCGCATGCTCAACACAGAACAGGTCAAGTTGTTCACAGTTGTTTCTCTCTCGTTTCACTACCAAAGCGAATTAGAGAAGAGAATCCACTGCTCACAGGGTATATTTAAAAAAGTACAAGTGCAACAGGGAGCCAACAGGTACAGCTGTACCTGCATCAGTACATAAGTAAAATTAATGAAAGGTGGGAAAACAGTTTCTGCAGTGAAGGATCAGTTTTCCATATCCTCACTGGCTGTGGAATTACAATGCATAACACAGTCCAAGAATTCTCTAGTCCCAACCTTTTAAAAAGAACCTACATACTTTGGCATTTAGCACTATTATTACCTGAACTCTTGAAATGTGAATTACAAGTGTGCGGATCAAAAAGAGCTCATGTCAAATATTTTCTGAAAAAATGAAATTGCTTTTAAGTGGCTCAGATTTTTTTAGATGCAGCCCTCAATTTATCTAGAAATCATTTGCTCTGTTGTTTTTCTTCCCTTTGTTTGCCCTTAGTTTTCAAGAAATTAACCAAGCAAAAAATTACTTTTCCCACCATGAATTGGATGTATGTCAAATCTTTTGCTGAAAAGTAAACAAAAGAAACGTTTTGTTTCTATGCACAGTGAGATCAGCACACCTCCGGGTAAACAATAGTTCTTCTTTTTTTTTGCATGGTTAATTTCTTGAAAACTAGGGGCAAATGAAGGGGCAAAATTGACAGAGAACGAATTTCTAGGT
This sequence comes from Astreopora myriophthalma, assembly GCA_014634185.1. NCBI lineage: Eukaryota > Metazoa > Cnidaria > Anthozoa > Scleractinia > Acroporidae > Astreopora > Astreopora myriophthalma. Next base: position 88,243 of record BLFK01001000.1, on the reverse strand, counting down.
AAACTGAGGGCCACATGCAAGTTCTGAGTCACTTACAAGCAATTTTGCTTGTTTGTTTGTTTTCTTACCCCTGAAATAGTCAAGACAATTTGGCTATAGGCGTGAAAACGCTACGTATTGTAATAAGTTTTGTGCGTTGTCTTATTGTTGTAACACCATTTAGTCCATTCCTTTATCTGTCACCTCATATGTTCATTACTTAAAGTGCTCTTGTCTTTGGTTTCTCGTTCATTAGCATTCTTTGTCATGCATTTTAGTGGGTTGTTTTTGTACTTGTTAGTTTTTTTATTTGCATATTACTATGTATATTGGTAACTTGTTAATATTAGTTAGTTCAGGGGTAGTTTCGAGTTAGTTTACAATTTAAGTTAGTATAAAGTCAAACGTTTAGTCAAGTTAAGCCATTCGCCAAGTTCTCAATCCTGTCGTCACATTCGTCTTGTAAGTATTCATCGTTTTCCTTCTGTTTGTCATTTTCTGTACTTATCCTATTTTCACCCTGTTTGTACAAGTATTTTATTAGTTTTCAGCTAACATACATGTACCGTACCCATCTGTCCATTAAATTTGTAATTTTATAAGGGACGTGTTATGTGCATTTGTGACGATGATATTGGCTGTTTAAAGTACACCCTGAGCCTGTTAATTATTAATGATCCTCACATTTATCTTAATCTAGGCAATTTTAAGCAATTGCCTTTAAAGAAGCCTGATTTGCATCCTACTATTAAACTCTGCGAAAGAGTGAATTAGGTCAGAGTGTTCATACGGCCTTGGTGGGCTCCCAGCACAGTCACAAATGAGTCTATTAATTTTTTAGAATACCCTTTCCTCCAAAAAATAGTTGTCATGTCCCCGAAAAAACATGGCAGAAGCAGTCATGTGTGACATGGCTTCACTCTTGATTGGTTAAAGTGCCAGCCTTGTGTTTCATTGTTTCCGTGCATAAAGTCTAAAAATAAGTCCATTTGCTACTGTTAATGTGGTCAAGACCATAAATCAATAGAGGAACACTCTTGCCTAAGTCAATCTTGCTCTGCGGTACCTGTGTGGTTAACTCTGCCTACTGAGCTATCAAGAATCAGAGTCAAATCTATGCCTTTGGACAGAGTAACTATTATACATTTATTGTGTAAATAAAACAAAGGAAAATTAAAACGATGCATCATGCAAACACACAATAACACTATGTTTTGGACAAAGTTTGCTGCATGTTAGATGGGTCAACTCATCTCCATTCAGCAAAACAACTGCCAAATCATGTGCAACATGCCATCATTACCCAAATCTGCTTTTCCTCCTTTCTTTTCCTGCTTCTTAGTGGCAGCTGATAAATAATGCAATTCAAAATGCAAGAAACTGAATTTTGTTTTAACAGGTAAAACTTCTTAAGAGTACTGAAGACTTGAATACTGTGTTCACACTATAGCTAAAAGATATACATTGCCTATCGCTCTTAAAATTGGGTGCATTCCTTTAGGACTATCCTGTTTAGTAATGCAGTTTGGGATTCAACTCTAAACATGGGTGAAAGAAGATATTCCAAAAGAAAACATACCAAGCAAACATTTCCTTTCTATAGTTTCTAGGGAAAGCAAACAAAGAAGACTGCTAAAAAGTTGTCCTGGGGTAGGCGAGTTGTCCTTAACACTCACGTAGGGTTACCCTAGTGCCTGAGGGTAACCCTAGCTGCCTTGCAAACATGTCAAGGAAAAAAAAAGAAGTGCCTGGGTAGTGCCTGCCTACCAAGTGCCTGGGTAGCCCTCTTGTTGGGTTAACCCTGGCACTAGGGTTACCCTAGCTGCTTGCAAACAGGGCCTTGGAGTGCACTAATCCTTTTAAAAACATCCAGTCCGTCTGCCGGACATCTAGACAATAAAAGTAAGCTTTAACATTCTTAGGGGTCTGATTAAGCTGGACATATGCAGCATACATGTAGTCTGACTGTACAGACTGTATAAGGCGAGCTGTCCGGCTTCCGGACATCTAGACACAGCTTTTAAAAATCCTATCCGTCTGCCGGACATCTACAGTCACAGAGCGGAAAGATCGAGAGTGAAGCTTCTGATTAAATACAAGGTGCAAGAGTATTTACTGATTACATGTAACGTGCTTTAGCAACTTCTCATGAGCTGCGAAAATGCTTTCTAAACCGAAGTAATGCGATTTTTCAATATGACTGATAATACCTGGCATGATTCAAGAAGTTCTCTAGGAAATATTCAACAGATCTTTCGTGGCAATATGCTTCACAACAACAACAACAACTTTTGCAGTGCAGTATGGGATATATAGCTGCTGATTGGTCCAATTTGGGAGCAGAAGGTTTTGACTTCATGTAAGCCTCATGTATTATGAAGAACGTATTGCTTCGACCTTCGAGATGAGAGGGTTTTCATGAATTTTCAGACATAAGTATGGAATTGCAATTTGAAATAGCGAAATATGGTCCCAAAGGATTCAACCAGGGCAGATCAGAGGGAGATTCAGGAATCTTCTGCGACACAACACCTCGGAGAAGATCGCACGAGCACAAGACCATCCAAGAATATATTTCCTGGAAGTAAGCAAGTTAAACATGTAATTGCTGGAGGGGTGGCTGGTGCAGTCTCCAGAACTTGTGTTTCACCATTGGAAAGAGTCAAGATATTACTTCAGGTAACCTGTGAAACGCCAGAAATATTTTGTCGACGTGAATTTTTATGCCGCACGTCAGAGTGACATCGCAGTTTGATAGGCTATCAAAACGTTACGCATACATGACGTACCGGTATATTTTTGGCCTTGATTTTAGCTTATATTTTGCCTGTTAGCCACACCTATCAAGCAAGTACAAAAACACAGGGCAAGATTTCCGTACAGGTCCCTACTTCATTATGCATGCATATGCCTAGCAAAACTCTATTCACGCTCGTTCTTTTTGGAAGAGGGTTAGTAGGAATATGCATGTATAATTAATGTCGGGAGCTGTACGGAAATCTTTCCAAACACAGAGAAATGAGCTAGAATAAGAGAATTTGCATGGTTGTATGACAAGCAGGTGCCTGCCGTTTGCTATTTGCGATTTTGCTGTTGGTTGTAAATGCAGTGCAAAATCTCTCAAATGACCAGATTTTCTGAGCCTGTGATAATACCCTGAATGAACATGTTTTAACAAAAAGTGCAGGCCACTGAATCTGTCTGTCAGTCCTTGTTATGTAAGGTCTTCTGTCATTATCACCCTCTTTCCCCGAGGGTCTCTCTTTCTATCTATTCTCTTTCACCCCCAGGAACGGGTGGGTAGAAAACGAAGACCTAAGACCCAAAAACGAAGACCCCCTCAAAATCACTTATAAATATCTAGAAACGGGTATCTCGACCTTAGATGTGTAAGAAACGACAATATGTTCAATTATACAAACTTTCGACCAGGGTCTTCGTTTTCTACACAATCCCCCCGGTGTGTAGAAAACAAAGACCCCCCCTCAAAATCACTCGGAAACGACTGGAAACTGTTTTTAACGACTTCTAGACACTAAAGGAGTGTAAGAAACAACACGGCTCCTGACGATTTCCAATTACACAAAATTTCGACCAGGATGTTCGTTTTCTACACAATCCCCCCGATGTGTAGAAAACGAAGACCCTAACCCTCAAAATCACTTGGAAACGGCTGGAAACTGCTTTTAACGACTTCGAGACACTAAAGGAGTGTAAGAAACAACACGGCTCCTGACGATTTCCAATTACACAAAATTTCGACCAGGGTCTTCGTTTTCTACACACCGGGGGGGATTGTGTAGAAAACGAAGACCCTGGTCGAAACTTTGTATAATTGAACATATTGTTGTTTCTTACACATCTAAGGTCGAGATACCCGTTTCTAGATATTTATAAGTGATTTTGAGGGGGTCTTCGTTTTTGGGTCTTAGGTCTTAGGTCTTCGTTTTCTA
>BLFK01001000.1:33367-73367 GCA_014634185.1 Astreopora myriophthalma | reverse complement strand
GATCCTCATCGGCCGATCGGAAATATCGGCAAGTATCCTTTCTACGGCAGGTAAGAAAAGGTCTGAACGGTTTTTTTTCCCAGACCTGGACCCCTCGTCGTAGCACCTCTCCGTGCTGACACAAAGGTATCTCACCACCTACTTGTACTTTGTCGTCAGGAATCACTTTCTCCCGTATAGCCATTGGCGATAATCATCAACAGAATCTTCACAACAAAAGAGAGGGCATAGTTTCCAGTCCGTACAACGCACGGAGCGTATACCTGAAGCCGGGGTGATGACTTCGAGATCTTTAAGACAAAGTTCCTACTTGGAGTAACACATCTTATCAAAGTGATGAAGAGGGAATGCTGGCGAGTGTGTCTTATAGCACATCTGTCATAACAGGTTTGGTACATGTCATTATCGTCAATTAAGTGATCCAACCCGTACCAACACGTTTCCAAAAAATGAGTCAGACTGCTTCATAACTTGTATTACCAGTTGTCTCTCTTTGTCGACTGCTGAGTAATCAATGAGCCGCTCAGTGCAACGCTGAGTAATCAATGAGCAGTTCAGAGCAACGCTAAGTAATACGATTTACCAACATAATTGTGATTCAGGTCAACTGTCAGAAAAAAGGGAAACCAAAGTTCTTGCACAAGTAAACTCTTACAGAGTAAAGTTTTATAACGAGTAATCAATAAGCAGCTCAGAGCAACGCTGAGTAATCAATAAACAGCTGGCTCTCAATGAACCATTACTTAAACAGTCAAATAGTTTTGAGTGACTAAACCTGATAAACTAAAAGGACGATTTTTGTGTACTCAGTTGCTATCAAACTTTCAGTGAGTTAAGACAGCGAGAGAATGATGCATTCTTGTCAATTCTGCCAGAGAACATTCAGGCGCGTAAGTTCAACAGAGATCGACAGGACACAGTGAGTTGTCTGAAACGATTTGATGGCGAAAAAGTAATGACCGGCTTTAGAAATGCGGAAGAGGGCTTGGAATGAAGAGCTGAAAAATATTACAAGGACGATGATATAGGATAATTGAAATGAAGACGGAGACGAAGCAGAGGACGATGATGATGATGATGTTGATGATGACGGCGACGGCGACGACGACGACGACGACGACGACGACGACGACGACGACGACGACGAATGATGATGATGATCCTTGGGATAAACGATGGAGTTGATCCTTGGGATAAACTACGAGAAGTTATCAATGATCTGAATTCATCTTGGGAAGAACAGCTGCAAGAAAATGTACGCCAGGGTTTTCCAAAGGATGATGTTCAGGTTGAAGCTTCTGACCGTCTGCTGCCTGTTTACCGTAAACAGCTATGGCACTTATATTAACAATATCTAAGGTGGTACCACAACCTGAAAACTGATTCAATGCACAAGACGGTTGTGAAAACATTACGTACCTTTATGGAAGACGATGAAATGGATTGCACGGAGACTGTGGAAGCTGCTATAAGTAAGAAGTCGAGGTGAAATCTTTGGCATATCGTAGCATGTTTTTATATCTCTCGTCTCATTATTTAAGTGAAGACAAGCCTGCTATCTTCGCCTGGCTCCGCCTTTTTACAGCAAGAAACCTTTTTAGCCTCATGCTCTCGTCACTCTTTCAATTATACTAGAAGTCGTATTTGAAATAAATTACCACATAAAGTCTGGAAAGCAGGAAATCTCACCTCTTTTAAGACACAGTTGTGTAAAGTTCTTGTGAAGGTTTCCTCTGCTCAATATAATTGACAATATGTGAATACCATTTAACTAGATCCTGTATAATAATTGTATGTTTTAGTTTAATTCGTATATCAGTTTCACTCATATATGTTTTAGACCTTTTTATTTCACGAGAGCGTGTTTTTACGAGTTACGACTCCGGAGCATTTTTTGGGTAGATAAACTATGTCTATGTCCATGTCTAACTAATTCAAGATGGTCCAGGACGGGCAACATATGGCTGGAATATTTTCTAACTTGATGGAATCTTCAAAATATTTTTGTTTGTCTCGCAAGAGATCCGTAGTAAAAAAAAGTACTTGCAAGAACTAAAACTTAATAAACCTCCCAAACGGTTTACATAAGTCTTAGATTAGACTACAATGGAAGTTTTAATTAGTTTTATTTTCCAGACGTTTGTCCGTTAGAATACTGAACTTAAAGCGTCCAACTGTCAACCACTACTGGAAAATAAGACAAGAAGCTCTGGTCGCAATTAGCGAGACGAAACAGCTGTTCGCAATCTGTAGCATACCTAAGTGAGGGTATATATTTTTGGAAAATTCAGCTTGTTTTGGCAGCATGACAATGAAGACACTGTTCGTAGTGTGTTGCACCCTTGTTCTACTCTTTTCTACTCTGTTAGTGGTGGAAGCACATAAGACTACGTTATCTTTTCTGGGGGGTCTTCTTCTTAGAACGGGGAACGGGGAATCCTAAAAATGGGGAATCTTTAAAACAGGAAATCTTTAAAACGGGGAATTAAAATGGAGACTCTTTAAAATGGGGACTCTTTAAAATGGGGAATCTTTAGAACGGGGAATCTTTAGAACGGGGAATCTTTAGAACGGGGAATCTTTAAAATGAGGAATCGTTGGTGTCAAGACAAGTCATAAAGTCATTTTATAGACTGAACTTTCCTTCTCCACCAAAAACAGTAAGGTCAAAATAAAGGTATTCTAGCATAAGTGCGACTGGGTGGTGGCATACCGCTCTAAATCCCAGTATGTTGTCGTGCCTTAGGTCGAACAGCAGCCTAGCCTCTTTGGTAAATGCATCGATGAAGTCGACAGACGAACGAAGCAATTTTTTTACCACGACTGACTCAACCCCGTTTGAATCGCTGCAGTCCTCATTTTTGGTATATCTTGTAACAAGAACGGCTCCGAAAGATGCTTGACCTAATACATCTTGTTCTTCGAGATTATTCCACTTAAACTGCGGGAGACCTTCGAAAGGAGTGACCCTTTTTTTCTTCTTCACAGTTAATGCAAACGGAAGTTTAAAATTTCCCTCACACGACATCATGGTGTAGAAAGAGGTTTCACGAAGTGATTCACGAAGTTTCCGCCACAATCGCTAAGAATCCAGAGATGAGAATTTCTGCGTCAAGAGCCGTATAAAATTGTCATGAAATGCGAAATTCTCTCAAGTCATTCCTTAAGAAAATTGAAACTATACATCCTACAAAAAAGCAAAAAAAAAAAAAACAGAATCCTGACGCCACATTAGATAAAGTTTGGCGGAGCACTTTTGGAGGCGATGAATGAATCTTTTTCCATGGCAAGTGTCATTTTGTTCTTGTAACCACGATTTCTGCATCAAATTTTCCTGATAAAGATTCATTGACACGTCCGAGTCGAAAGGATGAATAGAAGTGCACATGCATAAACGCGGTGAACAGCAAGGGTGCTTATCATACTGGAAAAAAGCAACAACAACAAAGCACAAAAAGACATGTTTGAAATTATCAGTTTATCAGTAATGACGCGGGCATAATAGGAAAAACAATCGGACTGCTTTTAACAGGAGTCGAACCTGTGACGATCCGATTACTAGTTCGGATGCCCTACCGATGAGCTATGACCTTCCGATCACTAGTTCGGATGCCCTACCGATGAACTATGACATTCCGAAATACTAGTTCGGATGCCCTACCGATGAGCTATGACCTTCTGGTTACTAGTTGGGATGCTCTTCTACTGAACTACAGGATACTCGTGGGAGATAGGCCATTAAACTATCATGTTCTGGTGAGAATCGGCCTACATACCGCTAGGACTGAAAGCCCACTAAAGGAATGAAATGATGTAATGACGCTAAATGCCATAATGACACGGGCATTTTCGCAGATTCCCCATTTTAAAGGTTCCCCGTTTTAAAATTTCCCTGTTTTAAAGATTCGCCATTTTAAAGATTCCCAATTTTGAAGATTCCCCGTTGTAAAGATTCCCTGCTTTAACAATTCCTCGTTTTAAAGATTCCCCGTTCCCCAATTACCCGTTCCCTCTTTTAAAAATAGCCTTTCCATAATTATCTTGTTTAAAAAAAAATGTGTACGTGTTTCAAGAACCGTGGTCCTATTTATTTATTTGGTTAGTTTGTTTTGTTAAACAAGCAAAGGATTTTGACAAGTGCATGATACTGCTCCTATTTTATCTTCAATTAACGTCTTCAGCAGCTTGTCAAACAATGGCAAGCAAGAGTTTTCTAGCGCGTTTAAGCCTTCATTTCTTGCTATTGAATTTCCTTGTCACAGTTCAGGTCTCGTGCAAAGAGGCAAATTTCCTTTCGATGCCGCTCCATCTTTGCCTGAAGATAAAGGAGAAAAATAAAACAGTTAAAGACCTCCTCAGGCTGTTTCAATGGTTAGAACACTGAAAAAGGTCTTACTGGCTTAAACTACGCTTTATAAATTAACAAATTAATGTAATCTATTCATTCTCTAGTTTCTCGTCAAACGAAACAACTCGTGATTTGGCCACTTCCGAATTTTGGAAGAACAAAAGAACAGAGTCGAGGCTGAGGGGACAATTTTGCATTTGCAGGAAAATGCAAATTTATCCTCTCAACCGTAATTTTTAGAAGTTTTATGAGTAAACTATAACCTTCATCCTGCGTTTTTCGACCACCGCAGTGAATCCACCGTCTTCACGTCGCCGCAAGGGTTTAAAGCACTTCTACAGCAATGAAAACCAGAAAGAGACATTGGTCGCAGTCTTAACTGCACGTTAATATGACAACACCTCATGAGCCCTTATATCAACGCAACACTTCATCAACTTAATATTCCTCTTTCTTCTTAACTTCAAGGCGGAGTGGACCTGACTTGATAAACTTGCATTGGCCTCGATTTGGAGTCTTAAGAACTAAACGTTAATACTAAAATGCCTCACGCAGCGTTAATCAACGCAGCAATCCTAGGCACTTTATAAATCGCTTACCATCTTTCCGTTTTTAAATTCACATCCGGCAGTGGTAGCTGCTTCCACCACTAACAGTGAGGAAAAGAGTAGTACAACGGTGCAACACACTACGAACAGTGTCTTCATTGTCATGCTGCCGAAACAAGCTGAATTTTCCAAAAATATATACCCTCACTTAGGTATGCTACAGATTGCGAACAGCTGTTTCTTCTCGTTTATTGCGACCAGAGCTTCTTGTCTTATCTTCCAGTAGCGGTTGACAGTTGGACGCTTTAAGTTCAGTATTCTAACGGACAAACGTGTGGGAAATAAAACTATTTAAAACTTCCATTGTAGTGTAATCTAAGACTTATGTAAACCTTTGGGAAAGTTTATTAAGTTTTAGTTCTTGCAAGTACTTTTTTTTACTACTGATTTCTTGCGAGACAAACACAAATATTTTGAAGATTCTATCAAGCTGGAGAATATTCCAGCCATATGTTTCCCATCTTGGACCACCTTGAATTAGTTAGACATGGACATAGAAAATTTTGGTTTATTTACCCAAGAACTGCTCAGGAGTGGTAACTCGTAGCAACACGCTCTCGTGAAATGAAAAGGTCTAAAACATACATGAGTAAAACTGATATACGAATTAAACTAAGACATACAATTATTATACAGGATCTAGCTAAATGGTATTCACATATTGTCAATTATATTGAGCAGAGGAAACCTTCACAAGAGCTGTCTTTAGATGGATTCAATTTGCACAATGGTGTCTTAAAAGAGAGATTTCCTGCTTTCCAGACTTTATGTGGTAATTTATTTCAAATACGACTTCTAGTATAATTGAAAGAGTGACGAGAGCATGAGGCTAAAAAGGTTTCTTGGTGTAAAAAGGCGGAGTGAGGCGAAGATAGCAGGCTTGTGTCTTCACTTAAATAATAAGACTAGGGCTAAAACGTTGCTACAATATTCCAAAGATTTCATGTCGACTGCTTACTTATAGCAGCTTCTACATGCAGCCTCCGTATAATTCATTTCATCGTCTTCCATAAAGCTACGTAATGTTTTCATAACCTTCTTTTGCAATGGATCACTTTTCAGGTTGTGGTGCCACTTTAGAAATTGTAAATATAAGTGTCCTAGCTTTTCGCGGTAAAGAGGAAGCAGACGGTTAGAAGCTTCAAACTGAGCATTGTCCTTTGGCAAACCCTGGCGTACATTTTCTTGCACTTGTTCTTCCCAAGCTGAATTCAGATCATTGATAACTTCTTGTAGTTTATCCCAAGGATCAACTCCATCATTTTCTGTGTCACTGTCTGTATCGCCATCGTCAGTTCCTTCCTCACCATCGCCTTCTTCCTCGTCATCACGAGTTGGTACTTACTTCACTCGAGACCAGAACCGTCTTCTCGTACCAAGGTACGAGTGAAGATACATGAAAGAGTCTCTCTCATATAGAGGAGCATCGTTATGGAACTTTGTTAACTACAATGACAAGGAAGCATCGGCGACCCTGAATTTTAATCAGCTCAAGAAGCTAGTCAGCTCTGAAGATTATTTTATAGATTTTAAGTTTGAATGTACGTCTGCATCTGCTATAAGATGCAGACACCATAATCTTATATATTATTGGTCATTGTGTCCATGTAACATTTAAAATTTGTATACATGTTTATAGCTTTAAAAATCATCGTGTTTAAATAAAGATTATGTATGTATGTATGTATGTATGTGTGTGTGTGTGTGTGTGTATGTGTGTGTGTGTATGTATGTATGTATCATGATGATGATGATGATGATGATGATGATGATGGGGGGCCTGGGCCTGGGCCTGGCAGCATGGCGGTCAGAGGTGTGCTTTAACGCTCCGCCAAATGGGCAAATGCAGTTGCAGTTAATTCTAAACACCAATGACAGGAAGAAATGGAAACAACAAGAAAAGAAAAAAAGGATCAAGCTCTTCGGTTCATAGCGACTCGGAAATGACAACGATTACACAAGAGGCTTTGAAATGTTCCATCGACGCTTTGACAACCGCCATGGAAGCTGGCTTCGCCGGTTTACGAGTCGAACTGGACAAGTTGCGAGAGGAGTTCAAATTTGAAACCGAGGGTATAAAGGAGGAACTGAAAATGCTAAAGGAAAGCGTAAGCTTTACACAAAGCGAAGTTGATACTTTAAAAGAGAATTCGGAGAAAAACGTGAAGGAGGCGAGAGAACTTGGAGTGACTAAATAAAACAATCGCTGCAATGGAAGAAAAACTTAAAGCAGCAGTTGAACATAACATCAAGCTTGAGCAGTATACTCGCCGAGAGAACCTTCGTTTTAATAACATAAGAGAAGAGGAAGATGAGGATTGCAGGGCATTGGTATATAGAATCATTCAGAACGAAATGGGTATCAATGTATCTGACATTAAATTCCATGCGGTTCACATAGTTGGCAAAAAAATCGATAACAGATGCAGACCTATAATTGCGCGCTTTACCAGCCGTGAAGATAGCAATCAAGTTTGGCAGAAGAAAGGTAAGATAAAACAATCTCAAGCCTACCCTGACGCATATATCACCGAAGACTTTGCGAATGCAATTCAGGAAGAAAGAAAAATTTTGATCAAAGCGATGATTAAGGCGAGAGGAATGGAAGGACACCCAAACGCGAAGGTTCTCGGGCGTTACCTTATCATCAACAATGTTAAATACGACTCTAGAAATATCCCAGAGTATTTAAAATAATTTATTTATCTCTACTTCTCTTTTTCCTCTATTTCCTGATTTTGTAAAGCAACTTTCTTCTTTCTTCATCAGTTTTCTTTTCTTTTTTTTTTTTAAAGGAAAACTACCATATGCAAATTTTCTTTTATCGACTAACGAGCTATAACGGTCATCTATATTCATAAACTATCCTGCTGGGACTCAAATCAGCAACGATCTTTCTTTATATGTTATTTTGCGTGTGTATCATTTATCACTTTAGATCGAGCAACATCTGCGAATCGCTATCTTTTGAATTAGGCATATCCGCAATTTCCGTATTATTTCCATCGATGGTAGCACTTTTTGTTCTGATTATCAGTGGCTTCTGCAGTCCCTCTATCATTTTTACAGGTATTATGACCTTTAAAATAACATCGCTTAACGTGAAGGGCATAAGCAGCTTTAAGAAAAGAAGAACAATTTTTACTTGGTGCCGAAAGCGTAATGTAGATATAATAATTCTACAAGAAACCCATTCCACACGGCAAACAGTGATTCATTGGAAAAATGAATGGGGTGCTGAACTCATCACCTCCCATGGAAGCTCCAATTCATGCGGGGTGGCAATCTTGTTTAAAAACGGCCTTTACTGCAAAATTCAGCGCACAATCTTAGACCCCATGGGACGATACATAATTCCAACGGCTGAAATATGAAACGATTCGCTGTATGCATTAATAAATGTGTATGTTCCAAACAAAACCAAAGACCAAAACGTTTTTCTGAACAATCTTGTAACAACGTTTAGAGAAGAAAGCGTTGACTCCGAGGAAAAAATAATAATGGGAGGTGACTTTAATTGCCCTTGAAATCCTGCTTATGACAAGAAAGGAGGCACACCTCACCAACGAAAATCAGTGATAGCTTTTATTGAAAGCTTACAAAATGAACTCGATCTAGTAGATATATGGAGGATTAAAAACCCTATTACAGGGTTCGTACGGGTCATGGTAAACCTGGAAAGTCATGGAATTTTAGTATTTCAGTTTCCAGGCCTGGAAAGTCATGGAATGTAATTGTCGGTCATGGAAAGTCATGGAAAATTATCGTTGTGTGTGGTACGTAAATTATTGCAGGTGTCGAAGCAAGGACAAAGTAAAATACAGGCGAGTTATATGTCAGAAAATACCCCAAAACAAGGACGATTTTGACAATTTTCGAAAGTGACGGCTAAACTTTCGGTCATGGAAAACTGGTAAAAAGTCATGGAAAAGGTCATGGAAAGTCATTGAATTCGAAAAGCTCTTAAGAATACGAACCCTGTATTATAAGAAGCTTTACATGGAGTCAGAAAACACTTCAAGTCTTCTGTCGCCTAGATTATTGGCTAATCTCAAATAACTTCTACGATTTTGCGAAAACAACCGATATAATTCCAGACATTCGAACGGATCACGATGCAATTTATTTAGAGATTTAAGAGTTGGGAAACTGTTTAAAAAGCCCTGGTTTTTGGAAGATGTGAGGGGAAAATTTCGTCAGAAGAATGCTTTCAGTTACTCGAGAGTTTTCATAATAATAAAACACCTGGAAGTGATGGCATTCCCATTGAATTTTATGAGAGATTTTGGTCTTTAATTAGCGATAGTTTTATTAGATGTGCAAACGAATGCTTTGAAAAAGGTGAGATGTTGCGCACCCAAAAGCAAGCGGTCATCACTCTTATTGAAAAAAAAAAGCGAAAGATCGTCTATTGCTTGAAAATTGGCGTCCTATCTCTCTGGTTAACGTAGATGCAAAGATCATGTCTCAAGTAATTGCTTCAGTCAAGGATTAAAAATGTGTACCAGACATCATTCATTACAATCAGACAGGGTACGTATAAAAGATCGTTTTATCGGTGAGACAATTTGATCTATCTATGATGTCATGGATTATACTGATCTCCCAGGATTATTGATTTTTATTGATTTGAAAAGGTTTTTGGCGGCTTGGAATGGGACTTTCTTTTGAAATGTCTCGATCGAAGCTTTTAATTTCGGCAAGGACTTTATTCACTGGGTTAAAACGTTCTATAAAAACATCCAGAGCTGTACGATAAATAATGGAACTGCTTCAGAATATTTCATCCTTGAGCAAGGTGTTCGGGAAGGTGATCCACTTTCTCCTTACCTATGTGTTATAGCTGTAGAAACTCTAGCAATTGCTATTCGCCAAAATAAAGACATCAAGGGAATATATATTGGCAATGAGGAAACAAAACTCTTGCAATACGCGGATGACACCACTGCTGTACTCTCCGACATCAACTCAGCCAAATTCTATTTGAACTACTGGATAACTTTAAAGACATTTCGGGTCTTAAAATCAATTACAAAAAAACCGAAGGCATGTGGATTGGATCTTCCAAAGAAAACACAATAACTCCCTTTGGAATTAAATGGCCAAATGAGCCGATAAAAGCCGTTGGAATATACTTTACATATGATCAAAAACTGCTTAAAGAAAAGAATTTTATTGAAAGGTTAGATAGTGTTAAAAAACTCATCAGCATTTGGTCTTCAAGAAGGTTATCAGTTTATGGCAAAGTGACAATTATAAAATCGTTTTTAATCCCGAAGTTTGTTTATGTATGCTCGCTTTTGCCTACCCCTAAAGAATTGATAAAGCAGTTGAATCAATTACTATTCAAATTTCTTTGGAAGGGAAAAGACAAAGTAACCGGTTTATCGACAATAAATGAATATGGAGAGGGTGGTCTAAAGATGATAGACCTTGAGTGTACTTTTCATCAAATCAAATAACTCGCCTTACCTTGCAAAACATCTTATGGAATATCAACAAAACAATGCTCTTCACTCAATTTGCTAACTTATTTTATTATTATTGGAGAATTGTTTTTATGGGACTGTAGAAGAAACAAAATACATCCTAGAATTCAAGGTTATCAGAACAAAATTGCTAACAAATACGAAACTGAAAGTAAAATAAGTAAAGGATTTTGTTGGAAAAAAGTGGATATTTAAATCTTTTTAAGAATTAACGATTATCTAGCTTGATTCGCGCCTCTTTCTTTCTTCTTTTTTTTTTGTTGCTCGCTTTAGTTTCTTTTTTTTTCCTTTTATTAACTTCAGTACTTATTAAGAATTCTTATGAAATAAGGTGTGATTGTAAATATAATTGTAATTTGTAAATATGTATGTGTAAATTGGTGTTTGTAAATTTTGCTCTTGTTCGTAATTTATTAAAAAATAATTTGAAAAAAGAAGAAAAAAATCATCATCATCATCATCGTCCTCTGCCTCGTCTCCATCATCATTTCAATTGTCCTATATCATCGTCCTTGTAATATTTTTCAGCTCTTCATTCCAAGCCCTCTTCCGCATTTGTAAAGCTGGTCATTACTTTTTCGCCATCAAATCGTTTAAGACAACTCACTGTCTCCTGTCGATCTCTGTTGAACTTACGCGCCTTAATGTTCTCTGGCAGAATTGACAAGAATGCATCATTCTCTCGCTGTCTTAACTCACTAAAAATTTGAGAGCAACTGAGCACACAAAAATCGTCCTTTTACTTTATCATGTTTAGTCACTCAAAACTATTTCACTGTTTAAGTAATGGTTCATTGAGAGCCAGCTGTTTATTGATTACTCAGCGTTGCTCTGAGCTTCTTATTGATTACTCGTTCTAAAACTTTACTCAGTAAGAGTTTACTTGTGCAAGAACTTTGGGTTGTCTTTTTTCTGACAGTTGGCCCAAATCATATGTTGGTAAATCGTATTACTTAGCGTTGCTCTGAACTGCTCATTGATTACTCATCGTTGCACTGAGCGGCTCATTGATTACCCAGCAGTCGACACGGAGAGACAACTGGTAATACAGGTTATGACGCAGTCTGACTCGTTTTTGGAAACCTGTTGGTACGGGTTGGATCACTTAATTGACGAGAATGACATGTACCAAACCTGTTATCACTGATGTGCTATAAAACACAGTCGCCAGCGTTCCCTCTCTATCACTTTGATAAGATGTGTTACTCCAAGTAGGAACTTTGTCTTAAAGATCTCGAAGTCATCACCCCGGATTCAGGTATACGCTACGTGCGTTGTACGGACTGGAAACTATGCCCTCTCTTCTGTCGTGAAGATTCTATTCATGATTATCGCTAATGGCTACGCGAGAAAGTGATTCCTGAGTACAAAGTACAAGTAGGTGGTGAGGTACCTTTGTGTCAGCACGGAGAGGTGCTATGATGAGGGGTCCAGATCTGGGAAAAAAAAACCGTTCAGACCTTTTCTTACCTGCCGTAGAAAGGATACTTGCCGATATTTCCAATGAGGAGCCTTACTATGTCTCTCACCGCCGATTAACTTGTCTGACCATGAATGAGTGCGTGGTGGGATTGATGAGTAAGAAGCCACTTTGAATATTTTAATTGGTTAGCAGCCAAACCGGTGTTGCCCTGTTTTCCAACAAACGTAATGACTACTGTCTTTAGTGGTTTCTCATTGGTCCTTGATGACATCATCTCCACCTCATTGGCTCCGTGCTTTCCCAATATTCTTTTAGCTTTATATTTGCGATACCACCCGGATGGTTGGGAGGCGCCAACTTGAATTATTGCGAGTGGTCGTCATTTTGAATAAATTTTCCCAGTCGTCCGTGGTACGCTAATATAGATCGTTTTCACATGCCTTCACGGCGGCCATATTCGTGTGCCAAAACAAGGTAACGACGGCCATATTGGTGAACCTAAACGATCTTCGGGGAATTGAACTTCATTTTTATGCAAATATTTCCTTTTGTTTTAATAAATCAATATGGCTGCTGGTCACGTGAGTGAAAACGATCTATTGTAACTGTAATAAAAATTTAAACTTTAAAATATATTATACAGATATAGAAGAAAATTCGATGATGAAACATGGAAAATGTATAGTTTGAAAATTCCTTCACTAATCCGGGCTTCCTTCGATGTCAATAGCTATGTTGATAGTGTAGGGATTAGGAAGGCCGTGCGCCATGCGCATATGGCGCATAAATTTAAAAAATGTCGCATTATAAAACTGCTTACCGAGACCAACGTGCGCCCTAGTTGCGTAATAGGTTATAAGCAGTTCTATCTCCGTATTCATTTTGTGTTACAACAAATAGAAACATGAAATATTGACTTGTGTATTTGCTTCTTCGATCTGCGATCTTTCGTGTTCGTTTAATTTCTTCCCCAGACCTCTACTTGCACTCAACTCGCAAACGAGGTTCTGCCGAGGCATGACATGTTCTTTGAGTTAACTGTTTTCGTCTTTGGCCGAAATGAATTCATTTCTTTTGCACTTTAAATCGAGATAAGTCCTCCGAAGAAACTACTGAAGTTAGATGATACTCTAGGCCAAAGAAAACTTTCAACTTTTTTAAGTCTTAACACGAAATCGAACGCCGGGTTGGCCGAGACTGATCGCGAACACACTATCACGAATTGCACATTATCATTTCCGTATTCCTTTTCATTCGGCCCATACTTTTACCAAATGGCCCATAACTTTTCAAAGTCAGGGGCCATAGGCCCATTTGTCTATTTTGCCTTCCCAATCTCTGGGTAAGCTAGTCCGGATAATAATAAAAGGTAATAATTAAATAAAAATTATTTAAAGCCTTGTGGTTCAGCAAAGACCTTGAAGTTGTGAACCAAAAAAAAGAATTCCTTATTACTATTACTATAATTCTTTTTTTTGTTCGCAACTTCAAGGTCTTCGCGGAACCACCAGGCTTTGAATAATGTTTATTTAAGTATTACCTTTTATTATTATCCGGACTAGTCTACCCAGTCCTAGTTAATTAAATAACGCTCAACCATCCCTTTGTTCACAGGAATATTCTCCATGCTTTTCAAACCATTTTAAAAGATGAAGGGGGATTGTTCAGTGGTTGTCTGTACAAGGGACTGCCGCCAACAATCATGGTAAGACATCTTTAGGATTATGTTGACTACATATCGTTTTCACTGTCTTTAAGCTGTCTGATGGATGCCTTTGGCAGACTACGCTGAAATTTCGGTTACATTTCGTTTTTTTAATCGCAGTCGCAAATCGCATGTGGTTTTAATTCCCCGTCTCCAGATAAACAGCAGCCGTCAGCATTCGTCAACAACCCAAACATGATTGCCTGTAGCGATTTAGCTTCGAAAAAATGGCGGCAAGATTGCACGCCTTAAACAGTTAAACAAGAACTCACGATTCGTTCTTATCGCATATATGTATATAACTTTTTTCGCATGTGTGCCTTAGATGATGTGTATAGATTGAGGTGAGGGGATTAAAAAAATTCTTAAAGAAGGGGTCGTTGGCACTTGTAGTGTAGTGATTTAATGTGGGACAGGTGGATCATGTTTCAGTATGAATTGTGCTCTCTTTATGTTAACACAAAGCTTCTTAACCAATCGAATAATAATTCAAAAAAATCAGTGACAATACAGCGAAGAATATGAAGTTTTATTCGTGGTAGGATTGCTAGAGCTTCACCTCTGAAATGTTTAAAGCAGTGCAAAACTTTGGTCACAGAGGGAGCTAAGTGGTGCTGCCAGTCCCAGAATAGCTGCTTTTCTTTAAACAGCTACTGTTGGGAGTTGATTATTTATATATGAGACCTTTAAATCCACTTTTACCTCGAACGTCGTATGGCTGGCAATCACGTGACTAGCTCTTGCCGTCTTGTTTGAGGGAAGGTAGCTTTTCACGTCTGCCATTCACCTCAGCCTTCCTGGCTTCAATTTTATCTTGTCTCACGTATAAATGTTGCTGACATATTTCTAATTAGATACGAAATGAAAAAGAAAAATTAAAATGGCGGCTCCAGCCTGCGATTGTTGTTAAACGCGCAAAGTATCTCAACGTGTAACACCAAACTCCAAACCTTGAAATGGAGTTTGCGGCCCGTGGTAAACCAGGATCTCTTACTTTCTCTTTAATCAGGGAATTGCTCCATACATTGGCTTGAATTTTGCAGTTTATGAAACCCTGAAAGGTACAGTAACTCATGAGTTGTCTTCATCTAGTTGCACAGAAGCTTTATATTGGTGGTTTTCACACAGGATCATTTAAATAATCAAGTAAAAAAAATGGGGAAAAGTTGTACTCCTAAGTAAATCATAACTTGACGAAGATGAGTGTTGTCGCTGTCCTGCGAAAGACTGTTATTGGTGACATTAATGACGGCCGTGTCGACGACCTGAGCGGAAGTCATCTTCAGAGTGAAGTGATCTGTGTACTGTCATTGTCAGTGTCAATCAGTTTCATGAACGATCAACCTTCTCAGGACTATATACACTTTCGTCACGAAATATTTAGCGGGATGGTTAACCAGAGAGAACCAGTATTATTGCTCTCGATAGCCTGAGCAAATTCCACTGAGATATTTCCACTTCTTTTTCGCTACCAATTTGGTTGCATGAACTCAAAGGACCTCTTTAAAACCTTTAATTTTACTGAGTCTGGTTGTTGGGCTGCTCCTCTTGGAAACCTCTGAAGTCATTGTTTCATATTTCAGATTTTGTCCTCAGTCATTTCATAGTGAAGGCTCGTGGAGCAGAATTGAAGAGAATGGACAAGGACAAGGAACTGCCCGTAACTGTGCGCCTTTTATGCGGTGGATTAGCAGGAGCTATTTCTCAAACAAGTAAGAAAATGTTACCCCTGTGCAAGCGTTGTCATCAGTATAAGAACATCGAGATAGATTTTTTAATAATTAACAATTACTTCACGCGCCAGCGCGCGTTCATCGAGAAATGAAGCACGCGGGAAGCAGGAAAGATGCGTAAGAGTTGCTCGAGGCGTAGCATGCTGAGTGCTCTCCCAACTTCCCAAACGCTTCATTTCTCGATGTACGCACAGCTGCTGCATCAACGAATTCTTTTATAACATTTTCAATGCGATAGTTTCGCGGAGAAATATATATATACATATTTTTTTTTTGCTGGAGGCGTTTGTTTTCTGATGTCATCTGCGTGATCAATAGGAATTTATAAAATAATTAGGATAGTACGCGCACTCTCATTGGTCAATAGGTGTGTTTAGATGAGAGTATGTAAACACGGTTGTGACATCACGTGAATTTTGTTGGTTCATGTATTTTTGGACGCGCGTTTTGATTGGCTAGTAGCGTGTATTAGGAAAGTTTATTTCCGTCAAGAAGTAACTAAACAACATTTTCCTTCATTTGTCAAGTTATTTTTAAGAAATATTTTATAAAAGCAATCGAATACTTTTTTCCGTGTTTACATGGCCTCTTCTAAACACGAGAGGGGTGGAAGAATTCGAGACAGTTTACACGCACGATGCAAGCACAAACAACAAACGCAGCCGCATTGACTCGTTGTTAAGAAGTTTCTTTTGTCCTTACAAAGGAGGTAGTGATGATCAAAACGCTACTGCGCCTGCGTATTTTGCTAGTGCTTACGTGTAAACCAACTCTTCCACCTTCCTCGTGCTTAGCAACCGCCCCTCGTACACCCGGCATACTTCAAGTGCGCGCTGAGCTGTTTACCATTTTCAATTGTTTCAGTTACTTATCCACTTGATGTGGTACGACGACGGATGCAGATGAGAGGCATCAGTGGAGACTTATTTGCATACACTTCAACGGGAAATGCATTCACTGTCATCCTTAAAGTAGAAGGCATTATTGGTTTATATAAAGGAATGTGGCCGAATTTATTAAAGGTAATCAAACATTTGCAGTATAGAATAGTACCATGGTGAGAAGTGTTTCTCTGTTATCCTTACTTCATTTGTCTTTCTGTCTTGTCATGAGTTTTAGCAAAATTGTGAAATTGTGCAACACGAATTCGTATGGTTGAAAATCTCAAAATAACGTGTGAAGTTCTGTTTAGAGTTTTAATGTGGCAGTTGTTGTAACGTATTGCAGCCCACAGCCTTTTTCCGGTTTTGGCTTCTATACAGAGCTGAGATAGCTGTTCAAAAAAATGATGAGTGGTGCCCGCTGAGCTATAGCTGTTCAAAAAAATCTCAAAATAACGTGAAGTTCTGTTTAGAGTTTTAATGTGGCAGTTGTTGTAACCTATTGCAGCCCACAGCCTTTTTCCGGTTTTGGCTTCTATACAGAGCTGAGATAGCTGTTCAAAAAAATGATGAGTGGTGCCCGCTGATCTATAGCTGTTCAAAAAAATCTCAAAATAACGTGAAGTTCTGTTTAGAGTTTTAATGTGGCAGTTGTTGTAACCTATTGCAGCCCACAGCCTTTTTCCGGTTTTGGCTTCTATACATAGCTGAGATAGCTGTTCAAAAAATTGATGACTGGTGCCCGCTGATCTATAGCTGTTCAAAAAAATCTCAAAATAACGTGAAGTTCTGTTTAGAGTTTTAATGTGGCAGTTGTTGTAACCTATTGCAGCCCACAGCCTTTTTCCGGTTTTGGCTTCTATACAGAGCTGAGATAGCTGTTCAAAAAAATGTTTTCTGCTATCCCGCTTCGTTTTTCCCTGAAGTAGCAGTTTAAAATCCCCGCTAGAGCCACGCGCTTCGAAGTTGACCAATGCAAATTTCTCCTAGTTCCATTCCCTTGTGGAGGCAAAAAGTCATTACTGTGCCAAAAATGGGCTCATTAATTCAATAAATATATCACATTTTGCCCCCACAAGGGAATGGAACTAGGGAAAATTTTCATTAGCAAAATGGCCTAGTTGTTGAAATGGTCGAAAATGATGAGTGGTGCCCGCTGATCTATGAGCAGGTACCAAGTTTTTGAGTTTGGCGTCATTTTGCCGCGAAAATCTTGGCAACCGGACTGGGCAAAAGAAGTCCCAAGAAGTCGGAGAATGACTATACCCAATCGCAACCGGGGTTCATCCAAATATGGTTGAAAATGTGTCTATTGGGAACTTCAGCCAAATCGATCAAAACCGGTTTTGCTTGGTACGGTTGATCCCAATAAAACAAGACCTAAAAGACAATATGTTACGGCACTGAAACTAGAGTAGTTTCAAATTGAGTGTCCTAAAACCAAAACAAAGTAAGTACAAAACAAACCAAGTTCTGAAGGAAACACATTCTTTAGCCAGTCACAGATCGAGGTGATATATGACTTGGTTTTACCAGGAAGCATCATCTCGAGGCTTCAGAGGAAGAAAAACACATACAATTACTTTATTCCCCAGAGACGAGAAGTCATGTTTATTGTTTGAAGGCGAATTTTAAAATATCGAAATTGGTCTATTTGCTCTGTGTTGTCTTTTCCTATATAGACAGCTAGGATAGAAACAGAGTTTTGCAGGTTATCTGTGAAAAGGACTGAATACTACAATGGTGTTCTCCCTTTTCGAGATTTTGTGACGTCTTACTCTTTATTTTGTACGGGAGCATAGTTTGAGCACAACTGACTCATAGTTGATAAGTGTCGGAACGAATTTCGGCAGAACAACACATTGTGACCAAAACTTCGCGCTAGTCCACATAGAGAGCACAGACCATTCTTCACCATTGTTAGCTATTGTTTGAAGTGTATTGTTTATTCCAAGACTTTTCAGTTCCTCAACTCAAAATGGCCGCCTTAAGATGAAGGCGTATGGACAAGTCAAATAAAGCCTATTACTAAGTCACCATGTTGAAAGGAATATACTGGTATCATCAAAAAATAGTATGTCAGTAAGCTAAAGCGTCATATTTCGTTTTGCAGGTCGCTCCTTTGGTTGGAATCCAGTTTGTTACGTACGAGATCACCAAAGCCTTATTGTATGGTGAAGGACTTCAATTGCCATCTAGGAGCTGAACATTATTTGCACTTAACTGATAAAGTAATTTATAGCAGCCTATTGTTAAACATCGGTTTAAAATGAAGGCCATCTAAGGCCTGCATAATACAATGAGTCATCTGCTAGTCGTTGGTCTCGGGAGCACTCCACCTCTGCAAGCAGGCTTCAAATGCCCATTGGCGGGCTTGAAAGGCCCATAGGCGTTCGTGGGTGTCCAATACCAAATTTACACAAGCGATGCTCTTCGTGGTCTTCTGGACTACAAATAGTGACACGAGAAGGCAATGCAAATAAATGTTGATGGAAATTGAACATAAATGCTGTTTGTTGTTTCCCGTCTTTTCGTTGTACTTTAAACTACCTAAATAGCATAACATAAAGACATCACAATGTTCAGCATACCATTGGAAAGCACCTCAACTGCCATCCATATGGTCTTAGGCGGGGGCAGATATAGTGAAAACTATTACCCGTGGTAAGAAGAGCGGGGGCCAAACACTTGAAACGACCGATGTCTCTTTGATCGAATTTATCGGGTATCGAATTTGACCGATAAGAAACGTTCTGTATTTTGTCATTCATAAGACGTTTATCCTTTAAAGCTTGTGAGGCCTTTTCGATAGTCCGATTGGTTACTAAGAAAATGTTATGTCAAATATGCCTATTACACTTACATCGAAGGCCATTGCGTGACTTCAATTCAAAAAGAAAAAAAAAACGGAAATCCCTCATACGGTATTTTAGGTCGGTTTCTTGGGAGTCCTCGGGCCAAATTTCGAAACAATCCGTTCAATTTTCATACCCTATCAATTCGCTCAAAGCGGGTACACTTGCGTAAAAACGAAGTAGGCTTTTTTCGCTTCCAAAGTTGTACAAACATTTGACACCTCTGATGCACCACATGTCAACACTCAAATACCGCAGATGACAACGGCCAATGGGAAAATAAGTCATGTCCTGCAGAGTCCCTGGAGACGAACCGCAAAAATTGTAATTCGCGGGAAACTATGTTGCAGACATGTGTTTTATAGCTGAGTCATAAGTTTTGATCAACCTTGAACCCAGGCTCTTTCTCTTTTCCCCTTGTCGTTGAGAAAGCGACCCAGGCTCGCTCTCTCTCTCTCTCTCTCTCTCTCTCTCTCTCTCTCTCTCTCTCTCTCTCTCTTTTCCTTCTCTCTCTCTTTTCCTTCCTTGTTACAGGCTTTGGGGATGCAACCTTCCTCTGTAATTTTGGGCCTACATGACTGCCATGATCGATGCAGACCTGTCAACTTCCCGATGCCGCTGGGAGACTCCCGATTTCATTGCAGGGTTCCATGAAATAACTCGGTTCTTTTCTAGTTTCTGAGCTGTGATCTGGAGAAGGCCGGATGTGTTTGCCGAAAATGTCCTATAAAATATGTGCCAGTGAAAACGAACCTCCATTTATACAAGGTGATATTTAAAGCTGCAGGTTTGTGGGGCCGTGTATAGAAAGTAACAATTCAAATAAATTAAACAGAATAGCGTTAAGAAACCAAGCTGCAAGGAGGCAACACAAAGCCTGGTGGACTTAAATTCTGGGCCACCGAAGACATTCCAGTTGGTGGTCAGAGCGAGATTTTAACCCGGAACATCCGCAAACAAATTCAGTGCCTTGACCACTCGGCCACGCCGCAAAATGGTCCCATTTTTCGACTTAGTACCTCTCTCAAATTCAGCATATATAGATGACTGCCTTTTATGATGAAAGTAAGTTGGCGGAAAAGATCGCTACAAATTAAGTTAATGCATGAGGTTCTGGCTCCCAATGAAGAACCGTAACCAAGCTACAAAGAATTATGAATCTTGTCCTTTCCGGCGCTGCAAGTTTTGCGACAGTTTGCATAATTTTAATTAGAAAAACGGCTATGAAATATCTAAAATTCGTTTACAGTCATTGTATCCTGGACCTCAGTGCTCTTTATAGTTAATTAATGGCAACAATTTCAGTACAAATTATAATTTGTACTGGTTATTTCATGCTTTGGCGCGCATATAGACCTGTAATGCACACGGCAACCTATGTGTTGCTGACCGTGGAGGAGCAGCTGGGCTAATTTTCGAGTGATCCTCCAACTTCCCAAGTGCATCATAACTCGATATAGCTAAGAGTTTTCAATCCCTTTGAGGTCAGAGCAATTTTCTGGACATTCTGCTGTATGCAGTCTTGATCCTCAGCAACAAAAAGAGGTTTTCTTTTTTAAAGAACCTTTATTCCTTTATTCCATGCACGTACAATGTTTGATGGTCACTGTTCATTGTGGCTGACAGCACAATTTGTCGATACCCACTATTCTTGCATTGGTGACATTTTAATGAGCCAAATGTAATCCTGTCCTGTTAAATGTGCTTGTGGTAACTTGTATTTGGTGGTTGGGATGTCTGCAAAACATGGACCTGGTCCATGGACCGCCCTAACCCTAATGCTAACCTTAGGCTTAAGTGCTACACTAAGAGAATGTTTAGGCCTATTAAAGGTTAGTATTAGTGAAGGTTAAGGGTTGTTTCAGTATTGGTAAAAACAATAAGCTGGTACCTGACCTGTGACCTGTGTTTTAGACCCAGTCCACATGGGTGGTCCATGGACCTGGGTTCATGTTTTGTAGACGTCCTGGTGGTTGGGAGAATTTCATTTTGTTACCCCTACAACTATTGACTGAACATTCTGCCATTTGTTACTGTCTGTTCACCAAAACTGTTTGCAGAACTAGTGACCAGTGAATTGGATATTTCTGCATTTGTACCCCCATCACAAATATTTGCTGGACTAATGAAAATGCTTTTTTTTGTTGTTGTTGTTTAATGGTGTTTTTTATTGTATTCAACACCAGGAGAACTCAACATATTAACTTGTGCAATCTGTTCTACTAAGGGGAAGCTCATGGACGTCATCTTAAATTGCATCATAATTTATGTGTTTAAATTGGCCCACTTAGATATTTCAAGTTTGAGATGTAAATTCAATCAATTCTGTCCCTGTCATGTATCGTGTTTTTGAGGCTCCCTTTTTGGGTTAACTAGATATGTACTGTTAAGTGATGCAATTTACTTTGTGTTCTTTCAGTTGCTGAGAATTTCTGAAGATCCAAGAGAACAACATCCCGTATTGCGGCTGACTGCAGGAGCACTGGCAGGCATTGTGTCATCCTTTGTCACGTATCCTCTTGATCTAATAAGGTGTGCCAAAAAGACAAAAAAACAAAAATTATAAAGCCAAACAAACAAACCCGCGAGATGTTTATTTTCTTCAGTGCCTAACATGGCTCATTACTTACGATAACAGCATGTTGGCCACGGTGTACAAATGCTTATATGGGATGGTCCCACCTTACCTTAGAGCTTATTTTTGAGAGTGGCGTATAATCATCAACTTTTAGTATAATTTTCAGCTGTGAATATAAGAATTCGGTGTTATATTCACTGCGTCACCCGGTGAATATGACATTTTGGAGGCGCGGCTGCTAAGCTAAGCAAGAACTTTTCGTGCCTTTTTATGGTGTTTTAGCACGTTGTTTTGCACTTTCTTATTTTCACCGCTGAAAATTATGCTAAAACAATTATTCGCCTCAGGTTCAGGGAATATTGGGGAATATACCAATATTCCTGAATACCAATATTCACTTCGCCTTCAGCAAATAATTGTTAAATAATTTGAGAGGCATTTACAAGCTGGAAATACCACATGATAAGACTACCACCTATGGTTTATGATCATTTAGATACTTTGCTCCTCATGCTTTGAATAACCTACCAGATAATATCAGAATGTCAGAAACACTTCCTATTTTTAAACAAAATATTAGGGATTACATTTACTCTTAATGATATTTAGTTATTCTTCATGATATTTGGTCATGTACTCTCTTGCATCAGTGTAGTAGAGTGTAACTAAAAAAATATTAATTAAGCAGTTAGGTCCTTAATTTTAAGCCTTAGATCTTAGTTGCTTTTATCTTACACAGTTCAGAGATACTAGCTAGCACTGTGTGCAACTCTACAATCTGAAATAAAATAAAGTTATGTATGTATGCTTCTCATAAGGAACTAAGTGAAATTTTTAATTAAAAATGCCAGCCAAACTAAAAATAATTTATTTTATTTAGGCATTCCCCTGTGGAGCTCCTCAGTGTGGCCAATATTCATGTCTTTCTTTTTTGATTTTCTACAGAACAAGACTTGCTGTTCAGGGGGAGGGCAGTGAAAGAAAGTACAGGTTAGTGCAGGACACCTAATAACACCCATGGTGTACATATACCAAGTTCGATTGAATTCCAAGGGGACAGACTGTTAATGATCCATACTAAAGTAAATATCTGAGGATGGTAACTCACAGTTCATCAGTAGGATACTTTTAAGTAACCTACTGATGAACAGTTACCATTTCAAAAAAAAAATATGTCATGTAAAATGTGCACAATTCCACAATTGTTCCAGGCTCCATTTTATCCTTAATACCAATTTTTGTACAACATTTTAGGAGGAGCCACCCACAATGTGAGCACAGTTACTACGGAAAAGAACTCCAAGTGACTTCTTAAACTTCTGTTTCTTGGAATTGCAGCCAAATTTCGAGCAATAAAGGGTGCTCTGCTTCTCCAATGGACTAGCTGTCACAAGTTGCAGGCAAAAACTGGAGGTAACGTGATGAAAAGAGAGAGAAACAGTTTTTGCCTCTTCACATTATTGCCTTATTTTTTGTGCATGCTTGGTGAGGTCCATTGCAGATTTTGTTGACCTTTATTGCACAATATTTGGCTCCAATTCCACAAAATACCACTGACAATAAGAAAAGAAAGTCACTTATGATGGTTATGGATACAGCTAGCGTTTCAATTAAGTATAAAAGTCATTTTGAACAGTAGATTTTCAAGCAAGATTGTTTTCTGCAGACCAGTCACAGTTCTTAAACTCACGTCAACCTTTCTGATGTTGAATTTCAAATCTTAGAAAGCTGTTGTTTGATCAGGTCAGAATTGTAACCAAAACCGGCAGGGCTGAGATTTTCTAACACTTTATGACTTAAACACAGGCATCGTTGAGCAATGCACTGCACCTGGAAGGAAGATGTTTTCCTCGTGACCTGCCTTGATGTTACCACATCTTGCATTTTTGTCTCTTTTGTACTCTTTAGTTAATAGAGACGATCTGCTTGGAAACATAATTGGCAAAATCACTGTGCCATAATATGAAAAGTCCACTTCGGGATCGTAGGTCAAAAATGTCTTTGCTAAAGGGCCCCACTTACGTAATTTACAGCAGTTAAATGTCAAGTCCCATTTTAAATTTTTGTTAATAGATAGACACATGATAAGTAAATCTTGCTGGTAATGCTAGTCATTCCTCTCAATCACAGAAACATACGACATGCATTTGTCACCATCATCAAGGAAGAAGGCGGTTTGCTTAGTGGATGCCTCTTCAGAGGGATTGGTCCATCATTAATAGTAAGCAGCTGTGAGTTTTATGTGCAGATTATTACAGTTACTCTGATTATTTTTAAACATTGAATGGCTCAGACGAAAAGCGTTGTAGGTGACCTTTTAGTGTGTGATTGGCGGGGATGCAGGAGGAAGGAAACATGAAAACACAAGAACAATTTTTTGCTTCTTTTCAACACAATGCCCTAATCTGTGTAAGTTTTGGCATATAGCAGGAGAAGTTCACTCATGATTTTAGTCCAGTTGATTCAGTGGCAATTGGCCATGATTTTGGGAAATGACCTAAAAACCGCACAAAAGTCATTTACGACATTTGCTTGGAGACCTTCAATTAATAAACTGAATCTATACTAAACTGACGACTTCCCCTGACGGCTTTTCAGGGCCAGTAAAACAAGTTATACAAATGAACGTAACAGATCTATAAAGAATCTCAACTGGTCACAGGCAGACCAGTAATGTAAGCTATTGACAAACACATCTTTGGATTTTCGAATAACGTCTCTAGCTAGTTGTCAGAGTTGGACTTGAACCTGAGAACTCTGGATTTCATGTTTGGTGCCCAAATCATTCACCCACGATGCCTCCTTTCTTATTGAGCTTGTTACGAGTGCCGGTAGTAGTATTTATTTCTTGGAAATGAAGGGATTGTCAGCTGCAAGATGAAGCTTAATTATACTTTATAAACCTTGGCACAAAACTCCCACCAGCTCAGTGCTGCTTAATGCTCATTGTAAGCACAGGTTTCAACATCTGTTACTCGAAAATATCATAGTCAAAGAGGATCATGAACTTTAAGCCCATTACATGGATTGAATGAAATAGTTAATTTATCAATATTGACACAGACAAACCCTCGGACATACGAAAAAAATCTGAATCCTCCTAACCGGAGTCGAACCTATGAGCTTCTGATCGCTACCGGTATTTCGGATGCTCTACCAGTGAGCTGACAGGAGACTCGTGGCATGCATCCGAGTATGCCGAGTGTTTCAGTCCTAGCATTACGCAGAACGTTTGTCACTAGAACCTACCGATAGTTTAATGGCCTAGCTCCCGAGTCCCCTTTAGCTTAGTGCTAAGGCATCTGAACTAGTTATCCGAAGGTCGTAGCTTTGACTCCATTAGTAGACTCCAGTTTTTGTTGTTGTTGTTGTTGTTTTTTTTGTTTTTCAGTATGCCTAAGTCAGTACCGCTTCATTCTGTTCACGCGAGGCTTAAAATTTTCCATCTCCTTTACAGAAAATTGCTATACTTCTTGAAAGCGATTGGCAAGTTTAATTTGTTTGGGGCTTAGAAATTCCTTGTAGTTAATATGTTGGCATATTATAATTATTTGTTGATTCACAGGGGATAGCACCATATATAGGACTTAACTTTGCAGTCTACGAGACTTTGAAAGGTATGAAATCCGATGTTTTGCGATATTAAAGGTGGTTTGCAACCAATCTGTCGAGACACAGATAACAATGGTGAAATGTACAATGCTGGTGGACGAACAATGGAATAATAAGAATGGCACAGCGAGGAAGTTTATAATTTCTTTTTATTTTAATGTGATTATCCCGAAGCATATATTGATTAGTAATGGTAATTGGACGGAGTGGAGTACAATTGAGGGAGCGCTTGACGAATTACTCAGGCAACTCAGGCGTGACAAGTACAACTGTCCAATTACAAGGTGTCCAATTACAAACTGTCCGATTAATGCTGAAATCAGGGCTGCTGATAACCAATCAGATTTGAGAATTTTGTTATAGTTACGATTAGAATAATTATAAAACGGTTTGCAAATGAGTGCCGCACAAACCAAAACCAAAATAATTACTATAACCAACCACAATAGGCCCAAGCAAACTACAAACTACAAACTACATGCAGCCACTGCTTAGCGCGGAAAAACCCGTGCGAGAAAGTTACAATTGGTTTTTCTTTTTCCTCATTTGCTGAGGATGGCGCGAGATTTTCAAGCCAATCACTCAATAATGTAATGCGAAACCAAAGCACTGGCGAAATTAGTTTCGACACTTAACTGAAAACCGTTCCGACATACACTCGGTGGATTGCTTATTGTGTTTTGGAAGGTTACGTCATGACCCTCTATCGGGCTGAGGCAGGGGGACACAAGTTGCGGACACTGACACATGAAGGAGACCTGCCCGTTGTTGTCAAACTTTCATGTGGATCTGTTGCGGGTGCTGTGGCACAAACAGGTATTTCCTAGAATATGCTGTTACGGTAACACTTTAAGCGCATTCAAGCCAGATTTAACTACAATTACTTGGTCCATAGGTAGCAAGACTAAGTTTTGCCATGTTCTCCCCTAAAAAACTGACCTTTGCTATTTTCATTGTGAGTCATGTAAGAACTACACTTGTCTTTTAAGGCCATCTGGTTCCTTGGTCCGAGTTGTTATCTCATGTTTGGGTAATGTCTTTTCTGTGCAGCAAAATGCGAAATATGTTTAATACTTTAGCTTGTTTTAAATCAATTTGTTTTACGAATATAGACTTTGCAAGGGCGGATACGAGAAGAACAAACCAAGGCCTAATTCAGTGTTGAGCTTTCTTCGTGGCTCAGCGGCTTGCCAGTGTGACACCCCCAAGCCGCCAAAAGAGACCTTCCGTGTCCTTTTATCCCTTACTCACCTTGGAGGGCTACTGAGCCACGGAGCCACCATAATATATGATTCCCTCTTTTTTTTAATCACGTAGAAAGGAAAATTTTTTTAACAAGGTTGACTTGAATTTTTTTCCCCAAGGGAATTCCACACTTTGGTCCCTGGAAGCGAATTAGACTTGCAGTGGCGTTTGTCGTTAATTTCAGTGTTGAAAAACTTTCATAGTGTCTTTCTGTCGTTCAACCTCGTTGGGAAAAGTGAGAAATTAATCGATGTCTTGTTAACAGGTACATACCCCCTTGATGTTGTGCGACGTCGAATGCAGATGAAAGGCGCGGCTGGAGAATTATTCAACTACAACTCAACATGGCATGCATTTAATGTAGTCATAAGGACAGAAGGATTACGTGGCTTGTTTAAAGGGATGTGGCCTAATCTCTTGAAGGTATCTACGTTGTAACTCAGTAATGACTTAACGTGGACACTATCCTCGTGAGGAGAGATGCGTCTCTTCCTGTTTAGTCCGTTTGCAGTGGCCCAGGCCTACAAAATTTTTCGCCAACTTTTATGATATGACTCTTGTAAAAGTTAAAACAAAAAAAATGTTGTGTAACGCAACCATAGAAACAAAGGCCTACAACGAACAGAAAAGCTTGCTGAGGCTCTGGTATGGGTTAGTTGTACTGTGGGTTTATTTTTTTGTTAGCGGTGACTTAAACAAGTCACTATTCCACAAATGCTCTGAAGGCAAAGGTATTTAAGTACAGGCGCTGTTACACTAGGACATTTCTGTCGCAACTTGTCTTGCAGTTTTGTTGCCACAAAAGGTCCCACGCTACGAGACAAGTTAGTCGACCGGTGTTACACTAGGCGACGTTTCGTGCCACTTGTTTCGCTTTTGATGATCACATAAAGTCAAAGGGTCATTTTCATTGGCTGATGCGGCAAAACGTTGCGACACAATTTGCAGGGTAGATGTTACACTGCGCCATGTGGGAAAAATTCCTTGGAACACACAAAGCGATTCTTCCTGCAACTCATCTCGCAACAAAATTGCGAGACCAGTTGCACGAAAAATTCCCTTGTGTAACAGCGCCTTACGTCTGGACCGTTAAGTTTGGTTGCCATACTCAAGGCTAAGCACTCTTGTTGTCTAAAGCAATATACGTCTGCGTAAACGCTTTAGAGAGAATGAAATATCACCCACCCGACTTCACTTAAACTAGTTACATCTCCGCAAAGGCTTAAAAGCTGCGGAAGAGGTCGGTCAGTTTTGTACTCACTATCGCATCATTCACTACATTTTTTTCCCGTCAAACTATGTCAAAATTAGCTTTCAAAGTATTGAAAATGAAACTTCTCACTGCATGAGGTTTCACTTTAGTGTAACGAATAATTGTCAACAGGAAATCTTTTAAGGCTTCCTTTTCTGACCTTGTTGTCATATGTGCCAAGGCTAAGCATATGTGCCAAGGCTAAGCTCAAGGATCTCTAGCACCAGCGCTTGCAGAAGATAGGAAAGCTGCCCATTCTCTTGTGTCGTTGCATCGACTGTGTAAACCGTTGCAGCACTTGCAAGCATAAGAACAAGCACAAGAAAAGAGAAAAAAATGGCCCAACTTGTGAGCGGACATAATGTGGCTCGTCCCATACTCCCGCGATTTGATTCTGGAGCTCACTTGGCTTGCGTATGACACTTTTCTTATGCTTGTGTAACAAGTCTGAACATCGTTATCTCCTGCTCATACTTGTGTTATGGTGTAAACCAGTCCTTCAAGTTTTAATCGTTAAGGTGAAGTGGACTGCAGGCCTAGGAATTCAGCATGACTCATAATTGCTTTTTTACAAAAGATTTCATGTTTGCTTTTGCTTACAGGTTGCTCCTACTATTGGAATACAGTTTGCTGTGTATGAAGTGTCCAAATCGGCATTGCGAAACTACTCAGAGAGTTCGTAGAATATCTTATGTTCACTTTGCTTCAATAACTCAATCTGCAATTCTGTTGTCTGGTTGGTTACTTAGTGTCAAATAAGCGCCTTTTCTTGGATGTGTTTTTCAAAGCAGGGTTAGTGCCAAGCCTCGGTTAAGTCCGATTAAGAGTTACAGGTTACCGTGGTATTCATCCCGGGTTGGCGCTAACCCTGCTTCGAACAACTTTGCCCAGGGTGCTTAACGTATTTTATTTTCAAGTCTCCAATTCAGAATTTGTGGATGTGGGTGATACACACTCAGTTAAACTTAATTCAGATAGTGCTAATTGCCTTTAATAGAGAGCTGACAAAACAACGAGGACGATGGCTGCAAGGATGTTATTTAAAATACAAGTTTGCTTTGTTTCTACTGCACAACTATTTCATGTTGTTCCGCATTTAAAATGTGTAGAAACTGTCGAGGAAATAAACTGGTATAACTGGGTTGGAAGCGTAGAGGGGAAAAAAAAAACGGAACATTCATCGCCATGTGTTAATGTCCTCCTCAGAACCTTAAATTTGGCCACTACACGTCATTTAGGAGATGATGGCAAAGAAATCTACCAAAATGTAAAATGCACGTGCTGAGCGTGCGTTCTCGTTGCCGTCGGCGTCGTCGTTTCATAAGCTCCCTACTAATTGTAGGACGTTATTGACCGTTTCTCGAAAGTTCCGAAAACTTTTCGGCCCCGAAAAGCCATTTGTAAAACTGCGATCTCCTTATTCTTGAAGGCTGGCCCTTGAAGATATTATCAAGTTAGGGGAGGAAAAAGGAATGGCAAGGTTTCAAGCTTAAAAGGGTTGTCGTTTTGAACACACTGCGATAATTGTAGCACCTGAAAAAGGCCCGAAAACTTTCTGGTCCTTTGAGAAGCGCTTGCCTGGTACTGATTTAAACAGAATAGATGTCGTTCAAGACCAAAGTGAGGCTCATGCGGTAGTCTAAAAAGCATCTGCAAAGTTCGTTATTGTACTCCTTAGAAGACAGACTGAGCGCGGTTGGGAGCCTTGGTAATAGCCCATGTTCAATGTATCAATTTTATTGCATTAATTGGAGGGTTTCAGGGAACGTGAAGCGAATGGGTCAGCGTTGTGTTTATATTCGGTGAAAATTAGTAAGTGGATTTAACGCACCATGTCAGTATTCATAGCAAGCGAAGAAATGCAGTTTGACAGTTTGACGAAGGCCAGTTGGAACTCTATAAATGATTTCACGGTTATGGTACTTGGAATACCGTATTTTTGTCGGTATATATAAGCTAAGCCGGGTGATTTTTTCAAAACAAAAATTCCTGCATCTGGATGCTGCTACAATCCCGTTAAAAACCAGGCAGTTATTGATAAATTGTATAAATTGTAGTTGTTTTTTACTCACAATCTAAAACGATCACGTGCTCCAAGTAGAACAAAAACCTACTGATTGAGGAAAATGATTGACAACAGATCAAAACAATTAATCATTAATGTCACCAATAACAGTCCTTCGCAGGACAGCGACTACACTCACCTTCGTCAAGTTATGATTTACTTAGGAGTACAACTTTTCCCCATTTTTTTTACTTGATTATTTAAATGGTCCTGTGTGAAAACCACCAATATAAAGCTTCTGTGCAACTAGATGAAGACAACTCATGAGTTACTGTACCTTTCAGGGTTTCATAAACTGCAAAATTCAAGCCAATGTATGGAGCAATTCCCTGATTAAAGAGAAAGTAAGAGATCCTGGTTTACCACGGGCCGCAAACTCCATTTCAAGGTTTGGAGTTTGGTGTTAGACGTTGAGATACTTTGCGCGTTTAACAACAATCGCAGGCTGGAGCCGCCATTTTAATTTTTCTTTTTCATTTCGTATCTAATTAGAAATATGTCAGCAACATTTATACGTGAGACAAGATAAAATTGAAGCCGGGAAGGCTGAGGTGAATGGCAGACGTGAAAAGCTACCTTCCCTCAAACAAGACGGCAAGAGCTAGTCACGTGATTGCCAGCCATACGACGTTCGAGGTAAAAGTGGATTTAAAGGTCTCATATATAAATAATCAACTCCCAACAGTAGCTGTTTAAAGAAAAGCAGCTATTCTGGGACTGGCAGCACCACTTAGTTCCCTCTGTGACCAAAGTGTTGCACTGCTTTAAACATTTCAGAGGTGAAGCTCTAGCAATCCTACCACGAATAAAATTTCATATTCTTCGCTGTTTTGTCACTGATTTTTTGAATTATTATTCGATTGGTTAAGAAGCTTTGTGTTAACATAAAGAGAGCACAATTCATACTGAAACATGATCCACCTGTCCCACATTAAATTACTACAATAAAGTGCCAACGACCCCTTTTTTAAAATTTTTTTTTAATCCCCTCACCTCAATCTATACACATCATCTAAGGCACACATGCGAAAAAAGTTATATACATATATGCCATAAGAACGAATCGTGAGTTCTTGTTTAACTGTTTAAGGCGTGCAATCTTGCCGCCATTTTTTTCGAAGCTAAATCGCTACAGGCAATCATGTTTGGGTTGTTAACGAATGCTGAGGGCTGCTGTTTATCTGGAGACATCCGCAAGATACGGGGAATTAAAAAAACATGCGATTTGCGACTGCGATGAAAAAAACGAAATGTAACCGAAATTTCAACGTAGTCTGCCAAAGGCATCTATCAGACAGCTTAAAGACAATGAAAACGATATGTAGTCAACATAATCCTAAAGATGTCTTACCATGATTGTTGGCGGCAGTCCCTTGTACAGACAACCACTGAACAATCCCCCTTCATCTTTTAAAATGGTTTGAAAAGCATGGAGAATATTCCTGTGAACAAAAGGATGGTTGAGCGTCATTTAATTAACTAGGACTGGGTAGACTAGTCCGGATAATAATAAAAGGTAATACTTAAATAAACATTATTCAAAGCCTGGTGGTTCCGCGAAGACCTTGAAGTTGCGAACAACAAAAAGAATTATAGTAATAATAATAAGGAATTCTTTTTTTTGGTTCGCAACTTCAAGGTCTTCGCTGAACCACAAGGCTTTGAATAATGTTTATTTAATTATTACCTTTTATTATTACCCGGACTAGCTTACCCAGAGATTGGGAAGGCAAAATAGACAAATGGGCCTATGGCCCCTGACTTTGAAAAGTTATGGGCCATTTGGTAAAAGTATGGGCCGAATGAAAAGGAATACGGAAATGATAATGTGCAATTCGTGATAGTGTGTTCGCGAACAGTCTCGGCCGACCCGGCGTTCGATTTCGTGTTAAGACTGCTAAAAAAGTTGAAAGTTTTCTTTGGCCTAGAGTATCATCTAACTTCGGTAGTTTCTTCGGAGGACTTATCTCGATTTAAAGTGCAAAAGAAATGAATTCATTTCGGCCAAAGACGAAAACAGTTAACTCAAAGAACATGTCATGCCTCGGCAGAACCTCGTTTGCGAGTTGAGTGCAAGAAGAGGTCTGGGGAAGAAATTAACGAACACGAAAGATCGCAGATCGAAGAAGCAAATACACAAGTCAATACTTCATGTATTTATTTGTTGTAACACAAAATGAATACGGAGATAGAACTGCTTATAACCTATTACGCGACTAGGGCGCACGTTGGTCTCGGTAAGCAGTTTTATAATGCGACATTTTTTAAATTTATGCGCCATATGCGCATGGCGCACGGCCTTCCCAATCCCTACACTATCAACATAACTATTAATATCGAAGGAAGCCCCGATCAGTGAACGAATTTTCAAACTATACATTTTCCATGTTTCATCATCGAATTTTCTTCTATATCTGTATAATATATTTTAAAGTGTAATTTTTTATTACAGTTACAATAGACAATTACAATTTTCACTCACGTGACCAGCGGCCATATTGATTTATTAAAACAAAAAGAAATATTTGCATAAAAATGAAGTTTAATTCCCCGAAGATCGTTTAGGTCCACCAATATGGCCGCCGTTACCTTGTTTTGGCACACGAATATGGCCGCCGTGAAGGCATGTGAAAACGATCTATATTAGCGTACCACGGACGACTGGGAAAATTTATTCAAAATAACGACCACTCGCAATAATTCAAGTTGGCGCCTCCCAACCATCCGGGTGGTATCCCAAATATAAAGCTAAAAGAATATTGGGAAAGCACGGAGCCAATGAGGTGGAGATGATGTCATCAAGGACCAATGAGAAACCACTAAAGACAGTAGTCATTACGTTTGTTGGAAAACAGGGCAACACCGGTTTGGCTGCTAACCAATTAAAATATTCAAAGTGGCGTCTTACTCATCAATCCCACCACGCACTCATTCATGGTCAGACAAGTTAATCGGCGATGAGAGACATAGTAAGGCTCCTCATTGGAAATATCGGCAAGTATCCTTTCTACGGCAGGTAAGAAAAGGTCTGAACGGTTTTTTTTCCCAGATCTGGACCCCTCATCATAGCACCTCTCCGTGCTGACACAAAGGTACCTCACCACCTACTTGTACTTTGTAGTCAGGAATCACTTTCTCGCGTAGCCATTGGCGATAATCATGAATAGAATCTTCACTACAGAAGAGAGGGCATAGTTTCCAGTCCGTACAACGCACGTAGCGTATACCTGAAGCCGGGGTGATGACTTCGAGATCTTTAAGACAAAGTTCCTACTTGGAGTAACACATCTTATCAAAGTGATAGAGAGGGAACGCTGGCGACTGTGTTTTATAGCACATCAGTGATAACAGGTTTGGTACATGTCATTATCGTCAATTAAGTGATCCAACCCGTACCAACACGTTTCCAAAAACGAGTCAGACTGCGTCATAACCTGTATTACCAGTTGTCTCTCCGTGTCGACTGCTGGGTAATCAATGAGCCGCTCAGTGCAACGATGAGTAATCAATGAGCAGTTCAGAGCAACGCTAAGTAATACGATTTACCAACATATGATTTGGGCCAACTGTCAGAAAAAAGACAACCCAAAGTTCTTGCACAAGTAAACTCTTACTGAGTGAAGTTTTAGAACGAGTAATCAATAAGAAGCTCAGAGCAACGCTGAGTAATCAATAAACAGCTGGCTCTCAATGAACCATTACTTAAACAGTGAAATAGTTTTGAGTGACTAAACATGATAAAGTAAAAGGACGATTTTTGTGTGCTCAGTTGCTCTCAAATTTTTAGTGAGTTAAGACAGCGAGAGAATGATGCATTCTTGTCAATTCTGCCAGAGAACATTAAGGCGCGTAAGTTCAACAGAGATCGACAGGAGACAGTGAGTTGTCTTAAACGATTTGATGGCGAAAAAGTAATGACCAGCTTTACAAATGCGGAAGAGGGCTTGGAATGAAGAGCTGAAAAATATTACAAGGACGATGATATAGGATAATTGAAATGAAGATGGAGACGAAGCAGAGGACGATGATGATGATGATTTTTTTCTTCTTTTTTCAAATTATTTTTTAATAAATTACGAACAAGAGCAAAATTTACAAACACCAATTTACACATACATATTTACAAATTACAATTATATTTACAATCACACCTAATTTCATAAGAATTCTTAATAAGTACTGAAGTTAATAAAAGGAAAAAAAAGAAACTAAAGCGAGCAACAAAAAAAAAAGAAGAAAGAAAGAGGCGCGAATCAAGCTAGATAATCGTTAATTCTTAAAAAGATTTAAATATCCACTTTTTTCCAACAAAATCCTTTACTTATTTTACTTTCAGTTTCGTATTTGTTAGCAATTTTGTTCTGATAACCTTGAATTCTAGGATGTATTTTGTTTCTTCTACAGTCCCATAAAAACAATTCTCCAATAATAATAAAATAATTTAGCAAATTGAGTGAAGAGCATTGTTTTGTTGATATTCCAAATAAGATGTTTTGCAAGGTAAGGCGAGTTATTTGATTTGATGAAAAGTACACTCAAGGTCTATCATCTTTAGACCACCCTCTCCATATTCATTTATTGTCGATAAACCGGTTACTTTGTCTTTTCCCTTCCAAAGAAATTTGAATAGTAATTGATTCAACTGCTTTATCAATTCTTTAGGGGTAGGCAAAAGCGAGCATACATAAACAAACTTCGGGATTAAAAACGATTTTATAATTGTCACTTTGCCATAAATTGATAACCCTCTTGAAGACCAAATGTTGATGAGTTTTTTAACACTATCTAACCTTTCAATAAAATTCTTTTCTTTAAGCAGTTCTTGATCATACGTAAAATACATTCCAAGGGCTTTAATCGGCTCATTTGGCCATTTAATTCCAAAGGGAGTTATTGTGTTTTCTTTGGAAGATCCAATCCACATGCCTTCGGTTTTTTTGTAATTAATTTTAAGACCCGAAATGTCTTTAAAGTTATCCAGTAGTTCAAATAGAATTTTGGCTGAGTTGATGTCGGAGAGTACAGCAGTGGTGTCATCCGCGTATTGCAAGAGTTTTGTTTCCTCATTGCAAATATATATTCCCTTGATGTCTTTATTTTGGCGAATAGCAATTGCTAGAGTTTCTACAGCTATAACAAATAGGTAAGGAGAAAGTGGATCACCTTCCCGAACACCTCGCTCAAGGATGAAATATTCTGAAGCAGTTCCATTATTTATCGTACAGCTCTGGATGTTTTTATAGAACGTTTTAACCGAGTGAATAAAGTCCTTGCCGAAATTAAAAGCTTCGATCGAGACATTTCAAAAGAAAGTCCCATTCCAAGCCGCCAAAGCCTTTTCAAAATCAATAATCCTGGGAGATCAGTATAATCCATGACATCATAGATAGATCAAATTGTCTCACCGATAAAACGATCTTTTATACGTACCCTGTCTGATTGTAATGAATGATGTCTGGTACACATTTTTAATCCTTGACTGAAGCAATTACTTGAGACATGATCTTTGCATCTACGTTAACCAGAGAGATAGGACGCCAATTTTCAAGCAATAGACGATCTTTCGCTTTTTTTTCGATAAGAGTGATGACCGCTTGGTTTTGGGTGCGCAACATCTCACCTTTTTCAAAGCATTCGTTTGCACATCTAATAAAACTATCGCTAATTAAAGACCAAAATTTTTCATAAAATTCAATGGGAATGCCATCACTTCCAGGTGTTTTATTATTATGAAAACTCTCGAGTAACTGAAAGCATTCTTCTGACGAAATTTTCCCCTCACATCTTCCAAAAACCAGGGCCTTTTAAACAGTTTCCCAACTCTTCAATCTCTAAATAAATTGCATCGTGATCCGTTCGAATGTCTGGAATTATATCGGTTGTTTTCACAAAATCGTAGAAGTTATTTGAGATTAGCCAATAATCTAGGCGACAGAAGACCTGAGGTGTTTTCTGACTCCATGTAAAGCTTCTTATAATACAGGGTTCCTATTCTTAAGAGCTTTTCAAATTCAATGACTTTCCATGACCTTTTCCATGACTTTTTACCAGTTTTCCATGACCGAAAGTTTAGCCGTCACTTTCGAAAATTGTCAAAATCGTCCTTGTTTTGGGGTATTTTGTGACATATAACTCGCCTGTATTTTACTTTGTCCTTGCTTCGACACCTACAATAATTTACGTACCACACACAACGATAATTTTCCATGACTTTCCATGACCGATAATTAAATTCCATGACTTTCCAGGCCTGGAAACTGAAATACTAAAATTCCATGGCTTTCCAGGTTTTCCATGACCCGTACGAACCCTGTAATAGGGTTTTTAATCCTCCATATATCTACTAGATCGAGTTCATTTTGTAAGCTTTCAATACAAGCTATCACTGATTTTCGTTGGTGAGGTGTGCCTCCTTTCTTGTCATAAGCAGGATTTCAAGGGCAAGTAAAGTCACCTCCCATTATAATTTTTTCCTCAGAGTCAACGCTTTCTTCTCTAAACGTTGTTACAAGATTGTTCAGAAAAACGTTTTGGTCTTTGGTTTTGTTTGGAACATACACATTTATTAATGCATACAGCGAATCGTTTCATATTTCAGCCGTTGGAATTATGTATCATCCCATGGGGTCTAAGATTGTGCGCTGAATTTTGCAGTAAAGGCCGTTTTTAAACAAGATTGCCACCCCGCATGAATTGGAGCTTCCATGGGAGGTGATGAGTTCAGCACCCCATTCATTTTTCCAATGAATCACTGTTTGCCGTGTGGAATGGGTTTCTTGTAGAATTATTATATCTACATTACGCTTTCGGCACCAAGTAAAAATTGTTCTTCTTTTCTTAAAGCTGCTTATGCCCTTCACGTTAAGCGATGTTATTTTAAAGGTCATAATACCTGTAAAAATCATAGAGGGACTGCAGAAGCCACTGATAATCAGAACAAAAAGTGCTACAATCGATGGCAATAATACGGAAATTGCGGATATGCCTAATTCAAAAGATAGCGATTCGCAGATGTTGCTCGATCTAAAGTGATAAATGATACACACGCAAAACAACATATAAAGAAAGATCGTTGTTGATTTGAGTCCCAGCAGGATAGTTTATGAATATAGATGACCGTTATAGCTCGTTAGTCGATAAAAGAAAATTTGCATAAGGTAGTTTTCCTTTAAAAAAAAAAAGAAAAGAAAACTGATGAAGAAAGAAGAAAGTTATTAAAACGAAGGTTCTCTCGGCGAGTATACTGCTCAAGCTTGATGTTATGTTCAACTGCTGCTTTAAGGTTTTCTTCCATTGCAGCGATTGTTTGATTTAGTCACTCCAAGTTCTCTCGCCTCCTTCACGTTTTTCTCCGAATTCTCTTTTAAAGTATCAACTTCGCTTTGTGTAAAGCTTACGCTTTCCTTTAGCATTTTCAGTTCCTCCTTTATACCCTCGGTTTCAAATTTGAACTCCTGTCGCAACTTGTCCAGTTCGACTCGTAAACCGGCGAAGCCAGCTTCCATGGCGGTTGTCAAAGCGTCGATGGAACATTTCAAAGCCTCTTGTGTAATCGTTGTCATTTCCGAGTCGCTATGAACCGAAGAGCTTGATCCTTTTTTTCTTTTCTTGTTGTTTCCATTTCTTCCTGTCATTGGTGTTTAGAATTAACTGCAACTGCATTTGCCCATTTGGCGGAGCGTTAAAGCACACCTCTGACCGCCATGCTGCCAGGCCCAGGCC
Source organism: Astreopora myriophthalma (assembly GCA_014634185.1). Taxonomy (NCBI): domain Eukaryota; kingdom Metazoa; phylum Cnidaria; class Anthozoa; order Scleractinia; family Acroporidae; genus Astreopora; species Astreopora myriophthalma. The sequence continues at coordinate 35,851 of BLFK01001000.1, read as the reverse complement.
CAGGCCCCCCATCATCATCATCATCATCATCATCATCATCATCATCATCATCATCATCATCATCATCATGATACATACATACATACATACACACACACATACATACATACACACACACACACATACATACATACATACATAATCTTTATTTAAACACGATGATTTTTAAAGCTATAAACATGTATACAAATTTTAAATGTTACATGGACACAATGACCAATAATATATAAGATTATGGTGTCTGCATCTTATAGCAGATGCAGACGTACATTCAAACTTAAAATCTATAAAATAATCTTCAGAGCTGACTAGCTTCTTGAGCTGATTAAAATTCAGGGTCGCCGATGCTTCCTTGTCATTGTAGTTAACAAAGTTCCATAACGATGCTCCTCTATATGAGAGAGACTCTTTCATGTATCTTCACTCGTACCTTGGTACGAGAAGACGGTTCTGGTCTCGAGTGAAGTAAGTACCAACTCGTGATGACGAGGAAGAAGGCGATGGTGAGGAAGGAACTGACGATGGCGATACAGACAGTGACACAGAAAATGATGAAGTTGATCCTTGGGATAAACTACAAGAAGTTATCAATGATCTGAATTCAGCTTGGGAAGAACAAGTGCAAGAAAATGTACGCCAGGGTTTGCCAAAGGACAATGCTCAGTTTGAAGCTTCTAACCGTCTGCTTCCTCTTTACCGCGAAAAGCTAGGACACTTATATTTACAATATCTAAAGTGGCACCACAACCTGAAAAGTGATCCATTGCACAAGAAGGTTATGAAAACACTACGTAGCTTTATGGAAGACGATGAAATGAATTATACGGAGGCTGCATGTAGAAGCTGCTATAAGTAAGCAGTCGACATGAAATCTTTGGAATATTGTAGCAACTTTTTAGCTCTAGTCTTATTATTTAAGTGAAGACACAAGCCTGCTATCTTCGCCTCACTCCGCCTTTTTACACCAAGAAACCTCATGCTTTCGTCACTCTTTCAATTATACTAGAAGTCGTATTTGAAATAAATTACCACATAAAGTCTGGAAAGCAGGAAATCTCTCTTTTAAGACACCATTGTGCACATTGAATCCATCTAAAGACAGCTCTTGTGAAGGTTTCCTCTGCTCAATATAATTGACAATATGTGAATACCATTTAGCTAGATCCTGTATAATAATTGTATGTCTTAGTTTAATTCGTATATCAGTTTTACTCATGTATGTTTTAGACCTTTTTATTTCACGAGAGGGTGTTGTTACGAGTTACGACTCCTGAGCAGTTCTTGGGTAAATAAACCAAAATTTTCTATGTCCATGTCTAACTAATTCAAGATGGTCGAAGATGGGCAACATATGGCTAGAATATTCTCCAGCTTGATAGAACCTTCAAAATATTTTTGTTTGTCTCGCAAGAAATCCGTAGTAAAAAAAAGTACTTGCAAGAACTAAAACTTAATAAACTTCCCAAAAGGTTTACATAAGTCTTAGATTACACTACAATGGAAGTTTTAAATAGTTTTATTTCCCAGACGTTTGTCCGTTAGTTTCTTGGGTAAATAAACCAAAATTTTCTATGTCCATGTCTAACTAATTGAAGATGGTCCAAGATGGGAAACACATGTCTGGAATATTCTCCAGCTTGATAGAATCTTCAAAATATTTTTGTTTGTCTCGCAAGAAATCCGTAGTGAAAAAAAGTGCTTGCAAGAACTAAAACTTAATAAACTTCCCTAAAGGTTTACATAAGTCTTAGATTAGACTACAATGGAAGTTTTAATTAGTTTTATTTCCCAGACGTTTGTCCGTTAGAATACTGAACTTAAAGCGTCCAACTGTCAACCACTACTGGAAAATAAGACAAGAAGCTCTGGTCGCAATAAACGAGAAGAAACAGCTGTTCGCAATCTGTAGCATACCTAAGCGAGGGTATATATTTTTGGAAAATTCAGCTTGTTTCGGCACCATGACAATGAAGACACTGTTCGTAGTGTGTTGCACCGTTGTACTACTCTTTTCGTCACTGTTAGTGGTGGAAGCTACCGTTCCCACATGTACAGTTAAAATGGTTAAGGTAGTAAGCGATTTATAAAGTGCCTAGGATTGCTGCGTTGATTAACGCTGCGTGAGGCATTTTAGTATTAACGTTTAGTTCTTAAGACTCCAAATCGAGGCCAATGCAAGTTTATCAAGTCAGGTCCACTCCGCCTTGAAGTTAAGAAGAAAGGGGAATATTAAGTTGATGAAGTGTTGCGTTGATATAAGGGCTCATGAGTTGTTGTCATATTAACGTGCAGTTAAGACTGCGACCAATGTCTCTTTCTGGTTTTCATTGCTGTAGGACTGCGGTAGAGACTCGGGGCGACCTGAAGACGGTGGATTCACTGCGGTGGTCGAAAAACGCAGGATGAAGGTTATAGTTTACTCATAAAACTTGTAAAAATTACGGTTGAGAGGATAAATTTGCATTTTCCTGCAAATGCAAAATT
>BLFK01001000.1:23367-25867 GCA_014634185.1 Astreopora myriophthalma | reverse complement strand
CAGTTATTTTAATATCATCTAGTTTAAAAAAAACCCTCAAGCTTAAGCTTACTGATTTTTGTAGCCGAGTTAGACTAAAAAATTGGAGCGTTTGAATGAGGAAGACTAGTTAGTGAACTTTTATGAAAGTTTGTCCCTTATGGTACCTGAACTGACCTAAAGCAGTTATAACTTTATTCTCTTACCGTGTGGTTGAACTCTGGATGCTAGAGACTTTTTCGTCTGACATCTCTTCGCTGTATCAGAGCTACGACCTGAATTATGCTGTACGGATACAAAAACTATTTCAGATAATCTCCTGTAATATATTTTAAAGTTGTTTATGGATTAAGAAAATCGTGCAAACAAATCAAAACAAACCTCTCGTCGCTTTGCCTCGAGGACGACTGCAAAACAGCTCTTTTGAAGTCGTCGCCTTCCTCAAGACAACGCGCGAAATGACGTGACATCCGGTAGCGCATACGTTAAAGTTGTTTTTAGTGGCCAGCAGTCGTCGTCCTCAGGGAAGTCGTCGATTCGTAAGCTCTCTAGTAGTTTCCCGTCGGCGAAAACTAAAATTCGCTTGGAAAAGGTTTCAAAGGTCTAATTTAGCCAGAAAAGGACACTGAAAGCATTTCCAGGGATAAGCGAAGCCATCTTTATCCTTTCGAGGCCATATAAAAGCGAGGAAACGTCGAGAAAACTACTAAAAGGTCAGAGATAATTTTATGCGTGTTTGCAGTTAAATGTCCACACGTGTTGTTCGCCGGCTATTTTCCTTCGTTTCGCTCGCTTTTTTTCCTTCTAAAACTTGTTGTTTGCTTATATTTCGATATATTTCGATGTAGATAATCATTTTCTATCTTTTGGGACCGATATTTTGGCAATAAAAGAATGTTTGGACTCGTTTGTGACGACAGATGTGAAAATTGAGTTATCGCTGCTTAGCAACGGCTCGCAAAATTTGCAATTGGATCCGTACTATTGATTTACGCATCAGATTACCAGCTTGCGTTACGGAAAAAATTCTCAAAAATTCGAGATTTGATCGATCTTTGTGAAATTTTCGACACGTAAAGGTCATATGCTAAGGAAACTTTTTCCGAATTGATGAAAAATTCCCGGTGACCAACTTGATAGGCCGAAGTCGCTTTTAAAACGATTTTTGCGAAATTTTTCGCGGATCTCAGTTGTTTACGTTGATTTTCTAGTGTATGATTTTTCTCTGCCGATTTTTTCCCTTGAAGCTTATTGAATAACCTTTAAAATGAGGTATAATTTTCCACATAACTGTGAATACTTGTAAAAATAAAAGCTTTTATTTGGGTGCGCTTTTTTTCGCGCGAATTAACTTAACAAAAAAGAGAAAAGAGGTGAGATTTCCTGCTTTCCAGACTTTATGTGGTAATTTATTTCAAATACGAGTTCTAGTATAATTGAAAGAGTGACGAGAGCATGAGGCTAAAAAGGTTTCTTGCTGTAAAAAGGCGGAGCTAGGCGAAGATAGTATGCTTGTGTCTTCACTTAAATAATGAGACGAGAGATATAAAAACATGCTACGATATGCCAAAGATTTCATCTCGACTGCTTACTTATAGCAGCTTCTACAGTCTCCGTGCAATCCATTTCATCGTCTTCCATAAAGGTACGTAATATTTTCACAACCGTCTTGTGCACTGAATCAGTTTTCAAGTTGTGGTACCACCTTAGATATTGTTAATATAAGTGCCATAGCTTTTTACGGTAAACAGACGGGAAGCAGACGGTCAGAAGCTTCAACCTGAACATCATCCTTTGGAAAACCCTGGCGTACATTTTCTTGCACCTGTTCTTCCCAAGATGAATTCAGATCATTGATAACTTCTCGTAGTTTATCCCAAGGATCAACTCCATCATTTTCTGTGTCACTGTCTGTATCGCCATCGTCAGTTCTTTCCTAACCATCGCCTTCTTCCTTGTCATCAACATCATCATCATCATCATGATCATCATCATCATCATCGTCATCGTCGTCGTCGTGGTCGTCGTCGTCATCATCATCAACATCGTCGTGGTCGTCGTCCTCTGCTTCGTCTCCATCTTCATTTAAATTATCCTCTTTAGCATCGTTCTCGTAATATTTTTCAGCTCTTCATTCCAAGCCCTCTTCCACATTTGTAAAGGTGGTCAATATTTCTTCGCCATCAAATCGTTTAAGACAACTCACTATCTCCTGTCGATCTCTGTTGAACTTACGCGCCTAAATGTTCTCTGGCAGAATTGACAAGAATACATCATTCTCTCGCTGTCTTAACTCACTGAAAGTTTGATAGCAACTGAGGGAAAAGACAAAGTAACCCGTTTATCGACAATAAATGAATATGGAGAGGGTGGTCTAAAGATGATAGACCTTGAGTGTACTTTTCATCAAATCAAATAACTCGCCTTACCTTGCAAAACATCTTATTTGGAATATCAACAAACAATGCTCTTCACTCAATTTGCTAAATTATTTTATTATTATTGGAAAATTGTTTTTATG
>BLFK01001000.1:0-12321 GCA_014634185.1 Astreopora myriophthalma | reverse complement strand
GTCATGACGTAACCTTCCAAAACACAATAAGCAATCCACCGAGTGTATGTCGGAACGGTTTTCAGTTAAGTGTCGAAACTAATTTCGCCAGTGCTTTGGTTTCGCATTACATTATTGAGTGATTGGCTTGAAAATCTCGCGCCATCCTCAGCAAATGAGGAAAAAGAAAAACCAATTGTAACTTTCTCGCACGGGTTTTTCCGTGCTAAGCAGTGGCTGCATGTAGTTTGTAGTTTGTTCGGGCCTATTGTGGTTGGTTATAGTAATTATTTTGGTTTTGGTTTGTGCGGCACTCATTTGCAAACTCTTCTATAATTATTCTAATCGTAACTATAACAAAATTCTCAAATCTGATTGGTTATCAGCAGCCCTGATTTCAGCATTAATCGGACAGTTTGCAATTGGACACCTTGTAATTGGACAGTTGTACTTGTCATGCCTGAGTTGCCTGAGTAATTCATCAAGCGCTCCCTCAATTGTACTCCACTCCGTCCAATTACCATTATTAATCAATATATGCTTCGGGATAATCACATTAAAAAAAAAAAAAGAAATTATAAACTCCCTCGCTGTGCCACTCTTATTATTCCATTGTTCGTCCACCAGCATTGTACATTTCACCATTGTTCTCTGTGTCTCGACAGACTGGTTGCAAACCACCTTTAATATCGCGAAACATCGGATTTCATACCTTTCAAAGTCTCGTAGACTGCAAAGTTAAGTCCTATATATGGTGCTATCCCCTGTGAATCAACAAATAATTATAATATGCCAATATATTAACTACAAGGAATTTCTAAGCCCCAAACAAATTAAACTTGCCAATCGCTTTCAAGAAGTATAGCAATTTTCTGTAAAGGAGATGGAAAATTTTAAGCCTCGCGTGAACAGAATGAAGCGGTACTGACTTAGGCATACTGAAAAACAAAACAACAACAAAAACTGGAGTCTGCTAATGGAGTCAAAGCTACGACCTTCGGATAACTAGTTCAGATGCCTTAGCACTAAGCTAAAGGGGACTCGGGAGCTAGGCCATTAAACTATCGGTAGGTTCTAGTGACAAACGTTCTGCATAATGCTAGGACTGAAACACACGGCATACTCGGATGCATGCCACGAGTCTCCTGTCAGCTCAGTGGTAGAGCATCCGAAATACCGGTAGCGATCAGAAGCTCATAGGTTCGACTCCGGTTAGGAGGATTCAGATTTTCTTCGTATGTCCGAGGGTTTGTCTGCGTCAATATTGATAAATTAACCATTTCATTCAATCCATGTAATGGGCTTAAAGTTCATGATCCTCTTTGACTATGATTTTTCGAGTAACAGATGTTGAAAGCTGTGCTTACAATGAGCATTAAGCAGCACTGAGCTGGTGGGAGTTTTGTGCCAAGGTTTATAAAGTTTAATTAAGCTTCATCTTGCAGCTGACAGTCCCTTCATTTCCAAGAAATAAATACTACTACCGGCACTCGTAACAAGCTCAATAAGAAAGGAGGCATCGTGGGTGAATGATCTGGGCACCAAACATGAAATCCAGAGTTCTCAGGTTCAAGTCCAACTCTGACAACTAGCTAGAGATGTTATTCGAAAATCCAAAGATGTGCTTGTCAATAGCTTACATTGCTGGTCTGCCTGTGGCCAGTTGAGATTCTTTATAGATCTGTTACGTTGATTTGTATCACTTGTTTTACTGGCCCTGAAAAGCCGTCAGGGGAAGTGGTCAGTTTAGTATAGATTCAGTTTATTAATTGAAGGTCTCCAAACAAATGTCGTAAATGACTTTTGTGCGGTTTTTAGGTCATTTCCCAAAATCATGGCCAATTTCCACTGAATCAACTGGACTAAAATCATGAGTGAACTTCTCCTGCTATTAAAAATCTCCTGCTCCTCCAAAAATTACACAGATTAGGGCATTGTGTTGAAAAGAAGCAAAAAATTGTTCTTGTATTTTCATGTTTCCTTCCTCCTGCATCTCCGCCAATCACACACTAAATGGTCACCAACAACGCTTTTCGTCTGAGCCATTCAATGTTAAAAATAATCAGAGTAACTGAAATAATCTGCACATAAAACTCACAGCTGCTTACTATTAATGATGGACCAATCCCTCTGAAGAGGCATCCACTAAGCAAACCGCCTTCTTCCTTGATGATGGTGACAAATGCATGTCGTATGTTTCTGTGATTGAGAGGAATGACTAGCATTACCAGCAAGATTTACTTGTCATGTGTCTATCTATTAACAAAAATTTAAAATGGGACTTAACATTTAACTGCTGTAAATTACGTCAGTGGGGCCCTTTAGCAAAGACATTTTTGACCTACGATCCTGAAGTGGACTTTTCATATTGTGGCACAGTGATTTTGCCAATCATGTTTCCAAGCAGATCATCTCTATTAACTAAAGAGTACAAAAGAGACAAAAATGCAAGATGTGGTAACATCAAGGCAGGCCAAGAGGAAAACATCTTCCTTCCAGGTGCAGTGCATTGCTCAACAATGTCTGTGTTTAAGTCATAAAGTGTCAGAAAATCTCAGCCCTGCCGGTTTGGTTACAATTCTGGCCTGATCAAACAACAGATTTCTAAAATTTGAAATTCAACACCAGAAAGGTTGACTTGAGTTTAAGAACTGTGACTGATCTGCAGAAAACAATCTTGCTTGAAAATCCACTGTTCAAAATGACTTTTATACTTAATGGAAACGCTAGCTGTATCCATAACCATCATAAGTGACTTTCTTTTCTTATTGTCAGTGGTATTTTGTGGAATTGGGGCCAAATATTGTGCAACAAAGGTCAACAAATCTGCAATGGACCTCACCAAGCATGCACAAAAAAGTAAGGCAATAATGTGAAGAGGCAAAAACAGTTTCTCTCTCTTTTCATCATGTTACCTTCGGTTTTTGCCTGCAACTTGTGACAGTCCATTGGAGAAGCAGAGCACCCTTTATTGCTCGAAATTTGGCTCCAATTCCAAGAAACAGAAGTTTAAGAAGTCACTTGAAGTTATTTTCCTTAGTAACTGTCCTCACATTGTGGGCCTGGCTCCTCCTAAAATGTTGTACAAAAATTGGTATTAAGGATAAAATGGAGCCTGGAACAATTGTGGAATTGTGCACATTTTACATGACATATTTTTTTTAAAATGGTAACTGTTCATCAGTAGGTTACTTAAAAGTATCCTACTGATGAACTGTGAGTTACCATCCTCAGATATTTACTTTAGTATGGATCATTAACAGTCTGTCCCCTTGGAATTCAATCGAACTTGGTATAATTTAAGTACACCATGTGTGTCATTAGGTGTCCTGCACTCACTTGTATTTTCTTTCACTGCCTTCCCCCTGAACAGCAAGTCTTGTTCTGTACAAAATCAAAACAGAAAGACATGAATATTGGCCACACTGAGGAGCTCCACAGGGGAATGCCGGGCGCCTCAATAAAATAAATTATTTTTAGTTTGGCTTGCATTTTTAATTAAGAATTTCACTTAGTTCCTTACGAGAAGCATACATAACATAACTTTATTTTATTTCAGATTATAGAGTTGCACACAGTGCTAGCTAGTATCTCTGAACTATGTAAGATAAAAGCAACTAAGATCTAAGGCTTAAAATTAAGGACCTAACTGCTTAATTAATATTTTTTAGTTACACTACTACACTGATGCAAGAGAGTACATGACCAAATATCATGAAGAATAACTAAATATCATTAAGAGTAAATGTAATCCCTAATATTTTGTTTAAAAATAGGAAGCGTTTCTGACATTCTGATATTATCTGGTAGGTTATTCCAAGCATGAGGAGCAAAGTATCTAAATGATCATAAACCATAGGTGGTAGTCTTATCATGTGGTATTTCCAGTTTGTTAATGCCTCTCAAATTATTTAACAATTATTTGCTGAAGGCGAAGTGAATATTGGTATTGAGGAATATTGGTAGATTCCCCAATATTCACTGAACCTGAGGCGAATAATTGTTTTAGTATAATTTTCAGCGGTGAATATAAGAAAGTGCAAAACAACGTGCTAAAACACCATAAAAAGGCACGGAAAGTTCTTGCTTAGCTTAGCAGCTGTGCCTCCAAAATGTCATATTCACCGGGTAGCGCAGTGAATATAACACCGAATTCTTATATTCACTGCTGAAAATTATACTAAAAGTTGATGATTATATGCCGCTCTCAAAAATAAGCTCTAAGGTAAGGTGGGACCATCCCATAAAAGCATTTGTACACCATGGCCAACATGCTGTTATCGTAAGTAATGAGCCATGCTAGGCACTGAAGAAAATAAACATCTGGCGGGTTAGTTTGTTTGGCTTTATAATTTTTGTTTTTTGTTGTTTTGGCACACCTTATTAGATCAAGAGGATACGTGACAAAGGATGACACAATGCCTGCCAGTGCTCCTGCAGTGAGCCGTAATACTGGATGTTTTTCTCTTGGATCTTCAGGAATTCTCAGCAACTGAAAGAACACAAAGTAAATTGCATCACTTAACAGTACATATCTAGTTAACCCTAAGGGAGCCTCAAAAACACGATACATGACAGGGACAGAATTGATTGAATTTACATCTCAAACTTGAAATATCTAAGTGGGCCAATTAACACATAAATTATGATGTAATTTAAGATGATGTCCATGAGCTTCCCCTTAGTAGAACAGAATGCACAAGTTAATATGTTGAGTTCTCCTGGTGTTGAATACAATAAAAAACACCATTAAACAACAACAACAAAAAATGCATTTTCATTGGTCCAGCAAATATTTGTGATTGATCCAATTGACTCAGGTCACTAGTTCTGCAAACAGTTTTGGTGAACAGACAGTAACAAATGGCAGAATGTTCAGTCAATAGTTGTAGGGGTAACAAAATGAAATTCTCCCAACCACCAGGACGTCTACAAAACATGGACCCAGGTCCATGGACCACCCATGTGGACTGGGTCGAAAACAAGGGTCACAGGTCAGGTACCAGCTCATTGTTTTTACCAATACTGAAACAATACTGAACCCTTAACCTTCACTAATACTAACCTTTAATAGGCCTAAACATTCTCTTAGTGTAGCATTTAGGCCTAAGGTTAGCATTAGGGTTCAGGCGGTCCATGGACCAGGTCCATGTTTTGCAGACATCCCAACCACCAAATACAAGTTACCACAAGCACATTTAACAGCACAGGATTACATTTGGCTCATTAAAATGTCACCAATGCAAGAATAGTGGGTATCGACAAATTGTGCTGTCAGCCACAATGAACAGTGACCATCAAACATTGTACTTGCATGGAATAAAGGAATAAAGGTTCTTTAAAAAAAAAACCTCTTTTTGTTGCTGAGGATCAAGACTACATACAGCAGAATGTCCAGAAAATTGCTCTGACCTCAAAGGGATTGAAAACTCTTAGTAATGAAATTAATTGGCCAGGTTGAGTTGATGCCCACTTGCCCACTACCTTAGAATTTTTGGTAGCTCTGAGCGTCAGTCCCCTTGCCTTCAAGATTTTTTAAGCTATTGGGGGGCTATCAAGCATGTTATTGAAATAAAAGCAACTGAAGCCAGAGTAAAGGGTCTTTTGCTTGGCTTCCCTGTCATTATAACAACACCTTACATTTAACTTTCTGACTGTATCTTGTTGAGGTCATGGAACTTTCATATGGCACCATAACATCTTGCTTGCATGATACAGTGTTGTAGTTACTGTACCAGATGATTCAGAGGGCTTCTCCCTTTGTTCAAAAGCTGGGTTAGCGCTTATCAAATCCATAGAAAGTCAGGAGTTAAAACCTAAGGGTTGTCAAGGTTTTTAATCAGGTTTACTGCTACCTCTTTTTCAAACAACTCACCCCAGCACTTCTGCTTTCAACAATCACTTAGCTGCAGACGGTGCGACCCATGGTAATATTTTCTTGATTTAAATTATAATTCATGATAATTACTGCTATTTTGCTGCACTGACTAAAGTCAAACACTTACAAGCAAAGAGCTAGACTGAAAACATACTTAGTTCTTTGCATGTAATGGGTGAAGATGCAACAAGGAAAGGTAAACTCTAGCAACTGTAGATAAACACATACCAATAATTTACATAATTATAATTTAATTTTATTATAGACAGCACAAAATTTCTTTGCATGATAAACCTACCTTTTTGAATTCTTCATAGGCAGCAAACTGCACTGCTGTGTATGGGACAATTCTAACAATGTTTGTTCCATTTCCCTATGTGAAAATCAAGATATTACTCATGATTCTCCTAAAGACCCATCTGGAGCTCTACATCAACCTTGTTGTTGTTAGTTTTTCTTTTTCTTTCTCTTTACTCTGAAAGGTTTTTCACAGGGTTGTAAAGTTTTCAGTTTCCTTAAAAACCAACACCACCAAATCCCAGTTTGCCTTGGAAGACAGGGTAAATTCCCAATGAGTCCCTATGAGCACTGTAGGCAAAAAATTGCACTTCCATGTCCATTTTAACTGCATTAAGGCCACAAGAAGAATTTGCCTTTTGAGCAAATCTGTTTCATAATTATTCTTGTCACCTTGCTCACTAGTACGTTTTTGATTATGGCATCAGTTAGGAGGTTTAGGACAAAGTACTCATGTTATAATTTAGGGTCGCGGGATAAGAAATAATGGATCAACTTTGCTCATTATTTTACACTTAAGTCATTCCAGACCCTACCTTTTTGTCTGTTTTACAATCATGGTACTCTTCAGGGGTTGAGTACCAAAGCTTGAGGAACACACCCAGACTGGTCTCCCCCAATGGGTTTAACTCAAATTTCCCAAACAGAATCCCTGTAAGTAGTAAAATTTATATGGGAGCCCCAGCCTCCCCCCCCCTCCCCCAGCCTGTCCTAACTGCCCAGCTCATTTCCAGGTGTTAATCTGAATTGCTTCTGGCTGTTATTATCATGTCTCACAATTTAGGATACATTGTGTGGCATTGACAACTCCATCTCATTACTAATTAGAGGACAAATTGCACCAAGTTTCTGATAGAGAAAGCTTGTCAGAGGAGTTGGAAAAGAAATGTCATCCAAACATAAATGTGACATAATACGAGAAACAGTGTTGCCAGAATCAGCTGAGATTTCACAAGCGACCATCGGAAATAATGGGATTGATCTAACCAATCGATCATCGATTATAATCAGAAAAATCCCTTTACACCAATATTTATTGACATTTATAACATTATTTTTTCACTTGCGTGCCACTCAAAGTAATATAAACTTTTGAATTTTTTGACTGTGGACCATTTTTTATTACTGACCATTTTTATTATCGACATCATTTTGATTTTACAATACCATTGTTTTGTCGACCTGTTTTCTTCTTCAACAAATAATAACAGTAATGAATTACATAAATTTAATATTTTTATTGGTGAATAATATATATTTTTTAATTTGTCCACGGTAGTCAGTTACAGTACATTTTCCGTAATCGATTACCGAGTCGGTTATGGTTTTCGATCAATCATCGGCACACCACTAATGGGAGATAAATTAATTCTGGTCCAGATAAAATCGAGATAAAACCCTCCACCTTGGGGGCTGGGGGGAGGGGGGGGGGAGGGCTTGATATTTCAGCTTCGTACGTACTAGGATCGCTCGGTCTTTACCTTAAAATAACCATAGAGTCCCTCTTCCTTCCCAATTTTGACCAACGTTTGTGTGACACCAGTATACTTAGCTTCAGAAACTTGTATCTGTAAACACAAACACAACACCTGAAAATCTCCAAGATTTTTGCATGGATATGCATGGATCCGTCGGTCTGTCAAGATTCACGGGGAAAGCTATGTCTAGCCATTTTATTGAATGCTGAATTCCTAATACCTGCAGTAGCATTTTGACTCTTTCCAATGGAGAAACGCATGTTCGAGAGACTCCTCCGGCTATACCACCGGCAACAAGATGAATCAACTGATCCTTCGGAATATAGCTTTCCCACCACTGAAAGTCACGATCTGTTGCACGACTCATTACAACCAGTAGTCAATGAAAAGTCAACTGTCGAGTTGTTTCGAAAATCTCTAGCATGGTTCAGCTTAGCCGCGACATAGCCAACTATTTTGGCGGTCTGCACTGATCCTGTCCGTTTTCGTAGACAGGGGAATCCACATTTCGCAAGGCACCACACCATTGGCCGATATTCACTTCCGGTGAATGTACAAAAGCAGTCAGCGGAACAGAACAAGCCGTGACTTATGACACGTTTTGCCACGGGCTCTGCAGCCACAAGATGAAGTCTTTTCGGCTTGTACCCTTTTGACTTTCGTTCCAGGGTTAACGTGCATCACGGCAGGCAACTGACCGCTCATTAAAAAGATGATGGTGTGGTTCATTGTGATGAGGTCAAACGAACCGTACCAGAATACACGAGGTGCATGTATCATCCACATCACCTTGCGATCCCTGTCGGGCAGACGCGTCTAGCGGATGCTTCATTTTCAATGCAGAAACTTTTGCTTGTGGTCAGCAGGACGACTTGAACCCCCGACCTTCAAACCTCCTTTAACTGAAAAGAATGTCGTAGACCACTAAACGAGAGGGGGGGGGGGGTTGAGCTTAAGTGATAATTCTGTCGTGTACAGACATTTTAAAACTGACCCTATAAGCTCAGTTACCGATTCAATGACTCAGATAGTCGATAGTCAGATAGACTGCTTCATGGCAAAATGCCTAAGTACCTGACTCGTTCCCAGTCGTCTTTTATGCGCACGCTATTGAGGAAAAGCTGCGCGCATTTCCTCCCTGCACCCACGCGTTTGTATTAGGCCCTTATCGGTTGTGCTAGTAAAAGTAGTGGTACTCTGGTAACGTTCTCTTCACAAAAAAACTAAGAAATACGCCAAAAATTATGCCAAAAATTATGTTAGCACAATCGATTAGGGCCCAAATAAGAGATGACCTGGGACAAGTCAGCTACTACGCAGTACCATGCCAATGGCCATTGAGAATCAAAAGTTTTCAAATTTTCATGGAGGGGAAAGTTACATAAATTTACCTGCTTGCCGAATGGGCTTTTATCTGTGCCTAGAGATTTCACTATACTTCTCGAGCCAAAAGGGAGACAAAACGGATTTTTATCATCATCCTCCACTGATGATTGATATCTTCAAGAAGATTCTTAGGATGAATATGTGCTAAGAACGTAGCACAAACTGCATCCCTGATTGGGAGCATCGGGTTCTACATCCAGCATGAGAAATCCATGCTGATTCCTTCAAAAATATTGACTTAATTACCTGGCTTAACACTCATCTAAGTTGCAAGAATTTATTGCCTCGAGTTTTCCAGGTGTAGAATATATTCCTCTACAATATAGAAACTGTAAAATAACGTTCAAACGAGAACAAAAAAACAAAAAGGAAATCTTTCGTTTTTGCTCTTACACCCTTCAAACAACAATTTCATAACATACATCGAATCAAAACACAGTCACTTAAAAAAACAACAACAACAAAACACGTGCACATGTGGTACTAACGTGTTTCTACAGAAACCTAGGCTCTATGGCTCTTGAGTTAAACAAAGGGTATTCAGTCTTGGCCTCTGCGAGTCTATCAGATGAATCTATGCTGATTTTACAATGATGTCATAGAGAGGTATAGTTTTTAATCCAAAACGATAAAGGAGTCGTGTGCTAGCAAACTAACCAGGGTAGAAAGTGTCTCTCGATTTGGGGAGTACACCTTCATATACCACAGCCGAAAAGTTGTGCCAGAGACACCTTCCATCCCATATCATGGTCCTGTAATTTCTCTTTATGACACCAAGGATCTGTTTAGCACCCCAAGAAACGTTTGGAACGTGAGTTGACCATTTTAAATCCTCAGATAGCATAACCCCCAGGTATGAATAATTATGGCCTCTATTCAGAGTATGGCCATTAAGAATATATGATGTAGCAGCAGTATTCTTTGTAGAAAAGCAGATGGTGTGACATTTATTTTTCAACATGAAATGAAGTTAATGGCAGAAGGCCACCATTTAATTTATACCATAACGACTCAGCTTCCGCTGGGGACTCTCTGTCACTCGAAAACAGAAGGGGTAGGGTTCCTTGAAATGCCTCAGAAGTCAATGCCCAACAATTGTACTTGTGCCCACATGTCTTTATTATTATTATTTTTATTGTAAGCAAAATTAAATCACAAGAATGCAAAAGTCAAGTGAGTCCCAGTCTCTTGGTGGGTTCCGTATTGCCGACAATCTGCATGTCTCCAGGTAGACCCAAGGCCCCGCGCAACCAATGCTCGAAATGAAAACATTCCATGCGCGGGCAGCGGGGATGGGCAGGATCCTTGTGATGCCCTCAAGAGGCCACAATGCTCAATCACGCCGTGGCGTCAAATTTGGGGCAGTCGAAGTTCTCTAGGTTCACACAGGGAATGCGCAATCGTTCCAGGAGATTCGGTTCGTGGATGCCTCCCTTGTACCCCACCAGAGGTCGGCTGACCGTGCCATGTTAGGCGTACGGGCCGTCGACATCTTTGAGGAGTTTTTACTGGGGTGCGGCACGTTCGCTCCCATCGGGCAAAGCGACAGACCCGTTACGTCTCTCTGGACGTAGCGCACCCTTCGTAGGTCGCCGCGGGAGAGATTGTGGAGAGGGTTGCTGTGTCCGCCCCATAGTGGGGCCTTGGCGGGAGAAGCTAGGCGCATTTTGCTAAGGTCTAAGGGGCGAGCCCGCAAGTAATGGTTTCTATGACTAACACCCTCATATGAGTGAGCCGGGCTAGTCCATATTCTCAAAAAGAGTTGCTCAAAACGAGTTAGGCAGCAACAGTTCCCTGTAATTTCTCAAACTTGCCCAAATGAGCGCCGCGGAATTTCTTTCAAACGAATGCCGTAACCCCAGAAGTGATGTCATTGGAGCAAACACGGCTTAAATTACCGTAAACATATGCGATTTTCGCCCACTTTAAAGGAAACTTCCACTGCTACAAAAAGATAACTTTAAAAGGCAGGAAATGTTGTTTCCACTCAAACTTGTTTGGAATTTTTTCAAAGAAACCGTTCTTCCGGGCAAAAAAAATAAGGTTTTAGAATCGCTTGTTTCCCGGGCGCCACCATCTTGAATAATTGTGAGGTGTTACGGTTGCCTTATTGTTCTGATATAAAGAGCTTTTGTATAATAACAATAGAGCAACTGTAACACGTCACAATTATTCAAGATGGCAGCGCCCGGAAAATTTAAAATTGAAAACAAGCAATTCTAAAACTCAGTTTTTTCCTCGCACGAACGGTTTCATTGAAGAATTTTCAAACAAATTTTATTGTAAACAACACTTCCTGCCTTTTAAAGTTATCTTTTTGTAGCAGTGGAGATTCCCTTTAAAACGCTGTAACTCCGTTAAAATTGGACTGAGGGTAAAAATATCTTTAAATAGGTGTAATAAAAGTAATATAGCAAGCAAATCCATGTAATGAAATGTTATGCTCGCCGACGCAGTTGTCCGTTTCGTAAACGGTCGTTGCCATTTCAATGACACTTAGGAAAATTTTCACTGTTATAAGTTTGCTTTTTGCAAATAAAGAAAAATTACCTACTGAAGAATCGAACCCGGGCTATTAGATTAATAGCACACGTCACTCACCACAACCCTACCGAGTTGCTCGGCCAAGCACCGTAGATTTTGGCTATCTGACCATTCTATATAAATGATAAATAATAGCTGTTTTCAGTACCTAAAACTAACCCTAACCTCACCCAAATGCTAAGCCCAAACGCCTCAATTATTTATTAGGCTTAATTTCTCAATCTGAGCGCAATTTTAGCTGATTTAGTTGCAATTTCAACTACTCTAGGACTAATTTATGACAAAAGGCTCGGTTACCAAGAATTGGCATCGACCGTAATAAATGGCAACGACCGTTTACGAAAGGGAAATAGGCCTCGCCGACACAAGCAAACTCAACCTTTCTCTTTCTCCGCGAAAAATGTATTGGCAATAATATTGTCACAAAACGACTGGTTCATGCATTTAGCCGTAGCTATATCGAGTTATGATGCACTTGGGAAGTTGGAGGATCCCTCGAAAATTAGCTCAGCTGCTCCTCCACGGTCAGCAACACATAGGTTGCCGTGTGCATTACAGGTCTATATGCGCGCCAAAGCATGAAATAACCAGTACAAATTATAATTTGTACTGAAATTGTTGCCATTAATTAACTATAAAGAGCACTGAGGTCCAGGATACAACGACCGTAAACGAATTTTAGATATTTCATAGCCGTTTTTCTAATTAAAATTATGCAAACTGTCGCAAAGCTTGCAGCGCCGGAAAGGACAAGATTCA
>BLFK01000998.1:1529609-1537109 GCA_014634185.1 Astreopora myriophthalma | reverse complement strand
AGATATAAATATTTCACATTTGGGTCGACCGTTTGCGAAATATTGACGTTTGTTTTCAACTCTATTCAGTGTATTTTCCAAAAATGAAAACAAGGAAAGAGTCGCAATTTGCCCAGTTGTGTGTTTCACTGACTCTCCACGGGCTAACCCTAAGCGATCCCAAACAAAGAACCTGCAGCGATCTGGCATGCGCAAAGGAAATAACAATCAGTACGCTAAACAACCCAGGGCAAACAATGAAAAATTCATAAAGAACTTGTCCCACAAAAAACGTACTGATCACGAACCAGCTTTGCTAGCAAAAGGTCTCAAATTCATTCCAACTCCCCCAGTACCGGTTTCACATAAAAGCCTACTTAAAGACTTTCAATTCTTTACCCGCACTATGCGCTTACAATACATATTTGCTGACTCAATAGGCAAGCCCCACCCGTTCCACGTTAAACCGAACTGGCAACCGCCACCACAACCATCAGTGGCACTAGAAAGCTATTTGGAACGCACAAAATTTGAGATTGCCTCCATCACTTTTTCAAACGAAAAAGATAACCTTTCAGCACAGCAAAGGGAAGCCCTTAAAACCCTAAGCGCCAACAAAGAGATCAACCTCAAGAAAGCGGACAAAGGGACCACAAATGTCATAATAGATACCAGGCAAAAAGTACAAGAGGGTCTAGAACAAGTCTCCAACGAGAAATTCTATAAACCTCTTGAAACACCTATAGTATCCTCGACAGCGGCAAAAGTTGGAAATATAGTCAAAACTTTGTTCAATAATGGGCACACTGACAATATGACCTACAAGTGGCTCTCTTTAGGCCAAAACCCACCACGAATACCAGAATTTTGCACGCTGCCCAAAATACACAAAAGCATTCCCGTTGGCAGACCAATTGTTTCTGGTAGCAGTGGCCCAACAGAACGCATTTCCCGTTTTGTCTACTCCTTTTTACAACCGATCGCTCAAAAACAAGGGTCGTATATTAAAGACACTACCCACTTTATCAACTTCATTGAAAACACTCCACTTCCCGACGGAGCGGTTGTAGCTACCCTAGACGTTTGTTCACTCTACAGCGGTATTCCCCAGTAAGAGGGAATCGAAGTTGTTTGTCAATATTACCAAGAGCATTATCAGTCAAAAACACCCATCCCCACACCATCACTCGGGGACTTCATGCGACTGATTCTTGAGAACTCGTTTAAATTTAATGACAAACACTAACTACAAACGCACGGAATAGCTTTGGGCACAAAAATGGCAGTAGCTTTCGCCGTCATTTTTATGGCACACATTGAAAAACAGGCAGTGGCCACCAGCCCACATAAACCTCTCATCTGAGGGCGATTTATCGATGATATTCTCTCGGTGTGGACCCTACCGAAAGCAGAAATCAACAACTTTATTGATTTCGCCAACTCATTCCTCGCCACAATAAAATTCACGCATGAAGTGTCATAGGAAAAGACTGTTTTCCTTGATACCGAAGTTGTAAGGGACAAATTGGGTGTCCGCATGCCTACGTGTTTGCGGGCGCGTTTTCCCACGGTATTAGGCGGGAGTAGAATGTGTTCGTTTCCAGATAGGAGTTTTCTTTTGTTTTTGTTTTTGGTCGAGAAAGCATAATAACTTGTGAGTATGCTATATTTTCCCGTTTATTTAGTACATATAAGTTGTTAATAGTTATTTTGTCATTTTTTCAGCGAATCTTTCCTTTACTTCGCCTTGCCTTCTGTGTGAATTGGAATGAATACGAGTTATGTGCTGACAATTAAAATTTAAGTTCAAGTAGCATGTGTGGACGCTACAGACGTTTTTAAAGGACTAAGGTTCATTACTGACAAATCCTGGATGTACAAACACATTTTAAGCGACGCAAACATTCCAATACACGCATTTCTCCTCATGTCACCCTCTTAGCGTCAAGAAGGACTTTGTAAAAGGAGAAGCTTTGCGCTTACTAACAACAAACTCGGTTAAAGAATCCTTTGAGTTAAACAAACAATTCTTAACTCGCCTTTTAGAACAAGGCTAACCTGAAAGCTTTGTCGAGGGCATCTTAACCGAAATAAAGGTCTCAATGCGCAATTAGGCTTTACAAAACAAACTTAAAACATCCAAGAAAAAGATTCCTTTCGTCACCACTTTCAATCCTGCCATACCGAATCTTAAAAAAATCTTACTGAAACACTGGCACCTTATAGCGAGCAACCACAATCTCGCGCAAATATTCCCATACCCCAATGGTTGCTTAACGGAAGGACAAGTCTCTGAAAGACTATCTTGTTAGAGCAAGAATTCCTTCCCTTTAATTTAACAATCAGGAGTTATGCACGGTAAGGGTCAAGTGACAGCATTACAACAACCTTGGAAAACTATAACTGCTCAGTGAAATTGTCATTCATTCGTATTACGTTTGAAAGCAATTTTTGTTACATGGAAAAAGTAAAACTGTGTCGTATAATCTAAGAAGAAGAAGAAGAAGAAGAAGACAGTCCAAGGAGTTTTACGCTAACTGAAGAAAATAGGTTTTACCGGCTGTTCAAACTTATCACATTGCGCACATTGTGGTATTCCAATCTGTCAACTTGAACTTGGAGCATTTTCATTTGATTTGAAAACACCACTTTAACAGGGCTACCTTGCTAAATATTTTCGTTGTTGATTTTGGAATCCCAAAAATCTTCAATTACCGTACAGTAACATTGTATTCTTCACCTGACATCTATTAGAGGTTTTATCCTCCCTACACTGATTCATTTGCCTTTTTACAACCAGACCCTCCCCAGCGAATGCCTGCCTTCATAGTGACTTAAGGTTATGTATCCGCGTCAACGCCTCCAGGCGTCTTGTACTTTGAAAAAGGACAGTTGAAATGATTAGTTTATTTTCCTACTGTTTGTAAGTTGACATTCTTTAGTTAACATTCAAACTGATTCATGAAAATTTTACTTTCAGAGCTGTAGAATATTGTAGCATTTTTGTAGCTCTATAACTGAATACACATCAAATTGTTTCCAGATGAGTGGGTGAAAGCCAAGTTAAAAGCACTGCGAAACAGCTATGTTAAAGCAAAAAAACAAAAAAGAAAAACAAAAGCTACCAGTAGCAGTGCAAAAAGAATCCAACACGGCGAACTTTGTGGTTGCTGGAACAACTACAGTTTCTGGTACCTCATGTGGCAACCAGAGCTTCAGTTTCAAATATTGATTCTGTAAGTATGTGTGGAATAATTTTGGTCTCTGGTCAATGATACACAAACTCTGTCCAAATTAGAACAACATTCACGGTAACTGAAATTCAACAAGTATTTCCTAGCTGGCAGAGAAGTTTACATTTACACGCTTAGAACAGAATTCAAGAAACGCATAGAGCCCTTTGTCAAAAGCGTTCCCAAGTACGGCACGCACAGTGTTAGGTCCTGTAACACATTCAACCCTGCTTGCAGGCGGAAACCGAGCGACTTGCTTGATTCCATGCTGGTTGGAGATGCCCTTCCTCTACGAGCAGGAGCCTCTAATAAAGGCGCTAAATAACACAAAGACAATTCTAGGCCAAATTCGGTAGCATTGTCAATTTTTAGCAGAATCTTTGACTGAAAGAGCCATTTATGAGCACCTCTATGGTTGTCTTGAATATCAACAACGTTTTCTGATAACTTAGATAATTTAACAGCATCGAGAGTTTGCGCCAGATCCATGTGAAAGTTGAAATCCCCTGCAATAACAAGAGGTTCGGGACACATAACAATGTTTCCAAAATTTCCCATGAGGTCACCCGATGGCGCTGTCCTCCCTAGGGGGCAAAGCTTGCGCCCATCCTCAACGCCGTTCTTGATAATAATTTAACTAGAAATTGGAATTTGAGAGCTAAATATGTGGTTGACTTAAGGGCCGAGGTCGTCAATGATGTTACACTTGAATCAGTGCATTTGGATATCGGAACATCGTTTTGTGACCCGACGGCAATGCTGCAATGTCCACTTGTTTACTTACAAACCAAACAACGTATCTCTCGTAAAGACTGCAACACACTCGCCCTATCGAAGCAGAGGTGTCTTTCTTTTTTAGTCCTTTTTGCGTGAACATTACGATAGCTTAACGCCATTTAACTGTCTCCTTAGGGTACCTCGCGCAAAATCAATAGCTCGCGTACATGAACACTGGGAATTTCTTTACAATATACGATTAAGTGGCTCCAAATGTAAGGGTATACTCATTGATTTTCGCAAGAATAAGCCCTTCTCAACGCTCCCAATATACATCAATGGCTTAGCCATAGAGTGCGTTATCACTTATAACATATTTGGTGTGTATATCTTATATGATCTGTCAAGGAACCGTCATTGCGAATATATCGTTAAGGGTGGATGCAAACGGTTGCATGCCCTTCTGTTTCCGTTGAAATCAAGGCTTTGTAGTCAGCAAGATGTAGTGCTAATTATTGTAGTCTTGTAAGATCTTTTTTGGAATACACTCTCCCAGAGTGGGCGGGTCTACCTGAGTACTTAAGTGCATGACTTAGCTGAATCCTTCCCAAGAGAGTCACTGTGTATCATCTCTCCGGATTTAAGACATGGCGAAGCGCGTGTTTGTTCGGGACTGCAATCACTACCTGAGCGGCGCATTCAAGCATGTGAACGTTGCATCGATACCGTATCGTCTTCACCCTCTCTTTGCATAGCCCACTCGCTCGTCAGTACGTCATTGATACATACAACTGATGCTATTCTAAGGGCAATTGATCAAACGAAAACAACTGCTGTTGTTGTTTTGGACCTGAGCAAGGCTTTTGATAGTATCAACCATGGCATTTTGCCAGTTAAACTACAAGATGTTGGTGCTTCAAAATCAGCTCTTAGATGGTTCACTAGCTATTTGTCTGAAAGAAACCAGCCTGTACGCATTAACTCCACAGTTTCGGATGCGTTACCATTGACCAGTGGAATCCCGGAAGGGGAATCCCGGAAGGGGCCGTTGCTTTTTACCATCCATGTGATCGATTTACCAATTGTCCCCAAAAACCGTTCAGCTGATTGTTATGTTGATGATACCACATTGTACACGTCGTTTCGTGTGCATGATTGCAAGAACGCCGTTTCTGCTATGAATGAAGATCTTTTAAGTTCTCGCTATTGGTGTTTTGATAACCGTTTGTTAATAAACCCGGAGAAGACCAAATTAATCATATATGGAAGCAGACATGACGGAAACACTTCCTTAATTCCATCTGTCACTTTTAGGCAAAGAACTTGCACCAGCTCAGTTTGTTAAAGACCTGTGTGTGACCTGGACCGAGTAATAACACTCCCGTGGCTGGCAATCCCCGCAACCCAGACATGAGCCCCCACGCCAGGCATCCAGCCACCCGTCACACTGACAAGCAGTGGAAAAGAGGGAGGGGGAGGGGGGGGGAGCAAGCCAACTGGGCAAAGCATCACAATAAGGCCTGCAAGATCTCCAACAAGTGTGGCCATGTGACTGAAGAACCATATGAGCATGCGCCTAGGCCAGCACCGCTGACCGCTACTGCTCTTTGAAGATAACCGTGCTGCCAACCTGCGCTGCTCTTTGTTGTTTGTTAAATTGCATTTAACCGCATTAAATTGTACTACTGTTCCTAGGTCTGGTCTAATACTACCGATACAAATATTAGGAGGTTGCAAAGTGTTGAAAATTTTGCTATCTGTGTAGCAAGACTAAGAAATACGATCATGTCACTCCATTTTTTAAAGAGTCTAAGGTGGCTCCCAGTAAAAAACAATTTACATCTTAGACATGCTGTTATGGCATTTACCTGCATGATGGGCATGGCTCCAGAGTATTTAGGCAACAAATTTATTTGTAGAAGTAACATAAGTGGGCGGGTGACTAGAAGTTCGCAAAAATTGAATATGCCAGCTTTTTATAACTAAAACAGGGCAGCGATTCTTTTCTTGTAGAATTGCTAATATATGGAATAATTTACCATCTGAAATCAAGCTTAGTCAATGTTTAAATATTTGAGAAAGAACCTTTTAAAGTAGTTTCTGCGATGAGCTATTTCGTGACCATTTTTTAGTTAGCTTTTAATTGCTTATATTATTAATATCATTATTATTGTAAATTGTCACTGAAAATCCCCTACAGGGAGTTGTCAATAAAGTATTGTACTGTGTTATATTGTAAGTATAAACCATATACATGGCTTTCGTGCGGGCAGTGCTTGGCAGTGCGCTACCACTAACAAGCTTTTGCGCACTAAAAGATTTGTACGATTTCAGTACTATGCGTGAATCTATTACTGCTCTTTTTATTTTTTATTGTTTATACACTTATCTATATTGCTACTGACCCGTCTTATAATTTAGCGTTGTTAACACTACCACAATGGGAATAAACATTGATAATAATATTGATATCGATATTGATATCGACATCACTCGACAGACGCACAGCTAAAACCATGAAGCAACCGATCGAATGCTAGGCGAAATTTCCAAATAAATCGATTACCCAGACGAAATCGTACTTACCATTAAATTCTTCCCATTTCAAACCGTGAAACCGCGGTAAGGTCCATAAATATGGCCTGGAAACGGAAGATTCGTAAAATGGTATAGGATTTTCTGACTACCCGTTCCGAACGGGAAGAAAGGGGTACCTCTGGAGGTACCCAGAAATTTCCGAACGGATTTTCCACGAAGATGCTGTAACATTTAAGTTTTTCCCGATAATTCTTTTCATGCTTACTGATGCTCGCAGTTGATTAATAAGTATGCAATCACTTGCTATCACTTCTTTTCATTCGTCTCTTCACTGTATCACTTCTTTTCGTTTTTAAGCCAGTCACTTTGCATGCCCATACCTTAGTTTCTGGTTTTGTGTTTCAGTTGGTTAATATCACTTTGTTATATGCGCCTCCATTCGCCGTTTCTCTTTTCAAGTTCTAGTTTTACCCGTAAAATACCGAAAAGTACGCTTGAATTCCAGTCGACCTTTTTCCGTGTTCTTTTAGCTCATTCCAAGTTACCATCGCCCTGTCTTCTAATATTGAAATTTGCTTGGTAGTAAGCGTTCTCGGACGGGCCAGTCAAGTCGTCAAAAATAAGTCTGGTTGGTGAATAAATAAATAAACAGCTAATAATCGCATCAGCTCCGTACAACACATGGAGTTAGATCAGTATATTCCCCGTGAAAATGTCTAGCTTTTTGTCCAAACTTCATCCTCCGAGTCCACGGTCCGTATACCATTGGACTCGAGCCAAACATTTTCCGATCCACCCCTCCCACTCAGTCCTTAGGGAGCTTACGAAATGACGACGGCAACGACAATGAAACAGAAAAATAGGTATGAAAAAGAGCGATCGGTATGCAGCTCTGCACACTTTGCACGCTCTGCACGTCCGTTTATTACAAAATGTTACATTTCGTCGCTGTCACCTCCTTATAGGCTATTTGCCTGATGGCCTCATTTTACTACCAAGACCAGAATGCATTGAGTAGCTTCTATTGTCAGGC
>BLFK01000998.1:1519609-1522109 GCA_014634185.1 Astreopora myriophthalma | reverse complement strand
GTGAATTAATCTCGCCCGATTCGCCCGTGCGAATGATCTTTAGCCGTAGTGCACGGGCGCCTTCGCGATTATGATAATTTTGTCTGCATGCTATAAAAGATTTTTGTATTCGTATTTTTCACACATGGTTTTGGAAATCAAGGAATAAACAGGAATAAACAGTCTCGAGTTACTTGGTTGGAGTCGCATTTGGTTGTTGAAACTTCTCGAGACAAGTTAAACAAAAGATGACCATACGGCATCAGCCACACGGTGAAAGATTTAAAGGTTACCAACGATCTACGGGAAATCCCAGTGTCGCGGATGGGCTACCTGTTATTTCTTCCTTTGTTCTTTTTGTTTTTGTTTCTTTATCCTTTTATTTTTTGTTTTTAAGTTTGATTTTCCCCATTCACTTATTACTCTTGTGTGTTTTGCATCTCTGTGGAAGATTCGTTCTAAGGGACGAGCTCGATATGAAGACATAACAAAGGAAGGAAAATTTGATCAGCCTTGTTCCTGCTAGCCTGCGAATACACCACCCTTCGTCGCCCACCGCCATGCCGAAGGATGGTAGTCCTTCTCCCTTCCGCTTCCTTTTCGATTTGGAGTGGCGGTGAGCGACGAAGGCCGGCTGTGTTGGAAGGCTATGTTGTTACTGCTGTTGGCCCCGTTTCGCCCAGTCCGCCAACTGTGCCAATCACATGAATTGCACCTTACATCAACCCAGGACTTAGAAAACATTTAAATATTGCAAGAGGCGGTCTCTTCCAAGACCTTTCTCCGTGCCACCTATTAGTTTTATTGATCAAACCATTAGAACATACCGGTAATCATAACATAAAAGGCTTCCAATGGTGTGGCCGCACTCAAATTAATGTATCATAATTTATCGCAGTATTAAAGTTATCGTTTGGGTAGGGTTTGTACGTTTTCTTGTTTTTTGTTTCCTTGTTTCTTTGTTTGTTTGTTTGTTTTTTCTAAAGAAGGGGCGCAACACCATTTTA
The DNA here is from genome assembly GCA_014634185.1 of Astreopora myriophthalma. Taxonomy (NCBI): domain Eukaryota; kingdom Metazoa; phylum Cnidaria; class Anthozoa; order Scleractinia; family Acroporidae; genus Astreopora; species Astreopora myriophthalma. Next base: position 1,521,123 of record BLFK01000998.1, on the reverse strand, counting down.
TGCGCAAGTACCAGTAAAACCAAATCACAACAGAAACAACAACGCTACCAAGACATGACAATTCACGCCTCTATCTCAGACCAATAACCGGTAACGAGCACAGTCCTTAAAAATGGAGCCTTTAGGGCCTCATTTTTCTCTTTGGTATCGCGAAATTACAATGGGGCACATTCGGCAAATTGTGGGTGATAACATTTTTGTTCCCTCGTCGATCGGGAAGGCACAAAAAAAAAAATCTTGATAATCGCAACTCTTTTCCGTTTGAGTGATTTTACCTTTGTTTTCGCAAGCAAGGGGCCGGGAGCATTGAAAGTAGGCTGTTCCTTAAATAGTGCGTGCAGCTCGGAACGCACTTTCAAAATTGTGGGTGATAACATTTTTGTTCCCTCGTCGATCGGGAAGGCACAAAAAAACCAAAATCTTGATAATCGCAACTCTTTTCCGTTTGAGTGATTTTACCTTTGTTTTCGCAAGCAAGGGGCCGGGAGCATTGAAAGTAGGCTGTTCCTTAAATAGTGTATGCAGCTCGGAACGCACTTTCAGTTGTGCCGTAAATACGTATACGCTTAAAATTCGTTTTGATTTTCAATGGCTACAATTGAAACTGACTTTGATTTGAGTTGACTTCGCACATTTTCCGTTTGAGGAATTTCATCTATCGGCGAATGTGTCACAAAGATCCTCTAAATGAGTAAGACGACATCGTTGTCATCCGGTAGATCAGTCATTGTTGACGATGACAATTCCCGTGCCCTACCCAGGGCAGTTCTGATTTTGTCACCACCTGTTAACGAAGATTTCAAAACTTCGCGCTCGGAAATTAGCTATGCGTCGGATCTTTCAAAGTCTTGTTGTGGTAACAAAAGAGCCCCGAAGGAGGCAGGAGTGGGCTCCTCTGACCTGATTTACCTTAGAGTTCTAATTCTTTCTCTGACTGAAACTTTCTTTGCGAAACTGTGAATGTATCCCAAGCGAAGCTAAATGCAAAACGATTTAGCTTCTTATTATTTCAAGAGGCAACACTAAACACGTCGGCAGTGATTTGTTTCTTTTCAGGAGAAAATTTTTTACTTACAGGTAATTTAGGTGAGTATTGTTATCAAAGACACCTCTAGGCAATTCCTTCAATTGGTTGTTATCCAGCCACCTACAAGTTAAACAAAACATAACCATACGGCATCAGCCACACGCTGAAAGATGAACAGGTTACCAACGATCTACGGGAAATCCCAGTGTCTCGGATGGGCTACCTGTTATTTGTTGTTTTGTTTTTGTTGTTGTTGTTTTTTTATCCTTTTAGTTTTTGTTGTTTAATTTGATTTTCCCCGTTCACTTATTACTCTTGTGTGTTTTGCATCTCTGTGGGAGATTCGTTCTAAGGGACGGACGAGCTCGATACGAAGACAAAACGAAGGAAGGAAAATTTGATCAGCCTTGTTCCTATTAGCCTGCGAATACACCACCCTTCGTCGCCCACCGCCACGCCGAGGGTCGGGAGTCCTTCTCGCTTCCCA
>BLFK01000998.1:1484156-1492336 GCA_014634185.1 Astreopora myriophthalma | reverse complement strand
CGATATGGTAATTAATAAGGATCTGAAACGTTAAGTCAAACACAACACGCCTATTGAAAGAAGCACAGTCTTAATGTCACTTCAAAGTTCACAAATCCAGCCTAGCTGGGGGCTTCCGCACTCGGACCGGATATCGTCTAACAGGAACAGGTTCAGGAACAGGCTCACTCAAAGCTGGTGGACTGCTGGCTGCAAGGTCAGCCACTGGACTTCGTGGTGGAACAACAGTCTCCAAGTTGCTGGCTGCTGGCTGCTCACTGGCTACAGACACTGGGTCCTCACTACTCTCAACCTGGACTGGAAGTTCTGAGGTCCGGATAACAGGGTTGCTGCTTGGTGTCACTGGAATTCTGGTATCCCTCAGTTGGTCTGTAACACACTAAGCCAGGACTACCAGTGTAATTTCGTGCTATCACTATCTGACCGACGGAGAATTCTCTGGTTACAGCACCACCCTTCGTGACGGTTTGGTCTATCTGACGGTTGCTTATCTTCAAGCGGAGATCTGATTTCAGCAAGTCCAGTCGAGTGCGTAATCGTCTTCCCAAAAATAGCTGAGATGGCGCTTCTCCAGTGGTTGAATGGGGGGTATTTCTGTAAGCTAGCAAGAACGTTGCCAGCTTAATGTTCAGAGGTTTTACTTCCGTTTCACTTTTCATGGCTGATTTGTAACTCTGCACACAGCGTTCGGCTAGACCATTGCTGGCAGGATGGTATGGAGCAGTTGTCAGGTGTTTGATCCCATTTCTCTTGAGGAACATTTGAAACTCTTCAGATTTAAACTGTGGCCCATTGTCACTCACTAACTGGGATGGCACACCATATCTAGCAAATAAGCTCTGCAGTTTCTCGATGGTTTTGGTTGAGGTCGTGGTGTCCATTTTCTCTATTTCCAACCATCTAGAATGGAAATCCACGACAATAAAAAACATGCAGCCGAGAAAAGGTCCGGCAAAATCAATATGGATTCGTTGCCAGGGTGACGATGGCCACTCCCATGGATGTACAGGTGGGGTACTAGGTTCAGCCTGTATTAGCTGGCAACCCGAGCAAGTCTTCGCAGTTTGCTCAATTTCCTTGAGGTCTTGCTCGACCATACCGTTTCATTGGGGGCACTATGGTGGACGTCTTGTCCAAGTTTGCGTGGGTTCAGCCGCTCAAGACCAAGACAGGGGCCGCCTTGGTCCGAGCCTTCGGATCCATCTTGAAACAAGGCGGTCGATGCCCCCAAAAGTTGCAGACGGACAAGGGCAAAGAATTTTACAACCGGCCGTTTCAGGCCTTGTTGAAACAGAAGGGCATCCATCATTTTTCCACGCACGGGGATGCCAAAGCAGCCGTGGTGGAACGGTTCAATCGCACTTTGAAAGGATGCATGTACCGCTATTTCACGGTGGCCAACATGTTGCGGTTCGACGACGGGCTGCCCGAGTTGGTGAAAGGCTACAACGCCAGCCAGCATCGGAGCATTGGCCGAGCGCCTCGAGACGTGACCTCGAAAAACGAGAGCCAGGTGTGGCATGTATTGTACGGTCAGAGACTGCGGAAGAAGAAGGGTAAGCGGCCCGAATGGAAGGTGGGTGATTACGTGCAGCTGGGGAAACACCATCGCCCGTTCAAGAAAGGGTTGTTGCCTGGTTGGACCGAAGAAGTGTTCGTAGTGCGCGCCGTGTGCCCAGGGCCCATGCCCACGTATAAAGTGGCGAACTTTCGGCATTGGAGTCGGTGATGGACGGCGAATCGTTCCTGAAAGCCATCGTCGACACCCTCGAATGTGCCAGGATGAGGACGGTCGACCCGGGCAGTCGGTTCGTGGAGAAGACGGGTTGACGCATGTACGTGACGTTTCAGTGGGAGCAGTGGGGGACCGACCGCGATCTGATCGTCGACAATACCCAGACCAAGATGAGCTATAGCAACACGCCCAGCTTGATCCTCAGTGTTAAAATGGCCGTCAAGATGGGTTGGTTACTCGAGAAGACCGATGGGAGTTACGTGTTGGGACCCAAACATGCGAGGAGGCAGTCTGACACGGTACACGCCCGATCACATGTGGTCTGGGGGGCATCTTGTTGTCGGGGGTCAATACGTTGAAATCGGGGTTGGTCCGATTGGCCACCTGAACGCTTAAAAGGCAAGCCCAGCAGGCCGTGAAACGGAAAGCGCAGAGTGTGGTGGGTCGAGCCAAGAAAACCGCGAAACGCAAAGCACAAGGACTGTTGGGAGCCGCCAAGAAAGCCATGAAACAGAAAGCGCAGGGAATGGCAAGTGGCGTGGCCAAGAAACGACGACGCGTGGCGGATCTGTTCCGTTGAGATGCGACCCGTGCGATCCCGGCCGAGAACGCGGGTGGGCAAACGCGGTTTGGCAGGCCAACTCCACAAGAAAATCACCCCACAGCGCGGGGAACGTCTTTGGAGCGGGGCACCCGTCCTGCCGGCCTTCAAGCTGGCGGCCCGATTGCATAAAAGAAGCACGTGCCACAAACGTTGGGCCATTCCTCAACGAGGCGGCAGTGTGAGATGAAAACGACGACGATGATGACAGCCCTGCCTTTGCACAGGGCCTCACAGCCCACGTACGCCGACGACTTTCAATTGTTTGAGGTGCCGAGCACGGACACGTCGGCGGTGGCATACCGCATGGTGGAACTGTCACCGGTGACCACGGGCATCAATCCAGTGGAATTCGTGATGGCCGCCTCGCACGAGGAAGTGGATCTGAGTCGCAGTTACTTTCCGATGCAACTCCATTTGAAGAAAGACGACGACGGTGACCTGGCCGCTGGGAACTTCTTGTTTCCGACGCCCAACCTGGCCAACACGTTGCTCAAGCAAGTGACGGTGCACGCCGATGGCACCTTGATCAGACGACGCCCGAGCAAGACAGACCGCTCGGGTACATCGTCAACACGGACCTGCATGACCGGCCGGGCATGCATTGGATCACCCTGTGGACCGAAGACGACCGATGCGAAGTGATGGACAGTTACGGGTTGCTGTTGGTGACGTACGACTGCCACCCCTTGATGCAGTGGATCGTGAGCCATTGGTGGTGGATGGACACGAATCGGCAGAGTCTGCAGACGATCACTAGCCAGAGTTGTGGGCATTACGCCTTGATGTATTTGGTCGGTGAGTGCCAAGGTCACATGTTGGACGAGTTCGTGGACCTGTTCGATCCCCATGACCTGGTGCACAAGGACCATCGGGTGGGCCGGTGGTTGAAACGCAAGATCGACGCCATGGTGACGACTGGACCCGTTTAGATTGGACCAAGGGATCCCAGAGTAATGCGTTGTCAATAAAACGTTGAAAAATGAATGAAAAAGTGTGTGTGTTTTTTGGGGGGTTGGATCGAAAAAAGGAGCAAAGGCCGGGTTCCCCCGAGTGGAGTACCGCCGCAGCCCCGATCTTAAAGAAAGGGGCAGGTCAAACCTATATAAACGTCCGAACGCACGGGGATGCCCATGCGGGAGAAAGAAAAGATGCCTAGTTGACGTCTGACACGTGCGCGGTTTCGACAGGAAATGATCGCCGGGGTGTTGGACACGCTCTGCACCCTGGACCCTGACGACTTGGATCGGGGGGCCCTGAGTCAGATCCTGACCTTGTTGTGTGTGGAACGACCTTACGACGCCTTCGTGCAGGGGCACAGGGAAACCGCCGTTGAAGAACTCGTGTTGACCTTGGAGAACCGTGCATATAAAGCCTTGGGGCATGCGGCCCTGCATCATCACGGCTATTGTGGACGCGACACCACGTGCCAGTGCTGACATGTTGCTTTCGCCCAGCAACGTCTTGGTGGTGGGTCTGTCTGGGTGCGGCAAGACGTGTTCGTGACATGCCTGTTGGTGCAGGCAGCCGATCATTTCGCCGTGCCCCCTCAGACCGTGCATTATTCTTACGGGGCCTGGAAAGATGGGTTCCAGGCGTTGAAAGCGTCGGGCGTGCACCTGCACGACAGGGTGCCGGATCCGTCCGACTTGACGGCCTGGTTCCCGTCGGGGCAGCACGGCGTGTTGGTGTTGGACGACCTAATGGCCGAAGGAGGCAACAACAAACGCGTGTTGGATCTCTTCACCAAAGACTCGCATCATCGCGGCATCACGGTGGTGTACCTGTGCCAAGACATGTTTCCACCCGGCAAGTACGCCAAGACCATTTCGCACAACGCCCATTACATGGTGGCGTTCAAGCTTGACTTGCTGCACGGGATCTTCCTCGGACTCGAACTCCTCCGACTCAGACTCGGATGCCACGTACTGGGGGTCACGCACGTGCGACGATGCTCCGGGGTCCGCCAACTGTCATCCAGGGTGGCCATGGTGTCCAGGTCTCCCAACACCGCCTGGGCGTGCAGGCTCGGCAGGGACCGCTCCCACTGCCGTAATCGGCTCACACAGGCCGGGGTCCAAGGGCAGGCCAACCCCCCACAACAGAGGCACAGGCCACAGGCCTCACAGTCTATGGGCGGGGTTTTGGCATGGTCCTTCGATCGGATGGAATGGTGCCGGGTGTGTTCGGCGGCCAGATAGGCGGCCCGACGTTCAGCGTTGGACGGAGGCGTAATGCTGGGCCTTGTGTTTTTGCCTATACCGGGCCTTCTGCACGTGCACAGCCTCGGGGTGAACGGCCTCCCAGGCCTTCACAGGCCTCAAGTTTGTGGACAGCTGCTGCTTCATCCCGCAACCTCTGCACAAGTTTCCCGCCACGTTTGGCCTCACCGAACTGAAAAAGGGGTTCTTCCCCATTTTTTCAACACTGCCGAGAACCAAGCGTACGACCAGGACGAAATGCCGGCCCAGGACTATTACGATCCCGACAGCATGATGGAGGACAAACGCCGGGAATTTCTGGCCTGGTATGCAGACCATGTGGCCGAACGGTACCACTTTAACTTCCGGCAGGAACTCGAGGTGTACTGCAAGTCGGACGTCCGTTTGCTTAAGGAAGGGTGCCGTCGGTTCCAGCAGGAGTTCAACCCCTTCCTCAAATGCATCACCATCGCCGCCTCCTGCATGCGGTACTTTCAAAAGAAGTAGCTGCAACCCGACACCATCACCGTCGAACCCCCACTGGGCTGGCATGGGGCCCGTAACCGGCAGAGCGTGGAAGCCTTACAGTGGCTTCACTGGTGCGAGCAAGAAGCACATTGCGTCACCCGCGAGAGCATGACCAATGAGGAGTGGCAGGCCCACGACCTCCTGCAGTTGGAGGATCCCGACTACAAGATCCCCGGCCTGCCCGTGGCCGACCGCATCGCACACGTCAGCAACCGCAGTGAGCAATGCCTTCGGCTCAACAGTCACGTCTTCGACGTCGACGGCTATGATCCCGTCACGCACAAGGCCTACGAGTACCACGGCTGCCCGCAGTGTCACCAGGGCCAGATGAACCACAAGAGCCGAGTCCATCCCGATCGCACCCTCCGCGAACTCTACGAGGTGACCGTCGCCAAGGGAACGGCCCTGCGTAACGGAGGGGTCCGTCTAGTGACGATGTGGGGGTGCAATTGGAAACGCCTCTAGGTCCAGCGCGAGGACATCCGGACCTGTCTGGCCCAGCATCCCATCGTGCTGCCCCTGGACCCACGAGATGCTTTCTTTGGCGGTCGTACCAACGCCATCGTGCTGTATGCCACCGTCGACCCCGAGAAAGGCGAGCAGATCTGGTACGTGGACGTTACCTCCCTCTACCCATGGGTCAACAAGTACTGTGAGTACCCCGTCGGACGCCTGTCCCCATACTTTGGGGTGGCCAAAGTCGACTTGATCCTGCCACCGTTGCTGCACCATCCCGTGCTGCTCTTATGGAGTGGCGGTAAACCCACGTTCCCTTTCTGCTGTACCTGCGTGGTGGCCGAGCAAGCCAAACCCCACCTGCTGGACCAGACGTGGCGTTGCCCACACACCCCCAAGCAACGGAGGCTGACCGGCACGTGGTGTACCCCGGAGCTGGCCAAGGCCGTGGAGTTGGGCTACGAGATCATCCAGATCCACGAGGTCTGGCATTTTCCGTGCCGTCAGACAGGGCTCTTTGCCGGGTACATCAATACCTGGCTCAAGCATAAGACGGAAGCCAGCGGATGGCCTCCAGGCCTGGCTCAGGACCCTCAGCATCCCTAGTGCCAAGCCGCCCAAGAACGGTTCGTGGCGGACTACTTGGCGTGCGAAGGCGTCCAATTGGATCCTGCCCAGATCGCCAAGAACCGAGGCAGTAAAGCCACTGCCAAACTCATGCTGAATTCCTTCTGGGGTAAGTTTGGCGAACGGCTCAACAAGTGCCAAGTGGAGCAAGTCACCTCCCCGGCCTGGTTCTACGACCTGTTACGTGACGAGTCCCTGGTCATCCACGCCGTGAGGGTCGTCAACAAGGAGATGTTGGACGTGACGTACAACTACGTAGACGAAGCAGTCCCTAAGAGCAACCGGACCAACGTCTTTGTGGCAGCTTTCACCACCTGTCACGCCCGCCTCAAGCTGTACAGCTACCTGGAGCACGTGGGAGCCACTGCTTTGTACTTCGACACGGACTCGGTCATTTACAAATGGTGGCCCGGCCAGCAGGAGATCGAGCTCGGCGAGTTTCTCGGTGAGATGACCGACGAGCTGAAGGACCCCGATGATTACATCTGTGAGTTCGTGTCGGCAGGTCCCAAGAACTACGTGTACAAGACCCACAAGGACAAACACTGCTGCAAGTCCAAGGGGCTCACCCTCAATTTCCACGGCAGCCAGCAGGAGTTGCGGGACCCCATTGGACCAGCCGCGCCAGATTCCGGTCTTCAACCAGCATTTCATCACGCGAGATGCCGACCGCCAGCTGTAAATCGTGACCCAAATCAAATGGTACCAGCTGGTCTTTGACAAGCGGGCCGTCGACCCTAACACAGCCATTTCGTACCCGTACGGTTACCTCACAACCCACGAGGCGACCCAGACGTGGTTTGCGGACCTGCAAGCGTGACGTCAGGTGGCTGAGCAGGAGGAAGCCCGACAGCAGCAGGAGGCCAAGCGTCTGCGGTGGTAACGCAAGAGCGAGGCCTTGGAATGACGGCAGGCCCAGGAACGGGCACGGTGGCATTGGCGGAAGGCCCAGGCTGAGGAGGAAGCCCCTGCAGCAGCTAAAAGACCATGAACCCTGTAAATAGCTTAAGGCTACTGGGCCGGCATCTTCGGCGTCGCATGGGACGGTCCCCTGCTCGGGTGAGCACTGTCTGCTCGACGTCATAGACGATCCCTAGTCCCCTCCGTTATGTTTTTTTTCCAAGAGAGACATGGAAGTCAAGACGAAGTCTTGAGGGACGGGAGCGTCCCTCGGACCTCCCCCATGTTCCCGTTTGTCCAACTAGGTTTTGTTTTTATTAAAATTCGTTTTTACTTCATTTTGAGCGTGACTTCCGGTTTGGAGGGCGTGACTTCCGGTGTTTGGGTGACGTCAGACCCCTCCTCCTCGTAGTAGTAGCCGCCACTACTATGTTGCCCTTATTTGTTATTTTATTTGTTGCCCATATATGGACTCCGCATAACCCTCAATTCAAAATGGTGGACAGTTAATGAGATGCATCGCGTTCTGATTGGTCGAGAGCGATCACGTGGGCTGTATGCGGCTCTCTGATTGGCTACGTGCTATACCGTCCACTACAACTACTGAGCGTAAGCCATATAGGGTGGTATTAACTGAGGCTACATAAAGATTTCTTTTACACGATTGCCTCGTTGAGCAAGAAAGAACAAAAGAAGCAAATTTGAAATATTCACTGAAACAGGGGGATAACAGTCGGCGTGACCACTGATAAACAAACGAGATTACCTGTAATTCAATGACATCATTGAGCTTAAAGTGCACCTAACCTCAAAATATCTTTTTCGCTAAAATAAATCTTTACTCCTGTTTGAAACACGTTGAGAATTTTATCCCGTTTTCCACCAAATGTTGACTTTTTATAGCCTTCAAAACTGAGCCTTTATTTGGTTCATGACAGAGTCTGAAGGGGCGTGGGCCTATTCCTGATTTGACGTCACGAACTAACTTACATGCCATTAAGTCTTTGTAAACATGCATACAAAATAGTTTTTGACGTCAAATCAGGAATAGACCCATGCCCCTTTTGACTCGGTCGAATACCAAATGATGTTTAGTTTTTCGTAAGTTATGGAAGCATACAAAATGTCAAGA